>JAOTOL010001563.1:1512500-1880112 GCA_034440575.1 Imbricaverruca yamaguchii
GCCCAGAATAAGTGTTAATCCGCCCGGTCAATATCGCCGAAACTTCACAAAATGTTGGTGCTTGGCTGAAAGATGCTCAATTTGCTTCGCACGTGCCAATTGGGAACTGGCCACGGGAAGAGTGGAGAGTGAGAACTGAGAAGTCATACCAAGCAGCAGCATCTGCGGCGAACAGCAATGTTACGCAACACATACTCTTTTGTATGGTTAGCGAAGCAATTGGGACACTGGAGGTGTGCCTGGATATGTGCCTTAGCTCACTATCTACTGAGGTTTATGTGCATCCTGCCTTAACACGCGCCCTGGAGGGCCTCTGAAAATTACGCGCAGTGGAGGGGGGCGGATTCCGCCCCCCCTAAGATCTCGGCTCCCATTAAGGCTAGAGCAACGAAATTCGTAGGATGGATGGGCACAATAGTTAACTCTGTTGTGTGCAAATTCCGTGACCTTAGGTCAATATCTTCAAGGTCAAATGATGTCAAAATAGCAATATTTTCTGGTTTTCCGTGGCTTGGCTTGTCATTGGCATGGATCGCTGTGATTATGTTTAAATGTTCCAAAATTGGCATTATTGATGTTTTGGACATTACTAATGATGTAATGCATGTGCCAGATCCGCCATTTGACCTCAGGTCACCTATATAGGAGGACTTTATCAGGTCATTACCTGCTCCAGTAACCGGAACTGGGCTGCCCACTTGACTGCTCCGTTGGGCGGCTCGGCACAATCGGCTTCGCAAAGAAAGGAGTGAAATACATGAATAAAGCATAGAAACACTTAAGCACACAATGACAAGCAGTAGGATGTGTAGGGAGTAACATGCAAAGTGACGTCAATCGCATGACAGTCATTTCCATTTATGACAACATTCCAGTTGACCATGCTTGGTTCCATTAGCCTGTCATGATGACCTCGCGACCTAACATGACTTTTAAATGATATAGCATAACAATATGCATCAAATAAGCCGCTAGTGTTGTCGAGAACACTTCCCTTTTGCCAATATACGGGAAACGCATCAGCGCAGATTTGTGTGGTCTGGCGCTGCGATTTTTTAAAAACACTTTAACATAACTTATATAAAAACAAAGTTATATAAAAACATAACTTTACAAAATTTCGGCCGATTTTAATTTGTCTTGATTTAAACAATACGCCGGTCATTTCTAAGCAGGTACGGAAAAAATGGCGCATCTCGGCCAGTACAATATGGAGTTGCGTACGAAAAATCGGAGGGGTGGGCGAATTTCGCCATCCACCCATCCAGGGCGTGTGTTAGCCTGTCATGAACTTGACCTGACTTGACCTCGGTGACCTGACATGACTTTGGAACAATGTAGCATAACAATATACATCAAACAAGTCGCTAGTGTTGCCAAGAACACTTCCCTTTTGCCGATATACGGGAAGCGCATCAGCGCCGATATTTGTGGTCTGGCGCTGAGAAAATGTTTTGAGTTTACCGACCCCTAACTCGAAAACTTTTCGGTCGAGTTTCGTTTTTCTTACTTTAAACAGCGTATCGTTCATTTCTAAGCAGGTACACAAACAATGAAGTATATCCGCCGGTAAAATCTGGTGTTATCTACGAAAAACAGGAGGGGTGGGCGGATTTCGCCCCCCCCCCTCCAGGGCGCTTGTTAACTCTTCCTGCCCTAATTCACCCTACCTTAAATCACCCTGCCTTAACTCACCCTGCCTTAACTCACCCAGCCTTAACTCACCCTGCCTTAACTCACTCTGCCTTAACTCACACTGCCTTAACTCACACTGCCTTAACTCACCCTGTCTTAGCTCACTCTGTCTTAACTCACCCTGTCTTAACTCACCCTGTCTTAACTCACCCTGATTTAACTCGTCCTGCCATAACTCACCCTGTCTGAACTCACTAGCAACTGAGGTTTATGTGTACAATGACTTAACTCACCCTGCCTTAACTTACTATCTGCTGAGGTTCATGTGCATCCTGTCTTAACTGAACCTGCCTTAGCTTACCCCGCCTTAACTCACGATCTATCGATGTTCATTGTTTCCACATTCTCAGGATTCCGGCTGTTGCGTGCCGTGTGTGGCATCAATAACGAGCTGAATACTCCGGTGCATTTAATTGAACGCTTCAGGCACTTTGAGACAAAAGTGTCTACGTATAGGTTGCAAAACTTCCGAATTTAGGAGGCGCGTCACCAAATTTCAGTGTTCCACCCTGTTTCGCCGCCAATGGCCTCACTTAATCATAGATTTGCATTAATGGCGAAAAAGGAATTATGAAACCAAACCGAAAGGCTACGAAATACGGTCGTGATTTGTCTGACTTACATGCAACAGGAGGATAGTGTGATCCAGGTAAGACGCAGCATGTTGCTGCCTTGCATCGTAAGACTAAAAACTGTGTTCAGCAAAACTGGACCCACCACGTTCTCCCTTAATGGCATCTGATGTGAAATGATCCGGGGTCGTTGTTTCGTGAAGCTAATACCCGTTTTTTTAAATTAAGGCTTTAATTGTTTTTTGTGGAGACTGTCTGCTATATACCTGATGTTATGGAGCATTGTCAATTATTGTGCCAGCTCAACTCTAACCGGACGGATCTTGGTGCGTGGGTGAGTTGAAGAGGGCGATGGCCGCTGCCTTACACCCTGAATGGCGTTCCCGATGGAGATGGAGCATCCCTCCCGATGGAAAAGGTGACCTCTGGGAAAATCGAGTACACACCCCCTCTCGCTCTTCTCGCAACGAAATTGTCAGTCGAAGAAGTCCCTCCAAGTGGAAAAGGAGCCATGTGGGAAGGTGAAATGCGCCGCCACCCACTCTCGCTCCAATAATTTTCTAGCAGAAGGTCCCCGCTGAAGTTCTCCCATATGACCAACCATTTGCTGGTGTCCGATTCTGACATCGCTTGCTTCGTGGAGGGAGGGAGAGTCTGGCACCACTCAATAACGTCACATCGTAGTCACATCATAATCATAATCACGGTAATCGCGTCAAATAATCAACAAAGAAATACACCTTAGTAATATGGGCGTGGATAGGTATGTATATGTAATTGTATATCCATGTATGTATATGTATGTGCATCTGTATGCATGCATGTACGTATTTACATACATGTATGCCATGATATCCATTCTCACCTGGATGCAGATCCACCATCTGACTCTTGTTCTGCTGATTGTAGGCTGGATTTCTAAATCACCCACCTACCTAGGTGGATGGCTATCTACCTACCTACCTACTTATGCTCTTTCAGCATCTGTTCTGCCATCTCATTACAATCTTGTTACATACATCCTACCATGCTACTATGATAGAGTTGCATGAGTATGTATCTACCTCCTACCTACCTGGGTGCCTGGGTGACCAGAAATACTATTACGCATCATGTCATCATCATTAGCAAGTTTACTTGAACATCTTAGCCCTGGAAGGGGGAGGACGAAATCCGCCCACCCCTTCGGTTTTTCGTAGATAACTCCAGAGTTTACCCGCAGATATACGCCATTTTTTGTGTACCTGCTTAGAAATGACCGCGACGTTGCTTAAAGTAAGAAAAACGAAAATTGGCCGAACACTTTTCGAGTTAGTGGTCGTTAAAGTTAAAAGAGTTTCTCAGCGCCAGACCATAAATGTCGGCGCTGATGCGCTTCCCGTATATTGGCGAAAAGGAGGTGTTCTTGGCAACATTAGCGACCTGTTTGATATATTGTTATGCTACATTGTTTCAAAGTCATGTCAGGTCACCGAGGTCAAGTCAAGTCAAGTTCATGACAGGTTAACACACGTGCGGAGGGGGAGGGCGAAATCCGCCCATTCCTCCGATTTTTTTCGTAGATAACTCCATATTGTACCGGCCGATGTACGCCATTTGTTTTGCGTACCTGCTTAGAAATGACCGGCACATTGTTTAGAGCAAGAAAAATGAAAATCGGCCGAAAATGTTTCGAGTTAGGGGCCGTTAAATTATTTAAGAAATCGCAGCACCAGACCACAAACATCGGCGTGGATGCGTTTGCCGTATATTGGCAAGAGGGAAGTGTTCCTCACAACACTAGCGACTTGTTTGATGCATATTATTAGGCTACATAATTTAAAAGTCATGTCAGGTCGCCGAGGTCAAGTCAGGTCAAGTTCATGGCAGGCTAATGGAACCAAACTTGGTCAATTGGGATGTTGTCATAAGTGCAAATGACTCATGCGATTGATGTGACTTTGCATGTTACTCCTTACACATCCGGAAATCTACTGTTTGCCATGGTGTGCCTAAGCGTTTCTATGCTGTATTCATATATTTCATTCCTTTCTTCGCGAAGCCGATTGTGCCGAACCGCCCAACGGAGAAGTCGGGTGGGCAGCCCGGTTCCGGTAACTGGACCAGGTAATGACCTGATAAAGTGTTCCTATATGGGTGGCCTGAGGTCAAATGGCGAATCTGGCGTCTGTATTACATCATTAACGATGTCAAAAACATCATAAATGCTAATTTTGGAGCATCTAAGCATAATCACAGCGATCCATAACAATGACAAGCCAAGCCACGCAAAACCAGAACATTTTGCTATTTTGACATCATTTGACCTTGAACATATTGACCTAAGGTCATGAAATTTACAGACAATAGAGTTCATTATCGTGCCATCCACCTTGCGAACTGTGTTGTTCTAACCTTAATAGGAACCGAGATCTTAAGGCGGAATCCGCCCCCCCCCCTTCAGTGCGCGTAATTTTCAAAGGCCCTCCAGGGCGCGTATTAACAGGTAACTACATGCCCATCTACCTAGCTGGGAAACCATTCATTAAATCAATTTTACGTACCACACAATAAAACAGGACACTTAACATCAATAACTAGTAACTGCCTAATTTACCAGAGAGCCAACCAATCACGACTATAAATTGGTATGAACAGCACTCCTGCATACGACCTCGGAACACCCCACCAACGAAACTCCTTTTTGCTTACAAACACTGCGCACGTGTAACGCCCATTCGCAAAACTGCAAGATTTATTATATTATTCAGATTTGCAATCAGATAACCCCAAAACCATTATTGAGTTTTGCAATCAGATAACTCCAAACTACTCTATGAACATTACTTCATCTTGCTTTTCAGATCACTTCCTAATAACTATATTCAAACGCATAGCCATTACCAATTTTATTTATATGTTTTTTATTTACAAACCACCTTATCTTGAACCAGACGGTGACAAAAACGAACAAAAATGTTTGTTGAATGTTTGAATGTTTGATAAAACACAATGTAAAAGCATATGTGACTCGGTGCGTAACTGAAATGAAATGAATACTAAAATAAAATTTTAACAAATTAATGGACTGCAAACACACATTGGTTTATGTATTTTTTCTTTCTTCCTCTTCTTTTTTTCCTTGTGACACCCCAGGCTGGGTCACGATCTTTAGAAGAAGAAGAAGAAATATTTATCACATGTCAATAGTTCCAGCGCTTTGAGTACGTATCTCGAGTACATGCAACGAGCCATCTGAAATTGTATTTCCTATATAAACCCGCTAGGTTCCAGACATGGTAATTGTGCCTTGGGTGCTTGGAGTGGTCAACAGAAACACCATTTTGCGGGTTCGAGCAAATCACCTTTGAATGAAAAGCTTACCCACATTCGGTGTATGTAGTAAAAATGGAGTCAGCTGGATATTGGGTCCAGTCTTAGCTAAATACGCTGTGCCATTTTTGCGCATGTGCCATGAATAGCGATTGAACCATCACCATCATCACCATCAACATCCTTTCGTCCAGGATCAACATTGCGCTACATTACTCGGGAATAGTCCAGTCAGCATGGCCGTTAGGTTTGGTCAAGGGCTCACCATCCAGCTCCATTGCTGACCTCCCAAATACAACGTGACGCGACTACGCCGCCATAATCGTCTCACTTGGTACCCATTCAGCGGCCCGACAACAACCGACTCAATACATCCACGCTCGTTTATATTCTGGACATGAACATTACCTCGCTGTCCAGCTCCGGACAGGTTCAATGCGTGCGAGCATCGCCGACACGGGCTGCAATTTCGAGCTGGCCTGGCTGCAGACGCGACCGGTCGTTCTCACTCTAAACACGCCCACCACATTCTGACGCCAAACACGCTGAAACACTTTCGCGCCAAACACGCTGACCACGCCCGAACATCAAGCACGCCCACCATACCCTGACGCCAAACACGCTGAAACACTTTCACGTCAAACACGCTGACCACGCCCGAACGTCAAACACGCCCACCATACCCTGGCGCCAAACACGCTACAACACTCACGCCAAACACGCTGACAACACACTCAAGCAGGTTCTTACATCAAACACGCTAACCAGGCTCTGACGTCCAACACGCTTGCCATCAGGGGTATCGATTTGCACACGCTAATAGGGCCCCTGACCCCTTCAATCGTCCCCCCTCCAATCAGGCCGGAGCCCGGCTCTCCGGTCGGATCCTCACACCCCGTCTCTCCGGTCGGATCCTCACACCCCGTATCTCCGGTCGGATCCTCACACCCCGTCTCTCCGGTCGGATCCTCACACCCCGTCTCTCCGGTCGGATCCTCACATCCCGTCTCTCCGGTCGGATCCTCACACCCCGTCTCTCCGGTCGGATCCTCACACCCCGTCTCGGAGCGGGGCTGATAGGAATCTCCTTTAATACCAAAACAAAGCGTCAAGAGGTTTCATCGGAAAGCGCTCAACGAGTAGGGCCCGACACCACCCCAAAACATTTTTTTTCCAAAGGTGACGCCACTAGGGACCTAGGTTTTCATGACCTACATCATGTTTTTGGCTCTGGGGCGTTCATTTTGGGGATATTTGAAATAAATAAATACGGAAAAGGTATGCCAAATTTTGGCGCGCTGCCTCGTGCCATTCTTTCACTATTCGCCAGAAACATGAGGGGAGGGAGCTTAAGACCCCCGAGTCAGCGCGGGTTACCTACTAAGCCGGCGGCTGTAGCTATGTAAAAATGGTTTCAGAGTCAGATTTGTACCACGGAAAAGATCGTTTGCCAGTATCCATCCACATAATCAATTTAACGAAGTGCCGCCCATGCTAACCTCATTCTCACGTCAAACACGCAAAGAACATCTTATGTGAAGCACGTTAACCACACTCCATATCAAACATGTGCAGTACACTATATGCAAAACACAGCAATCACACTGTCACGTCCCAGGCACGCCATGATTTCAGCTGTGACCACGGGAAACCACGACACAACACGACACGACACGACACGACACGACACGACACGACACGACACGACACGACACGACACGACACGACACGACACGACACGACACGACACGACACGACACGACACGACACGACACGACACGACACGACACGACACGACACGACACGACACGACACGACACGACACGCCACGACACGACACGACACGACACGACACGACACGACACGACACGACACGACACGACACGACACGACACGACACGACACGACACGACGACACGACACGACACGACACGACACGACACGACACGACACGACACGACACGACACGACACGACACGACACGACACGACACGACACGACACGACACGACACGACACGACACGACACGACACGACACGACACGACACGACACGACACGACACGACACGACACGACACGACACGACACGACACGACACGACACGACACGACACGACACGACACGACACGACACGACACGACACGACACGACACGACACGACACGACACGACACGACACGACACGACACGACACGACACGACACGACACGACACGACACGACACCAGACACGACACGACACGACACGACACGACACGACACGACACGACACGACACGACACGACACGACGACACGACACGACACGACACGACACGACACGACACGACACGACACGACACGACACGACACGACACGACACGACACGACACGACACGACACGACACGACACGACACGACACGACACGACACGACACGACACGACACGACACGACACGACACGACACGACACGACACGACACGACACGACACGACACGACACGACACGACACGACACGACACGACACGACACGACACGTCACGACACGTCACGACACGACACGACACGTCACGACACGTCACGACACGTCACGACACGACACGACACGACACGACACGACACGACACGACACGACACGACACGACACGACACGACACGACACGACACGACACGACACGACACGTCACGACACGTCCCTGCCTATGGATGACACGCCACACTGGACATGGTGACCCACGCACCGACAGTCACAACATCCTGCTATGGAGGTGGTCTGCTAGACCTACACTGGACCATGGTGACCCTCACTGCACCTCCAACAGTCACCAGTACATCCTGTGTCCGCTCTATGGAGGTGGTCTGACTACACTGGACCATGGTGACCCTCACTGCACCTCCAACAGTCACCAGTACATCCTGTGTCCGCTCTATGGAGGTGGTCTGACTACACTGGACCATGGTGTCCCTCACTGCACCTCCAACAGTCACCAGTACACCCTGTGTCCGCTCTATGGAGGTGGTCTGACTACACTGGACCATGGTGTCCCTCACTGCACCTCCAACAGTCACCAGTACACCCTGTGTCCGCTCTATGGAGGTGGTCTGGCTATGACCTACACTGGACCATGGTGACCCTCACTGCACCTCCAACAGTCACCAGTACACCCTGTGTCCGCTCTATGGAGGTGGTCTGACTACACTGGACCATGGTGACCCTCACTGCACCTCCAACAGTCACCAGTACATCCTGTGTCCGCTCTATGGAGGTGGTCTGACTACACTGGACCATGGTGTCCCTCACTGCACCTCCAACAGTCACCAGTACACCCTGTGTCCGCTCTATGGAGGTGGTCTGGCTATGACCTACACTGGACCATGGTGACCCTCACTGCACCTCCAACAGTCACCAGTACATCCTGTGTCCGCTCTATGGAGGTGGTCTGACTACACTGGACCATGGTGACCCTCACTGCACCTCCAACAGTCGCCAGTACACCCTGTGTCCGCTCTATGGAGGTGGTCTGACTACACTGGACCATGGTGACCCTCACTGCACCTCCAACAGTCACCAGTACACCCTGTGTCCGCTCTATGGAGGTGGTCTGACTACACTGGACCATGGTGACCCTCACTGCACCTCCAACAGTCACCAGTACACCCTGTGTCCGCTCTATGGAGGTGGTCTGACTACACTGGACCATGGTGTCCCTCACTGCACCTCCAACAGTCACCAGTACACCCTGTGTCCGCTCTATGGAGGTGGTCTGACTACACTGGACCATGGTGTCCCTCACTGCACCTCCAACAGTCACCAGTACACCCTGTGTCCGCTCTATGGAGGTGGTCTGACTACACTGGACCATGGTGTCCCTCACTGCACCTCCAACAGTCACCAGTACACCCTGTGTCCGCTCTATGGAGGTGGTCTGACTACACTGGACCATGGTGCCCTCACTGCACCTCCAACAGTCACCAGTACATCCTGTGTCCGCTCTATGGAGGTGGTCTGACTACACTGGACCATGGTGACCCTCACTGCACCTCCAACAGTCACCAGTACACCCTGTGTCCGCTCTATGGAGGTGGTCTGACCTACACTGGACCATGGTGTCCCTCACTGCACCTCCAACAGTCACCAGTACACCCTGTGTCCGCTCTATGGAGGTGGTGGCTGACTACACTGGACCATGGTGACCCTCACTGCACCTCCAACAGTCACCAGTACACCCTGTGTCCGCTCTATGGAGGTGGTCTGACTACACTGGACCATGGTGACCCTCACTGCACCTCCAACAGTCACCAGTACACCCTGTGTCCGCTCTATGGAGGTGGTCTGGCTATGACCTACACTGGACCATGGTGACCCTCACTGCACCTCCAACAGTCACCAGTACACCCTGTGTCCGCTCTATGGAGGTGGTCTGACTACACTGGACCATGGTGACCCTCACTGCACCTCCAACAGTCACCAGTACACCCTGTGTCCGCTCTATGGAGGTGGTCTGGCTGACCTACACTGGACCATGGTGTCCCTCACTGCACCTCCAACAGTCACCAGTACACCCTGTGTCCGCTCTATGGAGGTGGTCTGACCTACACTGGACCATGGTGACCCTCACTGCACCTCCAACAGTCACCAGTACACCCTGTGTCCGCTCTATGGAGGTGGTCTGACCTACACTGGACCATGGTGACCCTCACTGCACCTCCAACAGTCACCAGTACACCCTGTGTCCGCTCTATGGAGGTGGTCTGACTACACTGGACCATGGTGACCCTCACTGCACCTCCAACAGTCACCAGTACACCCTGTGTCCGCTCTATGGAGGTGGTCTGGCTTGACCTACACTGGACCATGGTGTCCCTCACTGCACCTCCAACAGTCGCCAGTACACCCTGTGTCCGCTCTATGGAGGTGGTCTGACTACACTGGACCATGGTGTCCCTCACTGCACCTCCAACAGTCACCAGTACACCTTGTGTCCGCTCTATGGAGGTGGTCTGACCTACACTGGACCATGGTGACCCTCACTGCACCTCCAACAGTCACCAGTACACCCTGTGTCCGCTCTATGGAGGTGGTCTGACTACACTGGACCATGGTGACCCTCACTGCACCTCCAACAGTCACCAGTACACCCTGTGTCCGCTCTATGGAGGTGGTGCTGACTACACTGGACCATGGTGACCCTCACTGCACCTCCAACAGTCGCCAGTACACCCTGTGTCCGCTCTATGGAGGTGGTCTGACTACACTGGACCATGGTGACCCTCACTGCACCTCCAACAGTCACCAGTACACCCTGTGTCCGCTCTATGGAGGTGGTCTGGCTACGACCTACACTGGACCATGGTGACCCTCACTGCACCTCCAACAGTCACCAGTACACCCTGTGTCCGCTCTATGGAGGTGGTCTGACTACACTGGACCATGGTGTCCCTCACTGCACCTCCAACAGTCACCAGTACACCCTGTGTCCGCTCTATGGAGGTGGTCTGACCTACACTGGACCATGGTGCCCTCACTGCACCTCCAACAGTCACCAGTACACCCTGTGTCCGCTCTATGGAGGTGGTCTGACCTACACTGGACCATGGTGACCCTCACTGCACCTCCAACAGTCACCAGTACACCCTGTGTCCGCTCTATGGAGGTGGTCTGACTACACTGGACCATGGTGACCCTCACTGCACCTCCAACAGTCACCAGTACACCCTGTGTCCGCTCTATGGAGGTGGTCTGGCTACGACCTACACTGGACCATGGTGTCCCTCACTGCACCTCCAACAGTCGCCAGTACACCCTGTGTCCGCTCTATGGAGGTGGTCTGGCTATGACCTACACTGGACCATGGTGACCCTCACTGCACCTCCAACAGTCATCAGTACACCCTGTGTCCGCTCTATGGAGGTGGTCTGGCTATGACCTACACTGGACCATGGTGACCCTCACTGCACCTCCAACAGTCGCCAGTACACCCTGTGTCCGCTCAGCGGTACTCACCAGTCGCCAGTACACCCTGTGTCCGCTCAGCGGTACTCACCAGTCACCAGTACACCCTGTGTCCGCTCAGCGGTACTCACCAGTCACCAGTACACCCTGTGTCCGCTCAGCGGTACTCACCAGTCACCAGTACACCCTGTGTCCGCTCAGCGGTACTCACCAGTCGCCAGTACACCCTGTGTCCGCTCAGCGGTACTCACCAGTCGCCAGTACACCCTGTGTCCGCTCAGCGGTACTCACCAGTCACCAGTACACCCTGTGTCCGCTCAGCGGTACTCACCAGTCACCAGTACACCCTGTGTCCGCTCAGCGGTACTCACCAGTCACCAGTACACCCTGTGTCCGCTCAGCGGTACTCACCAGTCACCAGTACACCCTGTGTCCGCTCAGCGGTACTCACCAATCACCGGTTGTGTGGGTCATGTTCTGCTGGTAGTGCTGCTTGTGCTGCTGCTGTTGATGCTGTTGCTGTTGCTGTTGCTGCTGCTGCCGTTTTCTGCCCGTTTGCGCTGGCTTGGGCTCGGCAACCATGTTGACGTCTGCGGGAGTGCATGTCGGTCGTGTCGGGCGGGTGGCTCTGCTGGGTGGGTGGCTCTGCTGGGTGGGTGGCTCTGCTGGGTGGGTGGCTCTGCTGGGTGGGTGGCTCTGCTGGGTGGGTGGCTCTGCTGGGTGGGTGGCTCTGCTGGGCGGGTGGCTACGCTGGGCGGGTGGCTCTGCTGGGTGGGTGGCTCTGCTGGGTGGGTGGCTCTGCTGGGTGGGTGGCTCTGCTGGGTGGGTGGCTCTGCTGGGTGGGTGGCTCTGCTGGGTGGGTGGCTCTGCTGGGTGGGTGGCTCTGCTGGGTGGGTGGCTCTGCTGGGCGGGTGGCTCTGCTGGGTGGGTGGGTGGGTGTGTGGCTGTATTGGGTATGTGACTGTGCTGGGTTGGCGGTTACGGTGGACGGGTGGCTGTGTTTGGTGGGTGGTTATGGTGGATCGGTGGCTATATTGGGCGGGCGTATAGTGAATGGATGGCTGTGTTGGTTAGGTAGTTATGGTGGATGGACGGCTGTGTTGGGTGGGTGGTTGTGGTGGACGATGGATGTGTTTGGTGAGTGGCTATGGCTGTGTCGGGTGGGTGGTTATGGCGAATGGACGGCTGTGTTGGGCGGATGGTTATGGCAGACGGATGGCTGTGTTGGGTGGGTGGTTATGGTGGATTGATGGCTCTGTCGGGTGGATGGTTACGGTGGATGGGCGGCCTTTTTGTGGCTCCCCAGTGGAAGCGCGACTTCATCCTCAGCTTTTAACACCGGCTGCGAGATGACTACTCTGCTCAAAGTTATGCAGCTATCGCGGTATACGCATGGTCAGCTGAAATGTGGCGGCTGCAATAAAACGGTATATCTGCCATCCGACCGACAATGGCCAGATACATTCGATTTCACCGCCTTATATGACCTGCTATCTGGACCGACGCAAATGCCACAGCACGACGAACATGAATAAGAGATTCATCGTGCGGATTCCGTTGCTGTGTTGTTGGGTCCAGACGCACGCTAAGTACAGAGGTGATAGGTATTGCACTGTCAGCGCTCGCTACTGGCTACGTACCCAGTACCTGGCCGAACATACTCCTGGCGTCTTCACCCATGCAGGCTGATCGAGCATCGAACGGGCTGGTGAACTGGATGAAGGCGAACCCTTTGTGCATGGATATACCTGAGAAGCAAGAGGCAGCTTAACGGCATCGATCCGGGTAGAATACGCACAGCCATCTATGCGAATTGTGCTTGCACACACCGGAAGGATGCATGTGTGGCAGCGATGCTATTTGTGATGATTGCGTGGGTTGAACGGCAAAGCTGCCCTGTATATCCTTTGTAATATGTGTGTCAAAGATGTAGTCGCTACGCCTAGTAGTGCATGCTAAACTCCGCCTCCCTGATTGCTATGGTTCTTCGCACCATCCAGCTGACATGTATGGACCAAGCATGTACTATTGAGCCGAATTATTCTCACTTCTTACACAAGCAGATATTACAAAGTAGATTGGCAGCATCACCACAGCATTCTGATTAAAACGCATGCATTGCATCACTCATCGGGAAAATGGCAGTCACTGGGTTATTTACCCAGCTATACACGGTGCTCACGGATCAAGGCCTTCGCATGGACACCGTTGACTATTGTGCAGCTTCTCACATTCTCAGTTGCAGCACACTTATTCACATCGTCAGTCGCCGTACATCTATTCAGCATGGCCTTGCTAATGGGAGTCCTTCAGCATTCAATCCTTCAGCATTCATTCAATTCTCCTTTCCGCCATTTTGCTCAGAGCGTGCTCTTCAGAAGTCTGCCTGAAACTTCACTTCTTCAGACCACAAAGCTGTAAGCGATCCGAAGCACAAACTTCTCCGATTGATTCATTCGATTTGAGCCAATTCGGCTTCCAGGGAGGAGCGGTGCCTGTATAGCTGTCGGCCATATAGCTGTTCGCTATATATCTGTTGGCTATATGGCTGTTGGCCATATAGCTGTTGGCTATATAGCTGTTGGCAATATAGCTGCTGGATATATATCTGCTGGCTATATAGCTGTTGGCCATGCAGGTCCTGGCTATATATAGCTGCTGGCTATGTAGCTATTGGCTATATAGCTACATAGCTGTTGGCTATATAGCTGTTGGCTATATAGCCGTTGGATATTTAGCTGTTGGCTATATAGCTAGTGGATATATAGCTATTGGCTATATAGTTGCTTGTTATGTAGTTGTTGGCTATGTATCTGGTGGTTATATAGCTGTTGGTTATATAGCTGTTGGCTGTTGGCTAGCTAAGCTGTAGACTGTTTCTATGCTAGGCGTATCGAACGGCGCGATTACCACTCTTCACTTGGCCGATGCTCAAATTAAGCGCAACTCATCCGAGTATTCCGCTTGGCGTCCCGCATTTAGTGAACGCCAAGATAACACCTTCGCCAAATTCCCAGGGGGACTCCGAAGTGCTGCCCATGGAACTCAAAGCACAATTCACATGTGGTCGTGGGCCGACACATCACACCTAGATGAACGCTCAGTCAGTGGAAAGGTTCCAGGCGCTCTTTTCCCCCTGAATGTTCCCATCAATACAGGGAACTTTTCAGGGAGTCGACTAGAAGTAGTCCAGTAGTGCACGAGGCGGCTGTTCTTGTGACGCTCCTCCGAGATTCCTCCAAGACATGTGCGTAGCTTTGCCATTGCATCTGACATTTGTCAGGCCCTCTTGCAATCGGAAATCGCCGTTTCGATGGGGTTAGGTGCACTAATCCTCCTGCATTAAACCTAGTTGTTCGAGCAAGAGTGGGTTCGAGTAGGTTCACGAGCCCTCGAAGCCGGGGACTTGGACGGCTGGCTGGGAACTGACCCGATGAGGTTGGCCACGCCGCAACGGACCGACCCTTCCGTAATATAGCGGAACACAAGTGTTTGCACTTCTCTGAATTCTGCCGATGAATTACAATTTTCGAACGAGTGTTTAGTTCAGGATTGATGCAACAAGTACTTCCCTACACGGGACTATGTTCCGTAAGTCATTCCACCAAACATTCAGAAATAATTAATCCTAAATAATTACACTGACCGTTGTCACGAATAGCTTGCATAATATAGAATGAAATTTAGAGGGCGTGCACACTTTGTGCGCCGGCGAATGCACCTCATTTTGTTGTGAGTTGTGAGTTGAGTTGACTTGTGCTGGTTGTTACGCTTTCTCTTCCTTCTCGATTCCGGCAACTCGTCTTTAGATTGAATATCTCATCCACTACAACTACTTCTGTTGTTGTACAACTCCGCGCCACACCACCTCGCCGCTGCACCACACGGCCTTGGCAGTCTTCGACATCTGGCAGGCCTGCCTCCCCGCCAGCAGCGTTCCAAATCTGAGGCACCGGCGCCAGCATAGGTGCTCTTCAGCTTCAGTCTGAGTCATCGCAGACAGCCACCTTCTGTCTGGTGCCACGTCACGCCGAGTCACGCCACCGATCACACTGCGTCACGCCACCGATCACACTGCGTCACGCCACCGATCACACTGCGTCACGCCACCGCTCACACTGCGTCACGCCACACCGAGTCACGCCACCGTTCACACTGCGTCACGCCACCGCTCACACTGCGTCACGCCACCGCTCACATCGCGTCACGTCACGTCGAGTCACGCCACCGCTCACACTGCGTCACGCCACCGCTCACATCGCGTCACGCCACACCGAGTCACGCCACCGATCACACTGCGTCACGCCACCGCTCACACTGCGTCACGCCACCTCTCACACTGCGTCACGCCACCGCTCACATCGCGTCACGCGCACCGAGTCACGCCACCTCTCACACTGCGTCACGCCACACCGAGTCACGCCACCTCTCACACTGCGTCACGCCACACCGAGTCACGCCACCGCTCTCACTGCGTCACGCCACACCGAGTCACGCCACCTCTCACACTGCGTCACGCCACACCGAGTCACGCCACCGTTCACACTGCGTCACGCCACCGCTCACATCGCGTCACGTCACCGCTCACATCGCGTCACGCCACACCGAGTCATGCCACCGATCACACTGCGTCACGCCACACCGAGTCACGCCACCTCTCACACTGCGTCACGCCACACCGAGTCACGCCACCGCTCTCACTGCGTCACGCCACACCGAGTCACGCCACCTCTCACACTGCGTCACGCCACACCGAGTCACGCCACCGTTCACACTGCGTCACGCCACCGCTCACATCGCGTCACGTCACCGCTCACATCGCGTCACGCCACACCGAGTCATGCCACCGATCACACTGCGTCACGCCACACCGAGTCACGCCACCTCTCACACTGCGTCACGCCACACCGAGTCACGCCACCGATCACACTGCGTCACGCCACCGCTCACACTGCGTCACGCCACACCGAGTCACGCCACCGATCACACTGCGTCACGCCACCGATCACACTGCGTCACGCCACCGCTCACACTGTTTCACGCCACCGATCACACTGCGTCACGCCACCGCTCACACTGCGTCACGCTACCGCTCACACTGCGTCACGCTACCGCTCACACTGCGTCACGCTACCGCTCACACTGCGTCACGCTACCGCTCACACTGCGTCACGCTACCGCTCACACCGCGTCACGCTACCACTCACGCATCGCCACGCCACAGCTGACTCTGTATGCCACGGCTCACAGGTGAGCGGCACTCATTATCGGCCTCCAGCTCTGCCAACAGCCGGCAACAACTGGAGCGCGCGCCAACTGAGATGCGCCGGTACTGCACAGCCGGCACATTACAGCTGGTGCGGTACAGCCGGTACAGTACAGCTGGTGCGGTACAGCCAGTATAGCACAGCTGGTGCGGTACAGCCGGCACAGTACAGCTGGTGCGGTACAGCCGGCACAGTACAGCTGGTGCGGTACAGCCAGTACAGTACAGCTGGTGCGGTACAGCCAGTATAGTATAGCTGGTGCAGTACAGCCGGCACAGTACAGCTGGTGCGGTACAGCCGGCACAGCACAGCTGGTGCGGTATAGCCGGCACAGCACAGCTGGTGCGGTACAGCCGGCACAGTACAGCTGGTGCGGTACAGCCAGTACAGTACAGCTGGCGCGGTACAGCCAGTATAGTACAGCTGGTGCAGTACAGCCGGCACAGTACAGCTGGTGCGGTACAGCGCGCACAGCACAGCTGGTGCGGTACAGCCGGCACAGCACAGCTGGTGCGGTACAGCCAGTACAGTACAGCTGGTGCGGTACAGCCAGTATAGTACAGCTGGTGCAGTACAGCCGGCACAGTACAGCTGGTGCGGTACAGCCGGCACAGCACAGCTGGTGCGGTACAGCCGGCACAGCACAGCTGGTGCGGTACAGCCGGCACAGTACAGCTGGTGCGGTACAGCCAGTACAGTACAGCTGGCGCGGTACAGCCAGTATAGTACAGCTGGTGCAGTACAGCCGGCACAGTACAGCTGGTGCGGTACAGCGCGCACAGCACAGCTGGTGCGGTACAGCCGGCACAGCACAGCTGGTGCGGTACAGCCGGCACATTACAGCCGGCACAGTACAGCTGGTGCGGTACAGCCGGCACAGTACAGCTGGTGCGGTACAGCCGGCACAGCACAGCTGGTGCGGTACAGCCAGTACAGTACAGCTGGTGCGGTACAGCCGGCACAGTACAGCTGGTGCGGTACAGCCGGCACAGTACAGCTGGTGCGGTACAGCCGGCACAGTACAGCTGGTGCGGTATAGCCAGTACAGTACAGCCGGCACAGCACAGCTGGTGCGGTACAGCCGGCACAGTACAGCTGGTGCGGTACAGCCAGTACAGTACAGCTGGCGCGGTACAGCCAGTATAGTACAGCTGGTGCAGTACAGCCGGCACAGTACAGCTGGTGCGGTACAGCCGGCACAGCACAGCTGGTGCGGTACAGTCAGCACAGCACAGCTGGTGCGGTACAGCTGGTGCGGTACAGCCGGCACAGTACAGCTGGTGCGGTACAGCCGGCACAGTACAGCTGGTGCGGTACAGCCGGCACAGTACAGCTGGTGCGGTACAGCCGGCACATTAGAGCTGGTGCGGTACAGCCAGTGCAGTACAGCACAGCTGGTGCGGTACAGCCAGTGCAGTGCAGCCGGTACAGTATAGCCGGCACAGTGCAGCCGGTACAGTACAGCCGGTACAGTACAGCCAGCACATTACAGCTGGTGCGGTACAGCCAGTACTGCACAGCCGGCACATTACAGCTGGTGCGGTACAGCCGGCACAGTACAGCTGGTGCGGTACAGCCGGCACAGTACAGCTGGTGCGGTACAGCCAGTACAGTACAGCTGGTGCGGTACAGCCGGCACAGTACAGCTGGTGCGGTACAGCCGGCACAGCACATCTGGTGCGGTACAGCCGGCACAGTACAGCTGGTGCGGTACAACCGGCACAGTACAGCTGGTGCGGTACAGCCGGCACAGTACAGCTGGTGCGGTACAGCCGGCACAGTACAGCTGGTGCGGTACAGCCGGCACAGTACAGCTGGTGCGGTACAGCCAGTGCAGTGCAGCCGGTACAGTATAGCCGGCACAGTGCAGCCGGTACAGTACAGCCGGTACAGTACAGCCGGCACATTACAGCTGGTGCGGTACAGCCAGTGCAGTACAGCCGGTGCGATACAGCCAGTACATTGCAGCCGGTACAGTATAGCCGGCACAGTGCAGCCGGTACAGTACAGCCGGCACAGTGCCGCAGGTGCGGTACAGCCGGTACAGCACAGCTGGTACAGTACAACAGGTGCGGTACAGCCGGTACATTGCAGCCGGTGTGGTACAACCGGCACAGTACAGCAGGCGCGGTACAGCCGGTACATTGCAGCCGGTACAGTAGAGCCGGTACACATCGACCGGAAAATCAGTTCTCAGCACGAATACACTATAAACCCAGATAGCAGGTGCGCACGTGAGCGTGGTCAGGGTCAGAGCTCATGTAAACGTGCAGGTGGCATATGTCGCCTCGACCAGCACCAGATCGCACCGGGACATGGACGTTGCGTAACAACCGTGGGTGTAGATGGGATATGGACGTGACTTGGCTAGGTTCGACACTCCAATTTGTTTGCAGTGATCGGTCTTCCCTGTCCTCGATATAAATGTTGACGCACAGCACGAGACAGCTGGCTTGTGGGCGTCAGTCGCAGCCTCGGACATGGGGCTACAGACGCTGCGGCAGACGCTGCGGCAGACGCTGCCGCCGGCGGCCAGCACGACCAGCACCTCAGACCAGCACCTCGCCGGCACGACCAGCACCTCAGACGGCTCGCTCGTGGGACGACCAGCACCTCAGACGGCTCGCTCGTGGGACGACCAGCACCTCAGACGGCTCGCTCGTGGGACGACCAGCACCTCAGACGCCTGGCTCGTGGGACGACCAGTACCTGAGACGGCTGGCTCGTGGCACGACCAGCACCTCAGACGGCTGGCGCGGGGCACGACCAGCACCTCAGCTGGCTGGCTCGTGGGACGACCAGCACCTCAGACGGCTCGCTCGTGGGACGACCAGCACCTCAGACGGCTCGCTCGTGGGACGACCAGCACCTCAGACGGCTGGCTCGTGGGACGACCAGCACCTCAGACAGCTGGCTCGTGGGACGACCAGCACCTCAGCTGGCTGGCTCGTGGGACGACCAGCACCTCAGACGGCTGGCTCGTGGGACGACCAGCACCTCAGCTGGCTTGGGCTCGTGGGACGACCAGCACCTCAGACGGCTGGCTCGTGGGACGACCAGCACCTCAGACGGCTGGCTCGTGGGACGACCAGCACCTCAGACGGCTCGCTCGTGGGACGACCAGCAACTCAGACGGCTCGCTCGTGGGACGACCAGCACCTCAGACGGCTGGCTCGTGGGACGACCAGCAACTCAGACGGCTCGCTCGTGGGACGACCAGCAGACGGCTGGCTCGTGGGACGACCAGCACTCAGCGACCAGACGGCTGGCTCGTGGGACGACCAGCAACTCAGACGGCTCGCTCGTGGGACGACCAGCACCTCAGACGGCTCGCTCGTGGGACGACCAGCAACTCAGACGGCTGGCTCGTGGGACGACCAGCACCTCAGACGGCTCGCTCGAGGGACGACCAGCACCTCAGACAGCACGACCAGCACCTCAGACGGCTGGCTCGTGGGACGACCAGCACCTCAGACGGCTCGCTCGTGGGACGACCAGCACCTCAGACGGCTGCTCGAGGACGACCAGCACCTCAGACAGCACGACCAGCACCTCAGACGGCTGGCTCGTGGGACGACCAGCACCTCAGACAGCACGACCAGCACCTCAGACGGCTGGCTCGTGGGACGACCAGCACCTCAGACGGCTCGCTCGTGGGACGACCAGCACCTCAGACGGCTGGCTCGTGGGACGACCAGCACCTCAGACGGCTCGCTCGTGGGACGACCAGCACCTCAGACGGCTCGCTCGTGGGACGACCAGCACCTCAGACAGCACGACCAGCACCTCAGACGGCTCGCTCGTGGGACGACCAGCACCTCAGACGGCTGGCGCGGGGGACGACCAGCACCTCAGACGGCTGGCTCGTGGGACGATCAGCAACTCAGACGGCTCGCTCGTGGGACGACCAGCAACTCAGCCGGCTGGCTCGTGGGACGACCAGCAGCTCAGACGGCTGGCTCGTGGGACGACCAGCACCTCAGACGGCTGGCTCGTGGGACGACCAGCACCTCAGACGGCTGGCTCGTGGGACGACCAGCACCTCAGACGGCTGGCTCGTGGGACGACCAGCACGTCAGTGGTGCGCAACAACCACTGGGAACGTCGCGGCCCCGGACCATCACCGATAGGCAGACGCCGATATGGCCGTGCCGTCGCCAGGTCAGATTCGTCATTACCGACCTTAGAGATAATCGTTGATCGGTGGTCGCCAGGCCGCTCGATGTTTCCCATGGCTCAGCTGTCACTCACAGACAATTACTCGGCTTTGGCGAATCGTGGCAACTATCAGCTGGAACTTGGCAGGTATTTTTGTCAATTCCGGCGAAGCAGTTGAGTATGCGCGCATCGCTGCATGCTGTAATGCAAGGCGATAAGTTCCGAATTTGATTGAGCTAGCCCCTTCTTACACTCGCTAGAAACATTTTACGGATAGATTATATGGAATTGGCGCCCTCTGTGCTATAGTGAGCATCGATCGCCGGATAGCGAGAATTTGGTGTTGGGTGTACTTCTGAGTGTACGAGCATCTAGGTGGGTAAACAAGAGTGGTGGTGAAAAAAAACAACTTCATTTAGTTGATATTCATGTGTGCTCTAGCATGCCAGACTTCTGTTATATGCAACGAGAGAGGCGATGTCAACTATCAGTTCAGTTCATGCTTTCGCTATAACATCCAAAGTTTCGCACTGAAATGCTTTTCTTTGCCCATGTAAACATTACCAAAATCAGTTATGACTCTGGATGCTCTAAATTTATGGTTGTGCAGAAGGACCAGAAGGGCAAGCAAGGCCTCAAACCATTTAAATGAGCAATTGAAATGAATAAAAACATCTGAGATCATTTAGAAGCACAATAATGATACGTCTCTCTTGTTCAGAAACTTTTCCCGTAATCTATACTGACCTTGCACGCTACAAATGTTATTTGCTTGCTATCATCAACCTATTTTTGAACAAAATGACACTTGATAAGATGAATATACGCTGATAAAATGAACTAAAGTATAACTATTGGACAGAAATACACACAGCGAACGACAGGTACATACTAATCGTCATTTGCAGCATCTTATACCCAAACATAGCTGTTATACTCCCACCAAAATAATCAATAGAATAGTGACATCCCTCACAGTCTACATACATCATCACCCTTCCAACTACAAATGTATGCCGAGTAAGCTTAGCGATACGCACCGTGCAAATAAAAAAGTGCATGGGTATGTGTCAATGAAATAAATGGAAGCTATGTTCAGTGTCCAGCTATTCATGACTCAACAACGTCTTGGATACACCTAAGCTACTCCTTGTGCCAACAATTGGAAGCAAAACCTTTGAAGTGGTGAACTTTCATGAAGCTCACTTCAAACAACTCGGAAAGTGACTCAGTGGCTTTAGTGACTCAGATTTGTTAGTTGCAGTGCACAGTGGTGAAGCGTGCAATGGCGAAGTGTGCAATGATGAAGTGTGCAATGGTGAAATGTGCAATGGTGAAATGTGCAATGGTGAAGTACGCGGTGGTGAGATGTGCAATGGCAAAATGATGGAGTGTATGGTAATAAAGTACGCATCGTGGTATGCAATTAATTGCAACAGCAATGCGACGTTTATGGTGGGTAGCTATTTCATTGTCTTTGAATAATGCTTATGCACAACAAAATACATCCATTTGTGTAAATTAGAAAGTTTGGTGTGTTTTTAATGAAAACTTCAAAGCTTGTGATCATCTGTTTCACCTTACTTTGTGCTGTACCTATGAAGCAATAGCAACTGGTTAAATGTCATTTTTTTTGGCATTGCCATAAACACTGGTCATGCCGCAATTTTTCCAGTTCAGTCTTCTTGCGATAATTTTAAGTTGGCAATAATGCAATTTTTGATACGTGGTGTGTTGCAAACGATCAGCTAAATAATCGTGTTTTATCGAATTCAATCGCATATAATGACAAACGAAAATTGATTTGGGCCATCCATGCCAATGGTCTGAGTGTGTCGTACGGCTATTTTTATTTGGCTCACGCTGAAGGGCAAGGTTAACAGTTTCACTTGTGAACTCTTCACTTAAAAACAGTTTCACTTGTGAACTCTGGTCAAATCAGTTATAGCGTCAACCGCACAAACTTTCGGTACGTTGTCTTGGCCATACCCAATGTATGTTAACTATGTCTAAGCGCGTACGCGCCGGGCGCCACGTTAATATGTTAATATGTTAATATCACATCACTTGTACATCACTACATCACTTGTATATGTCACTTGTATTGTCACTTGTATATATCACTTGTATTGTCCATTACATCACTTGTATATGTTATGATCTGGTGTAGATATCTGCTTGTACTGCATTATCTCGCAGCTGGAAGCATGACCATGAAACGGGTACCGCCAGCTTGGACATATTTCGTGGGAGCAATAATATTGTTGGATAACATAAAACCTGTTGTAGAAACAGGTTTTCTGTTGTTAACAGAAAACCTGTTGTTGAAAACCTGTTGTTGTAACAGAAAACCTGTTGGATAAACAGAAAAAGTTGTAGACCTTTCACGAAATAGCCGGAATCTGAGGAACTTCGTTTTATTTCGGGAGGGGATAAAAGAGCAGTAGTCGAGATTCCTCAACCATGAGCCATGGCTCTGATCTGCGTTGGACCAGGAACTGTCTTGGAGTCTGGAGAATCACCACTCCCGGATTCGATCCTTCTTCGGAATAACTTGTCAAGCACTGTAGAGTGAAGTTAAGGCTGCAGTGATAGTCTACCAGTTTATACATTGTTCCATCATGACCTAAGTCCAGGTCGCGACTTTAGAAACTGGACATTTTACAATCATGTTGTAGTACCATATGAACTCTTCAGTATTTTTTATTCATACTTGCATGATGTACCCAAGCTATTCAAACTTGAACGTAATTGATCTGACCATTCGTCGTGATCCGACCTGAACTTGGGACTGTTATATATCAAACAGATAAACACACTTCGCTTGAATGGTTCTGCTGAAATGACCCGAGACATGCATTTATGTTAATATTGTTCAGGACATCCCACAAGGTAAATGTCAAGTTACTAGATTAATTTGGCTAAACTCAGCAATCTCAGCATGGCCGAAAATGAACAAATCAAATGCTATATGAGTTCAAGACTAATTTGGCTTCCCAACTGCATCTTCCTTGCGTCCACAAAGTCCAGAAGCTACACTTTCCAAGCCTGATTCTGATCAGGCCTTACTATTTCGTCTTGGGTGTTTTACTGTGCTCAACATAAATACCTTCATCTAAATGAATTTATTAAGAAATGGTGCTGAAAACTTTTTATGTCGTTTTCTTTTGTCATTTTTGCAGACAAGACCTTGTTTAAAAAACAATTTCCAGGTATTTAAACCGAGTTCTGTATATTTACGTAATATGACCTCTAATGATGTCGTTCTCTGTTAAAATGCAAATATAAGGCTTGACCCTCTCTATCTCTTTATCTACATCTATTTATATTGAGCCTATGTTGAGTTTGAATCTAACCTTGACATGACGAGAATTTCTAGCGGTGTTCCTCATTTTATCATAGTTTATGTGGATCAAAAGTTAGAGGTAGGACTTCTAAGAATCCCTCCCCAAGCCTCGTCACGGTGTATTTACCTGCTGGCACCGACGAGGATTAATACGATGCTAAGCTGATACAGATGAAGAAGATTACACAAATACCCCATCACCGGCCCTCCATGCACATCGCTGTTTATTGAAATAAATTGTTCTTGGTCAGCTGTGACAGTTCCAAGAATGCGAGTAAAGAACCAGTCTCAGAAGATGGTGAAAAACCTCAGAGAAAAAGACAATTAGAATGTGGTATACAGATAGAAAGCATGAGTGGATATTGTCGTTTAGACATCTGGACACCTGTGCATTTGCGGCTCTTCTCTAATGACAATGGTTCGAGGAGTCTTTAATCGACATCACTGCCGCCAGCTGGCATTGGTCTAGTTCTTGTGTTATGGTCTTGACGCCCCTTCTACATGTGTAGTGAAGATATATATATATATATATATATATATATATATATATATATATATATATATATATATATATATATATATATATATGTATATATATACATATATATTTATATATATGTATATATAACGTGTATGTGTGTGATCGGGCGTATACCGAGAATTCCGGATCCCGCGGCGAGATTCTGTGCAAATCCTGCACCTCCTCTGTTGGTAAGTCGAACGATGAGTGGACGGTTGCATATCAGGTTCGTTTCTCCTCCAAACCCGTTGCCGAATGTCCGTGAGAGAAAAGTTTGGCACTGGACAGCACGACCTCGTTCTGCTGCTGACCTGGCCGAAATAGCAGGGCGCCGCCGATGGTCTCATCTATGGCACTGACATCAGCGTCACTCGGACATTACACAGATGACGGATTTCGGCTTGCACCTGATAGTGTTCGCTTTGGTGACCAGCCTAATTGTTTCCTGCAGACAATCAGGGAACGACCTTTGACAAACGGCACCAATGACCAAGCACATCAGTGACAAGAGTATCCAGTAGCAGCAGTGTGCGGTCCGTATATCTCTGGCACTGGGCAAGGAAGAGAGAGACAGGTGGTCATGCTTCAGTTGGACACTGCCGGCTGCCTGGCGTGATCGGTGTCACCTCCCCTCTGTGGTCGGTGTCACCTCTCCGGTGTGGTCAGTGTCACCTCTCCGGTGTGGTCGGTGTCACCTCCCCGGTGTGGTCGGTGTCACCTCCCCGGTGTGGTCGGTGTCACCTCCACGCTGTGGTCGGTGTCACCTCCCCGCTGTGGTCGGTGTCACCTCTCCGGTGTGGTCGGTGTCACCTCCTCGATGTGGTTGGTGTCACCTCCCCGGTGTGGTCGATGTCACCTCTCCGGTGTGGTCGGTGTCACCTCTCCGGTGTGGTCGGTGTCACCTCTCCGGTGTGGTCGGTGTCACCTCTCCGGTGTGGTCGGTGTCACCTCCCCGGTGTGGTCTGTATCACCTCCCCGCTGTGGTTGGTGTCACCTCTCCGGTGTGGTTGGTGTTTCCTTCCCTGTGTGATTGATGTTACCCATCATCACCCCGTTTACCATGTTTGATTGTTCGAACATTTTGGCACAAAATATGCTTCAGTCGAATTTGCAAACCTGTTTTGATAACCTATAAATCCGGCGTGATTTTCTCCAATCAAGGTTTTGCTTCACAAACACCACACCCAGCTAGACAGCTAGACACACCCAGCTAGACAGCTAGACACACCCAGCTAGACACACCCAGCTTGTGGTCGAAGCGATGCGCTTGCCTGTTGTCATTTTTCACGAGCTACAGAGGCAACTTTCCTGGGGCTACCGAAGTGTACTCTACAATGATCTGGAAAAATATGAGAAGGCGATAATACTTTTAACGCTTCCTTACACCGCAGCACATTGCTTGGTACCTGACATGATATGCGCCAGGCAATTAATAACATGGACATAAGGAAGCACCTGGACTGCGTAGAGAACTTTCCAGAATGGAGCCCATCATCAGTGTTGAAAGGAGCAACTGCATGTGGGTACTACGAAAATATGGGTATTCATCACAAGCCTCACTGAGCGAAAATAATCTCCACTTGCTGCTAAATCCTTCACGAGGTGTTTATCGTGTGTGCTTGGTGCGTACCGGTGGCTGCACCTGAACTTTCTATTACGCCTCACCGCAACAATATCATAGGTGGAGATGATGACGCTTCTGCTGCACATGTATGGATAAGCCATCTCTCTCCACCAGCATCATCGTCCCCTTGTCGTTTTCAGTGCATAAGTATGGTGAAAACCAATGCGTTATTTTCTCATCTTCTCATTGCAGTGACAATGTAGCTTACATACTACGTGTAGTGGAAGTTCCGGAGATGGTGCATTTTCACTGCATCAGTGCCAATCGCACCAAAGTTGCACGTGCCAGTTTAGAGCAGCTGACCAGCGGTTCTGCGCTGTCGCCCCCCCCCCCACGTCCCAGTCAGCTGGTGTGTGTCAGGCCGCTGCAGTTACCGGCAATGCGTCCATAGCGCTGGAAGAGACGCTCCACGTCGGTCTTGGTCGCCTGGAAGGTGTTGAGGTTGCCGACGAACACCCGAGAGTTGACCGCCTGCGGGTCCTGCGAGTTTGTCTGGTTGCCCACCTTGATCATCCTGGCGGAGGAGAAGCGTATCAGCTGGGTCAGGCGTTGGCAAAGACATAATGGATCACTGGCGCAGACCAAGTCTCGGCAGACGGGGTTAGACCAAGTCTCGGCAGACGGGGCAGACAAAGTCTCGGCAGATGGGGCAGACCAAGTCTCGGCAGACGGGGTGGACCACGTCTCGACAGACAACATCAGCCAACTGAGAGGTGAGCAGAGTCAATGGAACATTAATAAGAGACCGGAATATATTGACACGGTACACTAATGGACAGTTGATATCGTCCCGTTTCTCCCCAGGCATAAAAAGCAGCCATCGGTGGACCGGACAAAGCAGGGAAGAAACAGTGAACTTGGCGAAACTATTAGTAATGTGTTCCTTCTTTTCAGTTGTGACGTCTTGTAAACTGCAGGGGGCCATGGCCCCTCTTCCTCCTTAGTTCTCGTCCTCATCCACCCTCGTCCTCTTCGGCTCTCACCTTTCTCGACCATCGAACTCCTCAACCCTCGTCTACATCAACCTTCGCCCCCCTCAACCCTCGTCCTCCTCAGTTCTTACCTTCCTCGACCATCTCCATCCTCAACCCTCGTCTACATCAACCTTCGCCAGCCCCACCTTCATCCTCCCCAGCCTTCTCGATGTGTCAGTTTATGAGAGCAGTCACGAAGGCTTAGTTCGGACATCGGATTGAAAGATGCGCTATATTCGGCGCACTCCATTTACTAGAAAAACACCTTTAGAGCTAATTTATCTATGACAGACGTCCATGAAAGCAGGAGGGCGTTCGATACCGCCCGACTAGTGAAAAATCACCCTACTGACATCTCAATGCCATGGCCAACAAAACACCACCACACGCGTGCTCCCATGAGTTCACCACAAGCACCAACGATCGTCTGCACCACCAAAAGCATCAACACAATCAGCAAATCGATTCCCGGCTTCAGCCACCGTGTCGATTCTGAGTTGGATGTTTCAGCCACACTGTGAGGACCTTCGTCGGCACCATCTGCCATGTCGGTCACATCGGTCCCATCTGCTCCGTCGGTCCCATCTGCTCCGTCGGTCCCATCTTCCCCATCGGTCCCATCTGCCCCGTCGGCCCCATCTGCTCCATCGGTACCATCTTCCCCATCGGTCCCATCTGCCCCGTCGGCCCCATCTGTGCCGTCGGTTCGGTCGATTCCGTCGGTCCCATCTGCACCGTCGACCCTGTCGACCCCATCGGTCACGTCGGTCCCATCTGCCCCGTCGGCACCGTCGACCCTGTCGACCCCGTCGTTCACGTCCGTCCCGTCGGTCCCGTCGACCCCGTCGACCCCATCGGTCACGTCCGTCCCGTCGGCACCGTCGACTCCGTCGACCCCATCGGTCACGTCCGTCCCGTCGGCACCGTCGACCCCGTCGGCACCGTCGACCCTGTCGACCCCATCGGTCACGTCCGTCCCGTCGGTCCCGTCGACCCCGTCGACCCCATCGGTCACGTCCGTCCCGTCGGCACCGTCGACTCCGTCGACCCCATCGGTCACGTCCGTCCCGTCGGCACCGTCGACTCCGTCGACCCCATCGGTCACGTCCGTCCCGTCGGCACCGTCGACCCCGTCGGCCGGGCGCGGGTTGCAGTAGCGTGTGGACAGCGCGTGCCGTTGTCGGGCGACCGGCTCGGCTGCGGCCATTGGAGCCGGCGATTCACGGTCGTCGAGCACCATCATATCCCCGGGTAGGAGCGTGACCGGACCAGCAACGGCGCCCTCCCCACCCCGGGCCGTCCACAACCGGCAGCAAGGCAAGCTCCACATGAGAAGCGCACGGGAGACCGCACATGGTGTGTCACACATGGCACAACATGCATTATACAGCACAGATGGAATAACGCACACGACATAGCCACACAATTTGCACAATTTGCACACGATATAGTCACACAAGTGGGACGTGAGATATATATGGAATTGAGTCATAGATAAATACATATATAGGGGCTTGAGTGAGCATGTGATGTCAGGCATGTCCTACAAATGGAGACAACGGTCCCTCGTAATGCGGGGTCATTGTCTAACCCTCGTAATGCGGGACCGTTATCTAACCCTAACAGTGCGGGACCATTGTCTAACCCTAACAGTGCAGGGACCATTGTCTAACCCTAACAGTGCGGGACCATTGTCTAGCCCTAACAGTGCGGGACCATTGTCTAACCCTAACAGTGCGGGGACATTGTCTAGCCCTCGCAATTCGGGACCATTGTCTAACTCTAACAATTCGGGAACATTGTATAAGCCCTCGTAGTGCGGGGTCTAACCCACGTAATGCGGGAATATTGTCTGACCCTCGTAATGCGGGAACATCGTCTAACCCTCGTAGTGCGGGGCCATTGTCTAACCCTAACAGTGCGGGGACGTTTTCTAACCCTTGCAGTGCGGGAGCTTGGGGGGGGATTTGACTCCCAGTAACAGCTCCAAGCACGACAGAGATGCGACACACGGCGTGCTGTAGTACTGATATCTACTTGACCGCTTTGCCGCTTAGAGTTACTTGACACATGCTTATTCCATCTCTTTTGGTTGACCTTCAACGTCAGGTCAAGCAGGTCAATGTCGGAGTGCAGTCAGTCATCCCTCTTCGCCGTCGTTTCCGAACCCTGATCCTAAAGCATACTGTGATTCCATGTTTCAATATTCGAAATTGAATACTTAGTTTAACATAGGTGACACGTGCAAAGATCAAGGACACTGATCTCGCGAAGGTCGAATAATTGGAACTGGGTGATGAACGTTTGAAGATGACAAGTTACGAACTTTCGATTACACTCAGAAAACCGATCAGGAATGCCACCAAAGCAAAATTCAGGTCTTTCGTCCTCTGAGAATCGTTGGGGATGTTTCTATTTGTGTCAAAATGTTCGCCAAAAAGTCGAAAACGTTAAATTTAGTTTGGTAATTATAGGAGAAATGAACGCGGAATTAGTTCGCCGGATTCTACGTAAAGATGTTCTTGTCCAGTTTAGCCCTTCATTTGATACAGGGTATATACTAGACTAGACTTTGGGTCACATTTGGCATTTTTGCGTTTTCTGTTATGATTTATCTCTGCACTCATATTTTACTTTTGACTGTATCTTGCAGGGTTTGCTTATGACGAATGTGGAAATGTACATTTAAGAACTGTATTCAGACTAGATCGTGCTCTGGTGACTGCTCTGTCTCGGGTTTCTTTTTTTCTGTCCTTCTTCAGAGAAGTTCAGGCCGAATTCTTGCTGGTGTAGCTTAATGAACCAAGGTTCTATGCTAAACAGATCTTTTTGCCTTAGCCCTGGCCAGCACCACATATGTAAATTCCAGTTCAACGATATAATTTTGACCAAGAGTTAACGCGCAGTCAATGCACCGATGCTGCTATCCCGGTGCCGCTTCGCGGCCTTTTCGGGCTAGTTTCCAATTGACCTCCCTAGTCGGGCACTGAATGCGAGTGAAGCGACTTGATTCCTGTCTTGTCGGAGCAGGGGATGCCAAAGCAGGCCGGCGCGCCAGCCAGCTGAGATATCGGAGAAGCAAAAGAGTCTAGGAATCTGGAACTCAATGTTTTCACAGAACGTGCGCAAATCGCATGCCGGAGGTTATCCGGATTCCAAAGTGATATCCGAAATGATTATGGACGTCCAGAAATGCCGAGGGGGACGGGGGTGGTTCCAATTGACCCATGCGCTGTGAGAGTTACCTGACTCAGAGCTTGAAAGCTAAATAATTGTCGAAATTTGGTCGCCAATGTTCACGTGGAATTCACATGGTAGCTGTACCACATGGTGCACATAGAAGATATATTGAACGTACATTGAAGGAAAGGCGTAATTCGCACCATAGAGGACGATGTTAGCGACAGGATAAGCTCAGAATGTGTGGACCATCTTGTCCCATCGCTCAAAGGTCTACGACAATCAATAACAGCATTCAATGGTGTTGTAAAAAATCCGAGAGGGTGTGGCGCTTGATATATCAACTTGTTTGGATTCTGCTCGTCTTCCCGAGGTCAATGCTCCGGCAGAATTTATCCACCAGCAATGTTTATTTGGAAATTGGAGGGTTATTGATGCCATAAAGCGCCGCGTGATCGGAAAGGAGAGCGGCCATCGTCGATCAAGGGAACACTCTGGCGATTCTGGCGGCAGTTGCCGTCGTCATATTGCAGGGTCGGACCACAGCTGTACAGTTGGGTTCCAGGGTCGGACCACGGCTGTGTAGTTGGGTTCCAGGGTCGGACCACGGCTGTGTAGTTGGGTTCCAGGGTCGGACCACGGCTGTGTAGTTGGGTTCCATGGTCGGACCACGGCTGTGTAGTTGGGTTCCATGGTCGGACCACGGCTGTGCAGTTGGGTTCCAGGGTCGGACCACGGCTGTGTAGTTGGGTTCCATGGTCGGACCACAGCTGTGCAGTTGGGTTCCATGGCCGGACCACAGCTGTGCAGTTGGGTTCCATGGCCGGACCACAGCTGTGTAGTTGGGTTCCAGGGTCGGACCACGGCTGTGCAGTTGGGTTCCAGGGTCGGACCACGGCTGTGTAGTTGGGTTCCAGGGTCGGACCACGGCTGTGTAGTTGGGTTCCAGGGTCGGACCATGGCTGTGTAGTTGGGTTCCAGGGTCGGACCACAGCTGTACAGTTGGGTTCCAGGGTCGGACAACAGCTGTGCAGTTGGGTTCCAGGGTCGGACCACGGCTGTGTAGTTGGGTTCCATGGTCGGACCACAGCTGTGCAGTTGGGTTCCATGGCGGAAAAAAAGCTGTGCAGTTGGGTTCCAGGGTCGGACCACAGCTGTGTAGTTGGGTTCCAGGGTCGGACCACGGCTGTGCAGTTGGGTTCGGGTCGACCACGGCTGTGTGTTGGGTTCAGGGTCGGACCACGGTGTGTTGGTTCCAGGTCGGACCACGGCTGTGCAGTTGGGTTCCAGGGTCGGACCACGGCTGTGTAGTTGGGTTCCAGGGTCGGACCACAGCTGTGCAGTTGGGTTCCAGGGTCGGACCACGGCTGTGTAGTTGGGTTCCAGGGTCGGACCACGGCTGTGTAGTTGGGTTCCAGGGTCGGACCACGGCTGTGTAGTTGGGTTCCAGGGTCGGACCACGGCTGTGCAGTTGGGTTCCAGGGTCGGACCACGGCTATGCAGTTGGGTTCCAGGGTCGGACCACGGCTGTACAGTTGGGTTCCAGGGTCGGACCACGGCTGTGCAGTTGGGTTCCAGGGTCGGACCACGGCTGTGTAGTTGGGTTCCAGGGTCGGACCACGTTGGCTGTGCAGTTGGGTTCCAGGGTCGGACCACGGCTGTGTAGTTGGGTTCCAGGGTCGGACCACGGCTGTGTCAGTTGGGTTCCAGGGTCGGACCACAGCTGTACAGTTGGGTTCCAGGGTCGGACCACGGCTGTGTAGTTGGGTTCCAGGGTCGGACCATGGCTGTGTAGTTGGGTTCCAGGGTCGGACCACGGCTGTGTAGTTGGGTTCCAGGGTCGGACCACGGCTGTGTAGTTGGGTTCCAGGGTCGGACCACGGCTGTACAGTTGGGTTCCAGGGTCGGACCACGGCTGTGCAGTTGGGTTCCAGGGTCGGACCACGGCTGTGTAGTTGGGTTCCAGGGTCGGACCACGGCTGTACAGTTGGGTTCCAGGGTCGGACCACAGCTGTGCAGTTGGGTTCCAGGGTCGGACCACGGCTGTGTAGTTGGGTTCCATGGTCGGACCACGGCTGTACAGTTGAGTTCCAGGGTCGGACCATGGCTGTGTAGTTGGGTTCCAGGGTCGGACCACGGCTGTACAGTTGAGTTCCAGGGTCGGACCATGGCTGTGCAGTTGGGTTCGGCACATCGGCGAGAAATTGACGAAAGAAACATTCCAGTGACGACGGTAATATCTTCAGTTATAGGATGCCCTAGCTGACGGGAAGCTGATGAGGTTTAGCCTAAAAGCCTAAACCCCATCAGCTTATCGCATACAAATCAACGTCAGTATCCTGCATACAATGGTTACTGCATCCCACTGAATGCAGGGCAAGCGCTCCATCGTGGCTCGTTTAGGGTAAGGACATGGCAGGAGGAAATGAATGCCTGCTCTGCCGACTGCCCGGATGAAATATAACTCTGAGCCTATCAAAGATACAACATCGTAAGATCCCATTGAAAGGAACAACTTCTAGCCCCATGTGCACCAGCTTAAGGCGCTATTTGGGACCATGAGTGGATCCCACTATTTGGACCATGAGTGGATCCCGCTATTTAGGACCATGAGTGGATCCCGCTATTTGGGACCCTGGGTGAACGAAGAGAAAAGACCAGATAATCGGCTGCGGTGTTGTGGGCACAGGATGATCATCCGCAGTGTTGTGCGGTAGTCAGAGTACTGTTTGTTTGTTTATTGGTTGGTTCACGACACACTTTATGCACATTCACGGCTAATGGCGCCGCCCACACTGTTTCGTCGGTGGGCCGCGGGATTGGGAAATGTCCTGAGTGGCGCTAGAGTCGAACCCGGGACCTTTGGTACCCATAGCCCGACACCTTAACCACTCGGCCATCCCCGCCCCAGTCAGAGTACTGTAAGTTACAACCTGCATATGTGTTGTAAGGTAACAGGCGCTGACGTACAACGGCGCGTTTTAGTTGTTTTCCCGTATGCTACTAATGAAAGTAAAGCTTCGGAAGAGATGCAACACACAATTATGCTAGGTGTCAATTCGCACCAAATTAGTGAATTTGACAATTACATAACTGAGCTCCCCTTCCACCACTAGTGGGTGTGTTAAAGTACTTATTTAACTGCGCGAGATGTTAGCAGGTGGTCATTGTTTGTCGTCATACAGGACGCCACGTGGAGGGGCTTGTTGGCGATCTCAAAGAGCTCGGAGGATTATTTGCCTACAACGCTCCAGAAACATGCTCCCGCCCGGTACAGCACTTGCGGGATGGCACTCGCACAGCAGTATGCGTGGAGAGCACCATGTGTATGCCCCTGTCATCCGACGAAGTGCAGCAACTCATTTCGTGGGGTGTTACCTTCACTGTGATGGGCCAAAAACTCACACACACAGCCGTCAAAAACACAGCAACTCTACTGTGTGTGTTATGTACTGGAGATGGATGTATGCAGAGGCTGCCTAGAGAGCTGGCAGCTCAAATGGGGGTCTTTTTCCCGTGGTAACGGTCCTCGAGTAAATACAGACAAATTCGTCTGTGCTACCAAACTCTTTCGTCAGAAGCATAGGTAACTGCTCTTCCTACCTGTTTACTGTTCCAGTTGCAAGCCAAGAGTGCATCAGTTTTTTTATGTTGTGCATACCTCGAAGAACATAGAAAACATGCTACCATGTTTCGGGCAACCAGTTCGTTCGTAGGTAGAAGCATAGCATGTAGAAACTGAATCCAGCTCGGTTGTTACACTACTGCCGTTGGCTGTGCACGTAGCTAGCAGAGTGCGCATTTGTTTTGTGTAGCTCTTCAGTGACTACCTTAATTTAGCTAAGATTCGCGATATGCAAAAAACGTCTACTTCCTCTGAGCTCGTAACGAAATGCGTATGCATTCGTTTAAAATGCATATGCTTAGATGTGCTCTCCTTTCTCTCACAAAGTCCAGAAGTACATACCTGACTCAGGTACTGCTCATGGTGAGAATGTTAGTAATAGTATTGCGATGCGTGACTCGGTATAATGCTGAGTGGCATGATTTCAGCGCCATATTGTCGCAAGGTGCACCCACAACCAACAGGTGAAGGTAGCCGTCCTACAGGTAGTCAAAACGTATAGCCGGTGGTCGCATCCAACGGATACAGGTTAACCTGCTGTCGGCGGATACAGTTATCCGCTGAACGAGTCTTTTTATGTAAGCTTGCATGGCATCATCCCGCTGTTGCCTGGTTTACCCGCAACCAGCAACCAACTGATGAAAGCGGCTACTATTCGCATGCGCAACGTCGAAGCATGAGTCAAAAGGTGTTGCGAATTAGGGTACCCGCCAAGTGCGGGCTAACTCGCAGTTAACGTGTAAAAAATACCCGCTGCAGAAGGCTTTGTTAGTGGTGTTACCCTGCTGTGGAGGTTAAATACGGAAGCAAACTCGCCGTGCGTGGGTACAATTACTCGATACTCACGGGTATAATCTACCCGCCCACTGAGGATCAAAACGTGTTGCGGATAGGGGTACCTGTAGGCTTCGGGTTCACTCGCTGTGCTCGGGTAAAAATGTTTTCAGTGTAGTTGATTGAAAACGTAAAGTTTTTCTTCGGTGTTTTTTCTTGCTCTTTTCCCAGTGCTCGATGACATTGACAGCATGCTCAAGGCTGACGGGAAATCGCAGTACCAGAAGAGAAGAACCGATAAACGTCCTACCAGCCAACAGATTGAAAACGCCACTGAGCACCTGATTAGGGGCATCCGTCCACATGTGCGTGCTTGACACCTGACAAATTGCGCGGCTGCACACCGGTGGACAGCTGGCTGGCTGTCCCCATTAAGTGGCACTTGCTGCCGGCGGTAGTCACAGTGTCGCACAGTCGGCGGGTCCGTCTCAGCGTCAGCACGCTCCACAGCAGCGGACCGCGTCGTCAGTGTCGCACAGTCGGCGGGTCCGTCTCGGCGTCAGCACGCTCCCCAGCAGCGGCCCGCGTCGTCAGCGTCGCACAGTCGGCGGGTCCGTCTCGGCGTCAGCACGCTCCCCAGCAGCGGACCGCGTCGTCAGTGTCGCACAGTCGGCGGGTCCGTCTCGGCGTCAGCACGCGCCCCAGCAGCGGACCGCGTCGTCAGTGTCGCACGGTCGGCGGGTCCGTCTCGGCGTCAGCACGCTCCACAGCAGCGGACCGCGTCGTCAGCGTCGCACGGTCGGCGGGTCCGTCCCGGCGTCAGCAGGCTCCCCAGCAGCGGACCGCGTCGTCAGTGTCGCACAGTCGGCGGATCCGTCTCGGCGTCAGCACGCTCCCCAGCAGCGGACCGCGTCGTCAGTGTCGCACGGTCGTGTCGTGTGGTCGTACGGGTCCGTCCCGGCGTATCGGCGTCAGCACAGCCCACCGCCGCGGACGTGGTCGCCAGCCGGCGCGCATTGCCCAGACATGGCCGCCGGCCGGGCCGCGCCCTGGTTCGACGACACCACGCTGGCCGAGCCGCACGCGTCGCGCCGCCGCCTCATCCTGCGCACGCACCCGCAGGTGCGCTCCCTGTTCGGCTGCAACCCGGAGCTCAAGTGGCAGGCGCTGTGTCTGGTGGGCGTGCAGCTGTCGGCCGCCTACTACTCGCGCGCGCTCGGCTGGCCGGCCGTGGTAGCCGCCTCCTACCTGTTCGGCGGCTTCCTGCAGCACGGCCTGTGGTCGGTGATCCACGAGTGCAGCCACAACCAGGCGTTCGGCTACGGCCGGCCGCTGGCCAACCAGCTGCTCGCCATGGTGGCCAACCTGCCGATCGGCTTCCCGCACGCGGTCGCCTTCAAGCGCTACCACATGCTGCACCACCGCTACCAGGGCAACGCGCGGCTGGACGCTGACGTGCCGACAGAGTTCGAGGCGCGCCTGTTCGGCACCTCCGCGCCCGGCAAGCTGCTGTTTGTGCTGGTGCAGCCGTTTTTCTACTACCTGCGGCCGCTGGTCGTCAACCCGTTGCCGCCGACGCGGCTCGAGCTGGTCAACGTGGTGCTACAGCTGACGTTCGACTACTGGCTGGTCTCACGCTGGGGCTGGAAGCCGATGGTGTACCTGCTCGGCGGCTTCTTCCTGTCGATGGGCCTGCACCCGCTGGCCGCCCACTTTGTCGCCGACCACGTGCAGATGACGCCCGGCCACGAGACTTACAGCTACTACGGCTGGATGAACCAGCTGATGTGGAACGAGGGCTACCACAACGAGCACCACGACTTCCCCAACGTGCCCAACAAGCGGCTGCCCGAGCTGCACGAGATGGCCGCCGACGTGTACGACCAGCTGCCCAGCTACAGTTCGTGGCCGGGCGTGCTGTGGCGCTTCATCACGGACCCGACCGTGTCTCTCGCCAGCAGGATCCGCAGGCTCGACCAGCCTGGCGCGGCTCTCCGTGCGGACGACAAGCTGACCGAGTGATGCTGCGGCCGGCCGCCGGCTCCGACGACAAGCTGACCGAGTGATGCTGCGGCCGGCCGCCGGCTCCGACGACAAGCTGACCGAGTGATGCTGCGGCCGGCCGCCGGCTCCGACGACAAGCTGACCGAGTGATGCTGCGGCCGGCCGCCGGCTCCGACGACAAGCTGACCGAGTGATGCTGCGGCCGGCCGCCGGCTCCGACGACAAGCTGACCGAGTGATGCTGCGGCCGGCCGCCGGCTCCGACGACAAGCTGACCGAGTGATGCTGCGGCCGGCCGCCGGCTCCGACGACAAGCTGACCGAGTGATGCTGCGGCCGGCCGCCGACGACAAGCTGACCGAGTGATGCTGCGGCCGGCCGCCGGCTCCGACGACAAGCTGACCGAGTGATGCTGCGGCCGGCCGCCGGCTCCGACGACAAGCTGACCGAGTGACGCTGCGGCCGGCCGCGACAAGCTGACCGAGTGATGCGGGCCGGCCGCCGGCTCCGACGACAAGCTGACCGAGTGACGCTGCGGCCGGCCGCCGGCTCCGACGACAAGCTGACCGAGTGATGCTGCGGCCGGCCGCCGGCTCCGACAAGCTGACCGAGTGACGCTGCGGCCGGCCGCCGGCTCCGACGACAAGCTGACCGAGTGATGCTGCGGCCGGCCACCGGCTCCGACGTCTTGACCACTGTCGGCTCTGCTGATAATTATGGGTGCTGGCTGCTGACGTATTTATCTACCAATCGTTGGCTCTTGTGTTGCTTGTCTCACCTGATCGTGAACCTTTCAGCTTGGCGACTCACCATGGCTTTGCTTTGTCTTTTCGGGTCAGCTCTTTCGCCATGCAGGTATATGCTCCAGCGTATGTTTTTATGAGCGAGCGCCGATAACACTGGTCTGCGTGATTTATAAGGTCAAGGGTGTCTCAGCTGTTTTTAGGTCAGTTTTTCATGCCGATTCCGAAAATGACATCCGTTTTGCTCGATTAGCTCGATCTTTTAATCTGTTATTTCACTCATATGAACCAAAGCATTGCTCTGACTGGTTTACTAGTGAATCCGACAGAAGCATAAAGAAAGATTTAAACTCCAAACAGATGCACCATAAGTGTATTCAGAGCGCATCCCAACAGTACACACTATTGCGGAATAAATGGCCTTTTCAGGGACTTCCGACTGTGTTGAGCAGATGGGACATCCCTCTTCAGGCACCAACAACAGTCCGCCAGAAAGTTCACATCCCATCGACCTTGGTAACGTTCTTCCATCACCCGTATGTCTTTGTGGAAGCGTTCTCCCTGCTCTTCACTGTAATCTCCAGTTATCTGGGAAATATTATAGATGGGACCTAAGGAAGTACATTTTTACCGACATTCGAGCACCAAGTTGCTGACAACTGTCCATCAACTCATCGACGACCTTCACGTATTCCGCACTTCTGTGATTACCCAGGAAGTTGGTGATGATTGACTTCAAGGCCAGCCATGCAGAGAGCTCAGACTGTTCCAGACATTCTTCGAATCGAGTATCCTTCATGAGTTCTCTTATCTGAGGAGCGTCGAATACACCAGCCTTCAGCTTCTCTCTGCTCACATGAGGAAATTTCTGTCCCAAAAATGCAAATCCTCGTCCTTCTTTATCAAGTGCTTTCACAACATTTTTCATCAAACCGAGTTTGATATGGAGTGGTGGAAGTAGGATTTTCTGTCGTTCAACCAGGGGGCGTGACTGCATGTTGTGGGAACCAGGTTCAAGTGCATGCCTGGATGGCCAGTCGCGTTGTACATAGTGCTGTTTGTCAGCCCGACTGTCCCAGAGGCATAGAAAGCATGGATATTTCGTGTAGCCGCCCTGCAGCCCAAGGACGATACTTACTACCTTGAGGTCAACACAGATCAGCCAACCATGCTCTTTGTAGTTCAAAGCAGACAACAAAAGTGTCATGCTGTTATGCGTTTCCCTCAGTTGCACGGAGTGTCCAACAGGAATCGACGCGAACTTATTGCCGTTGTTCAGAAGAACTGCCTTCAGGCTCCTACTCGAGGAGTCTATGAACAGCCTCCATTCTGCCTGATTGTGCTCTGTACTCATTGCTTCTACTAGGCCCGCGATGTTGTTGCAGTAGACTAGAGAATGTTCTTCGTCGAAGGGAAAGTATTCTCTGAATTCTTTTTCGCGATTCCGATACCAAAAGAATATCGTTTCAGGCGCCAGCAAACGTTTCTCGCGGAGCCGTGAACCCAGCAGCTGAGCAGATTCCTTTGACTAGTTCAGGTCCCTCGTCATTGAGCTAAGCTTGGTTCAACGGTACTGGTCGATCGTTCTTGGTCGGTTCATATGCACCAGACGCGTCTGCGTCCATTTCATCCCCACTAGAGTCGGAAGATGACTCGATGTCGACATCGGGTTCAGGGATGGGGACATCTTGACAATGAGGGACTGGCTCGATGGCTGATGGCACATCCGGATATTTTACATGTTTCTGTTTCTTTCGATTTACTCCTTTCAGATGTCATACAAAAATAGCAGTCGGTGGTATGATCCTTTCCCTCCCGCCACACCATGGGAATGCCGAACGGTATGGATTTCCGGGTCTTATTCTTCCAGGGCTCGTAGGCCTTCCACACATGACTTGCAGCAGATATGAGGGGCAAACGGCTTGTCCTGATCACCAAGTTTCACACTTCTCCCTTCTCTCCGCTACTGATATATCATACTGCAGTATGCATACTGATACATCAGTGTGTGAGCTGTTATCTTTGACGTAGTGTGAAAACGTGAGCTAATCGAGCAAAATGGATAGTATTTTCAGATTCAGCACACGAAACTTGTATTAGAACAGTATTAGAACAGAAACTTCCGACCTTTTGAAGAAAAAAAGTTTTGAAACGCAGGCCAGTGTAAGTTGACGATTGGAAACTAGCATGTTAGTAGGTTACATCCTGGCGTTTGTCTTCTTCTTTTGGTCCGTGACGTTACCTTACTTCGCGGAACAGAACACACAGTGCTCGTATGCTCGGCGATCTACTGCACGCTCGGTCCGAGGGTATCAATTGCACACGGGAAGCAACCGCTCCTATCGCGGGCTCTTGCAATACATAGACTTTATTAGCAGCCACAAATTGCCACGTCCTCTCCTGGCGGTGATAGCCACTGACCTCGGCTCAGCTCATCACGTGATGAAGTGATGTCGACCTAGTCAGCTCCCCGCCGTGAAGTGATGTGGACCTTGTCATTGCACCGCGGTGAAGTAATTTCGACCTTGTCAGCTCCCCGCCGGTGAAGTGATGTGGACCTTGTCATTGCACCGCGGTGAAGTAATTTCGACCTTGTCAGTTAATCGCGGTGAAGTGATGTCGACCTTGTCAGTTCACCGCGGTGAAGTAATGTCGACCCGGTCAGACCCGGTCAGTGAAGTGGTGTCTACCTGGTCAGTCCACCGCGGTGAAGTGTTGTCTACCTGGTCAGCTCCCGTGGTGAAGTGTTGTTCAGGGCCGCCGAGTCGTTATCCGTGCCACTCACGGCATTCGTTTGCAGACTGAACTATGCAGAAGAAGCGCCTCGAAATAACTGACATAGTGTCAGCACAAAAGTGACAAAGCGTTGGATGGCTGAGCTATTTGCCACCGCCAAACGCATTTTGTGGTAGTTGCTCAAGCGTTGGCTGGAGTGAACAATTCGGTTTCGTGCCGGCACAAGCGAAACGGCCAAATCAACCCTGTCATGAGGTTCCACCCACGCACCAGGACTTACTCACACCACGACAAGTCCCCATCACTCATACCATGACGGAACTTAACACACACCATGACGGGACTTCACTCACACTACGGCAAGGGGCGTCGGTAGTTCAGAAGTTAAGCTGAGCGTCTGGGAAGCCAGAGGTGCGGGGTTTTCTATGTGGCTCGCTTGTACTTCCGATATCTAAGAAATATCATCAAACTGGATGCGGAATTTGGCATTTCCCGACGTAACCTGACGATAGTCCTGTCGTGTGTATTGATACAAATCACTTCGTTGTAAATTTCTGCACACAATCTTCCGTTTTCTTGCCAGTTGTCGAATGATTTCGAATAATAATTGAACTACATATAACTATGCACCTTTGGCTCTTTTGATATAAAAAACTATTGTGCAAACATGATCTTTTTACTTTCTTTCATATGGAAAGCTAGGTAGGTTAGGTTGGGTAATATTATATTTTAAAAACATTATTCTTCATGCTAGATTACCCAACTTTAAGTCTCCTTTTGGTGTCATTTCTTTCCAACTGAAAAGGATGCATTTTTTATCATTTTGGGCATGATTGGTCACATTACTTTAACCACATTCCCATGCATTACATTGGAAAAAGAAATCACAAGAATTCAAAATGAGCATAAACGGTTTGTAGTTAAGTACAATGTATCCAGCCATGTTCCTAGATATGCTTCTGAATGTTTCTTTGGAATTCATGCCATTTTTATGTGCAGGTTCCAAGATCAAGTTCCAAGAGCAGTCATGTCTTCAGCTTCTGGAAACCTTCCATCATTCAAAAAGCTTAGTCTTGAATATTAAACAAGAAGCACCACATAACAATATATAGCTGATCCACAAATGGCATGGTGTGATGGATATTTATTGGAAGAACTGTATTGTTGGCCTGATTTCATCTACGCAGGAAAACCATGGTTTGATTTATATTTTGAATGCATGTAATTGAAGACAAATATTTTGATGATCCGACTCGAAATTGGAGATAATATTTGTATTATTGTTTGTGATATCCAGAACTGCATTTCGAGTGATTCAGTTTGTTTTGACATTTGCTATGACAGAGCAATAAGCTTGAACTCTGGCAAACAGGACACATAAAGACATAAAGACATAAAAGATTAGTGCAACTATGAGCCACAAGGGCCCTTCTTGGTTGCACTCTGTACACTGAACCAGTTGCCCACCAAATCTGTCAATCAGCCCTCCCTGTAATACTGAAAAGCAAGCCCTCTATTCTTATAATGATTGTCTATGCTGTTTTTAAAGATGTTCAATGTGCTGCTACTGACGATGTTTTCTGGCAGCTGGTTCCAGTGTTCCACTACCCTGTTGGTGAAGAAAGTTTGCCTTAACCTTGTTCTGCTGTGGTTAATTTTAATTTTGAATTTATGACCTCTAATTGCATCATTTCTGTTAAATTCAAACATTTCCCCAAGGTATCCCCTCTCCATACCATTGACAAATTTAAAGACCTGGATGAGATCTCCTCTCAGCCTTCTATATCTAAGTGAAAACATATTCAATTTCTTCAATGTTTCCTCATATGCCAGGTTGCTTATGCCATTAACCATTTTTGTAGCCCTCTTTTGTACTCTCTCTCTAAAAGCCAACAATCTTTTTCATAGCTAGGAGACCAAGCTTGGATGCAGTATTCCAAATGTGGCTTGACGTATGCACAGTAAAGCTTCCTGATCACTTCCTCACTTCTGTATGATACATTCCTATTTATTGCCCCGAGCATTCTCAGTGCCTTCTTCCTGGCTTCCTTGGTCTGTTCTGATGCCCCCAGTTTTGTGTTTAGAATAACACCTAAATCCTTCTCCTGTTCAGTCACTGATAGCACTTGGCCACCCATCAAGTATGGAGCCTTCATATGCTTCTTACCTACATGCATGATTTTGCACTTATCAAAGTTAAATTTCATTTGCCATTCTTCGGACCACTTCACAAGTTCGTCTAAGTCTTTTTGCAGCGAGATATGCTCATCCTGACCTGTTATTGCCCTAAAGACCTTCAAATCATCCGGAAATTTCAAAACTTTACTGCTTAGGCCACGTTCAATGTTATTTACAAATATAATGCACAGTAATGGCCCTAGTACTGACCCCTGGGGGACTCCACTAAGAACATTTTGCTATGATGACTTTGTACCATTTAGCATCACTCTTTACTGTCTATCTGAAAGCCACAACTCTATCCATTTTAAGATGCTACCTGCAATACCATGGGACTGAAGCTGTATCATTAACCGTTTATGGGGTACCTTGTCAAAGGCCTTACTAAAGTCAAGATATGCTACATCAACCTGATTTCCCTGATCAAATTGTTCTGTGGCGAAGTTAAAAAAGTCCAAGAGGTTTGTGAGACACGATCGTCCTTTTCTAAACCCACGATCGACACATGACTTACCATCGCTAGAAAGGGAGGTGGTGGTTGAGGACAATACGATGTTTTGTATGTTGGAAAACGTCGACGAAACTGTTTTCCTAACCATGACAAGGGCTACAATGCAACTTAAATTATCCTGCTACTCACCATTGCATGACTAATAAATAAAGATGAACGCCCGTTTCAAATCACTGTTCCTTCATCCAATCCGTTGGCGCCTGACAAAATGTTCACGAATGACACAGCCGCGTCATAACTGTATTGGCGCCTAAAAATTTGTATATGTCTTGAATAATTTTACTTTGTGAAAATTCTGAATGAATTCACATCTTTTGCTTTGTTTTTATCATTCACACCATTAACCCGTGCCGTCTTTCCGGTCAAATCCTCACACCCCGTCTCGCGGGAGGGGGGGGGGAGGGGATGGGGCGAGGGGATGGGGCGAGGGGAGGGGGCGAGGGGAGGGGGCGTGGGGGGGGGGCGGTTAAAGACCCCCTCTAAAATCCAAACTAAGCATCGCACGAAAACGAAAGAGGTGTCATCGGAAAGCGCTCGACGAGTAGGGTAGGGGACAACCCCAAACATCATTTCCCCCAAAAGTGACGTCACCACGTGGGCTAGATTTTCTCAACTTTTCACGACTTACATTATGTTTTTGACTCTGGGGAGTTCATTTTGGGGTATATATAAAAACAAAATGTATTTGGAATGAGAAAAGCACAAAGAAATTGACCAGGGCTATATTTTTTGGCCCCCCAAAAATAAACACTTTATTTTTTGAAATGTCAAAATTGTGAGCTTGCAAATTTCCTTTCATTTTCCTTTTCCAATGGATAGAGCAGATCGAGACATGTTGTTGGAAGTCAACTTGCCCTAATAAAAAATGCTTACTTTAGCCAGAATCCTTTATTTGAACTGCAATTTGGCAAATACGCAACATTTATGTGTAGTCAAAAAGAAAACAAAAAAAGAAAAAAATTCCACATAAGCAAACGCTGAAAGTTTCATTGAAATATCTTTATCCGTTAAAGCGTGACGACTGCTTAAACATTTTTTGAGGTGACCTCGCTTGACCTTGACTAACTCGTTGACTCTAGATGACCTGATCTAAAAATGTTGAATCAGCATGTCAAATTGATGTGGGAAAATGTATGCCAAATTTGGGCGCACTGCCGTGCGCCGTTCGTCCGCTATCCACGAAAAACCTGAGGGGGGTGGGCGGTTGAAGACCACCCCCTCCCCGAGACGGGACGGGTTAAAACATATTTGGGGTTGCATATTTAGGGAAGAATTCCTCGATTTACCTCTCCATCATCGAATATGAATGGCGATGCGATTCGGAACACCGTAGGTGGTACGGACGCTGTACAACCCCATCTGCAGTGGCCCAACAGGGCAACCACCCCACGGAAGCCATCCTCGATCAATCAATGCCACTACATCGAAGGAAAATTGGTGGTGGAGTCAACATCTAAAGGGCAGATCTAACTCAGAGCGAGGAAAGCATGACTTGCGAGGTGCCGAGTGCCACGATACGTATAGAAGATATATAGGATATATAGAAGAATGTTCTATATATAGAAGAAGGAATTAGATATTCCAACGAAGGAATAGATATTCCACGTCTAGAAGGATGTTCCAACGTTAAAATGTTAACTTTGTTAGTGGTGAGGGCGGGGGACTGGGAGCCCACCCAAATAACTCACCACTAGACCCTTTTCTATTCGCATCTGCCTTGCTCACACCACGGGTTAATGGTGAGTTATTCACCGTGCTCGCAGGATTACTGGTGGCACTGCCGCCAGGTGTGGTAGACCTTGAGCGCTACCAGATTCGTAAGCCACGGCATGGATGTATAAGTTCCACTGGTTATTATAGTGCAGACACCATATGACATTAACTGTCAGATCTTTGGTTCGCCAAGCATTCAGTTAGTGTTTAATGAGTACTTCTAAAAAGAACATCATTATTCATTCGGCCATCAGGAATAGTGGAGTAAGCATGACATGAGAGTCTAAAATGAGATACATGTGTTCCGGTGATCGCGATGCCCAGAATTTGTGGTGGAGGGCTGATCAAGCAGAACACGGAATATGCGCTTTGGTACGCACTGGAAGAATACAAAACGCTCAAGAGGCGATATAATTCGCTTTTCTGCGGTTGGGAAGTTGACATAAAGACATAACGGCATAAAAGATTAGTGCAACTATGAGTCACAGCCGTCCTTCTTGGTTGGACTGTGTACACTCAACCAGTTGCCCACCAAGTCCGTCGATCAGCCTTCCCTGGAATACTGAAAGGCAAGCCCTCTATTCTTATAATGATTGTCTATGCTGTTTTTAACCCGCGCCGTCTTTCCGGTCAAATCCTCACACCCGGTCTCGGGAGGGGGGGGGGGACGGTTGAAGACCCCTCTAAATTTTAAACTAAGCATCGCACGAAAACAAAAGAGGTGCCATCGGAAAGCGCTCGGCGAGTAGGGTCCGGGTCCACCCTACAAAACAATTCTTCCCCAAGAGTAACGTCACCAGGTCACCAGGGGGTCGAGATTTTCACGACTTTTCACGACTTACATTATGCTTTTGACTCTGGGCAGTTCATTTTGGAGTATATATGGAAAAACAAAATTTATTTGGAATGAGAAAAGGACAGCAAAATCGACAAGACCCACGATTTTTCTTTGTCTCCTCTATTTATTTTTGAAATTTAACAAATTTGAGTTTTCAAGTCTTCCTTAATTTTCCTTTTCCAATGGGTAGCGCAGACCGAGAAACGTTGGAAGTCAACTTGCCCTAATAAAAAGGCTTTCTTTAGCCAGAATCTTGTATTTTAACTGCAATTTGACAAATGCGCAAAATTTATATGCAGTCAAAAACGAAAAAATGAAACATTCCACTCGTACGTCTTGTTGCATCCGTAACGATAAGCAAACGCTGAAAGCTTCATTAAAATATCTGTACCCGTTAAAGCGTAACGACTGGTTGAACTTCTTTGGAGGTGACCTCACTTGACCTTGACTAACTGGTTGACCCTAGATGGCCTGACCTAAAATTTTTGAATCAGCATGTCAAATTGATGTGGGAAAAGGTATGCCAAATTTGGGCGCGCTGCCGCGCGCCATTCGTCCGCCATCCGCGAAAAACCTGAAGGGGAGGTTGAAGACCCCCCCAGAGGCGGGACGGGTTAAAGATGTTCAATGTGCTGCTACTGACGATGGATTCTGGCAGCTGGTTCCAGTGTACTACGACCCTGTTGGTGACGAAAGACTGTCTTCACCTTGTCCTGCTGTGGCTAAGTTTAATTTTGAATTGATGACCTCTAATTGCATCAATTCTGTTAAATTCAAACATTTCCCTTCTCCATACCATAGACAAATTTAAAGACCTCCATGAGATCTCCTCTCAGCCTTCTATATCTACGTGAAGAAATATTCAAGTTCTTCATAGCATAGCATGCCATAAAATGATATAGCAGCATGAGTATGAATAGCCAATGTTGGGATATGTTGGGCCATGTGTTGTGGGCAGGTGGTCAGTGGGGAAATCGTCCTGACACACCGCTACATCATCCATTTGCCACACACAGAGCCGTGACAGAGTCACAAGCTCACGCACAAACCAAACTCCAAATGCCTTCCGGGTGAATGCGCTGGCTACACATTACACAGTGCAGAAACCAATCGCATTTACCAAGATTACGCTGCTTTTCAAACACGTTGGTATTTGCCCTTCCTGAAAGATCTCCTTGTAAAGACGCATTTTCACGGGAAAAACAGTTTTCCCTGCACATTTTGTCATGCTTCTTCATCTGCATGCAGGTGCTGTGTGCATGTAGTCAGATCAAGGTGTGGAGCGGCTGTCAATGTGCTGTGGTCATACTTCTCTGAAGGACACGATCGTTTTACATAGTTTTTAGTGGGCCCTTATCCTTTAGTGCTTGTTTTTCACCCCATCACCCAGCCACATAACAATTAACTCACCCTCCCTTTACAATGTTTGTGCGCTCCATTCGCTAATATATACATTGCCTTTCCCTCCCCCAGTGAATTCAGAAAACATCACCGCCTTGTCTTGTCCGCTTACCTTATCCACTGTCCAGACATAGCAGCGCACAGTCCGTTAGATCTACTGCATTTCGGGCCAGTGTGTGTCGCGGATTTATGAATAATGCATAGCAACTTGCGCCTTTTACTATTCCGCAACTTGGAGTGTGCTGCGGCTTGTGAGCGGCCTGTCGTTATTTGTGTGTGCTCTGATCATTTGGAGTGTGCTGCGGCTTGTGAGTGGCCTGTCGTTATTTGTGTGTGCTCTGATCATTTGGAGTGTGCTGCGGCTTGTGAGTGGACTGCTGTTATTTGTGTGTGCTCTGAGCAGCTGGGAGTGTGCTGCGGCTTGTGAGCGGCCTGTCGTTATTTGTGTGTGCTCTGATCATTTGGAGTGTGCTGCGGCTTGTGAGTGGACTGCTGTTATTTGTGTGTGCTCTGAGAGCTGGGAGTGTGCTTGTTTTTTGTGTGTGCTCTGAGCAGCTGGGAGTGTGCTGCGGCTTGTGAGCGGCCTGTCGTTATTTGTGTGTGCTCTGATCATTTGGAGTGTGCTGCGGCTTGTGAGCGGCCTGTCGTTATTTGTGTGTGCTCTGATCATTTGGAGTGTGCTGCGGCTTGTGAGCGGACTGCTGTTATTTGTGTGTTCTCTGAGCAGCTGGGAGTGTGCTGCGGCTTGTGAGCGGCCTGTCGTTATTTGTGTGTGTTCTGAGCAGCTGAGTGTTGTTATGACAGCTGGGGCGGCCGTTGTTGTGACTGGCGTCAGAAATTGCTCCTTCCTGGTGCTGGCTGCTGCCTATTGGACCACGATTAATGACGCACGGACACGGATTAATTTTGGGCCCGTGCGCTGTCAGAGATGTCACTGAGGCCCAGGTATCGCTCTGGCAGGTGATTTGAATGGCTTCAGGGACCGAGACGGCTGCCACAGCTGATCCGCCGTGCTTCTCAACAGCTGAGCACGTTATCCGACAGACCTGCCCGACAGCGGGCGCTGCGGTCAGCCGATTGTGCCGCGAGTCAGCTGGTGGTGTTGCGAGTCAGCTGGTGGTGCTGCGAGTCAGCTGGTGGTGCTGCGAGTCAGCTGGTGGTGCCGCGAATCAACTGGTGGTGCTGCGAGTCAGCTTGTGGTGCTGCGAGTCAGCTGGTGGTGCTGCGAGTCAGCTGGTGGTGCCGTGAGTCAGCTGGTGGTGCTGCGAGTCAGCTGGTGGTGTTGCGAGTCAGCTGGTGGTGTTGCATGTCGACTGGAGTCAGCTCAGCAAGCTGAGAGTTCATCGTGCGCTGAGATACCTACAATCAAATATAATTTGTAGTCTTTACTGAAAATGAAAAGATGAGATGTCTGTACCATGAGATTCCGTACTGTCTCCGGCATCCAGGTTTATCTCTAATACTCAGTGTGGTCTCCGACTCCCAGGCTTGTCCCTGGCAATCAGTGTGGTCGCAGGCACCCAGGCTAGCCACTCATTGCGATCTCAGGCACCTACACTAGTCGCTCAGTGCGGTCTCAGGCATCCAGGCTGGTCACCCAGTGCTGTCTCAGGCATCCAGTCAGCCACTCATTGCGATCTCAGGCACCTACACTAGTCGCTCAGTGCAGTCTCAGGCATCCAGGCTGGTCACCCAGTGCGGTCTCAGGCATCCAGGCTGGTCACCCAGTGCGGTCTCAGGCATCCAGTCAGCCACTCATTGCGGTCTCAGGTGCCCAGCCTTGTCACTCAGTGAGGTCTCAGGCAATCTGGCTGGTTCCTGGCACTGAAGACCCTGTCGGACATTTCAGAATACAGAATGTCGAAGAATGACAGAATGTCGTCAAATGACAGAATTTCGTCAAATGACAGAATGTCGTCAACTGACAGAATGTCGTCAGATGACAGAATGTTGTCAAATGACAGAACGTCGCAGGCCAGGCTCGGGTTATAACCTAGAACGAGCCCCCGTGCACCAGTTACTCTGACTCGTGCTACCCGAAGCGGGCTACCGTGCACATTTTGCTCTTACTCGTGATACCTGGAACGTGCTACCGTCCACATGTTGCTCTAACTCGTGACACCTGGAACGTGTAACCGTGAACCCATTGCTTTAACTCGTGTTACCTGACACGTGCTACCGTGCACCTGCAACCCTAAATTGTGTTACCTGGAGCGGGCATGTAGCTTCGCTTTTCACTTTTCTGACGTCATTTAGCATGCATAAAGCAAGACGATGCGAATTACTTGGCTTAACTTGCTTAGCACTCGCAGTGCGTGGGACGGTATTACCAGTCTGATATTTTCTGTGGTAACTCCTATGCTGGGGACCGACAATGCTATCTTTTCAACATCTGGCATGCTTCAAATTCTGACATTTCCGCACATTGAGTCAATAAATGTGTCCTGATCTCTTACGATGCCGAAGCTGGGGTAGATATCAGTCAGATCACGACCTCGTCTCAAGTGTCTTTTTTTGTATGCGTGCATTGAAGCATTCATCGCAAGCAAACCATGCGAGATACAGTCAAAAGTACAATATGGGTGAACCAAAAATAATCGAAAATGCAAAAAAAGCAATATGTCCCTAGTCTAAATAAACATTTAGACTAGAAGGGCTTTCAATGATGATAACTGTGTCGATAATCAATATATTTTCATACACAGAATGTATATGTTGACGAACTATTTCCTGCTACAGAGTGCCAGAGTATAAGCCCCCACCAATACGAACTGTTGCGAAGTGAAAGTGGACAAACCATGGTAGGTGTGCACGCCAAGGTCATTTCTGATGCGAGTGGGACCTCAAAGGAACTCACTTTGAATGAAAACGACGGCGAAGACAGTCGATAGATTGTACCCCGACATTGACCTGCTTGACCTGACTTGGCTCTATCGAGCTTATAACAAAAGCTGATGGGGGATAAATTGCCTTCCCCGCCCTGCATGGTGGTGGAAAATCATTCCACACTGCATGGGGGTAGAAAATGATAGGGCAGGGGCTGCAAGGGCTGACTCGCGAGTTGCTGCGGCAATCTAAAATTTTCTTTGGCTAGAAGCTATGAGTCGAGGACCAGCCAAAATAAGCTTGACGGTTGCCGAAACTCTGACTTTGACCCTTTTGGCCCAACTTGAAATATCAACGACAAGAAGTACACGAAATATGTTTTGAATGACTGAACAGATGAAGAATGACGCTACGCTACGATGAAGACCTCGTTTATCTACGTGATTTAGAACGTGGGCTAAATGGTTTAGAACGAATGTTGGAATGAGGTGCTAAATCCTCCCCAGCTCCCTGCAGAAGTTGGGACATGGTTGCCGACGGCATTTCGCTCACCAATTATTATCAGATATAACTTAATACGGCATCAAAAGTATATTATACAGCGTAAGTCCTTTTTTCATCAGAAAAGCGGGTTCATCTGTTCCATAGTTGAGGCTGAGCCGCACTTTCTCTGCTCTCAGTCACGGCTGTCCATTTCTTCTTGAGCTTTATTGTTAGGACTTGCATACACCTCTGTTAGGTGAATGATGCATTTTGAGGCCAACTCCCTCTATACGAAAACATCGACACTTCATAATGAAGGCCAATTTACACTATGTTCAAGAATGCATTGCCATGACACACACACACATACACACACACACACACACACACACACACACACACACATACATATATATATATATATATATATATATATATATATATATATATATATATATACATATCATAATCGCAAGTGTCAACCATCCGATCGGTACATGGGCGTGGCCTCACGTGCGCGGATGCCGCCTCTGTCCGCGGCCAATATATTATCACCAGAGTGGCCCGTCCCGTGTTCGGTACTGGCCATATTGACCGTCGAGTCCGTGGTCGATGTGAAGCTTAGCAGCATGTGGACGCGAGTGTCGTGGCTACAGACCTCCCCGCCCCCGGTGTCGCCCGGTCCGTGGCGGCGCCGCAGGTGGCCGGCGGGTGGCCGGCGGGTGGCCGGAGACTTCCTGCCGGGTGGCCGGCGGGTGGCCGGATACTTCCTGCCGGGAAGCTGGCGGGTGGCCGGAGACTTCCTGCCGGGTGGCTGGCGGGTGGGTGGCCGGAGACTTCCTGCCGGGTGGCTGGCGGGTGGCCGGAGACTTCCTGCCGGGTGGCTGGCGGGTGGCCGGAGACTTCCTGCCGGGTGGCCGGCGGGTGGCCGGAGACTTCCTACTGGATGGTTGGAGACGTTCTGCCTGGTGGCTGGATAATTCCGACCGGCTGGAACCTCATCGCAGCGTCCAACAGTCACACGTGGCACATGTCTGCGGTTAGCACGTTCTCCAGTCGCCATACCTAGACGTCTGCGCAGTGGTGTAGAGGCTACAATACTGCACAATTGGTCGGGTGGATATCGGTATAATTTTGCTGTTTGTCTTCCTGGCATGTGATGCCTGGTCTAGAATACAAGGATATTTTGACATACAAGGAGACGATACATGTGCTAATTATCGCAATAATGTACAAGAGAGACATGTAGCTATAGCTGGATTCAGATCAGCTGCATAAATAGGCGCTCGTGACTCAGACGCGTTCTCCGCATGGGAGCCAATTCCTTGTTGTACTAAGCCAATGTTGATGGTTTTTGCATGGAAGCACTAACAAATATTTTACCTGCAAGCATGCGGAAGGATGATTAAGAAACATTCGCAGGATGCGCTTGCTGCCAATTTCAGGACAAATTGTTTGTGTTGCCATCGGGCACGAGCACAGTTGTTGGCAAGCCTCCGAACTGTGTGGGTGGAACTCTGCCTACTGCAGGTTCTCCAGATGGCGCCCGTATTGACGCTCATCAGTCAGAGTATTGCTCGGATTCTCCAGATGATGTCCGTATTGACGCTCATCGGTCAGAGTATTGCTCGCATGTGGCAAACAGTCGGCGACATATGACAGATACCTGTTCCAGTGTGCCAGACACCGACCCAGCCGGTATCGCAGCTTGACACTGAGCGGTGGTCAGCAGATAGTGTGGTGATACTGAGCGGTGGTCAGTAGACACCCACCCAGCCGGTACCGCAGTTTGGTACTGAGCGGTGGTCAGTAGATAGTGTGGTGGTACTGAGCGGTGGTCAGTAGATAGTGTGGTGGTACTGACCGGTGGTCAGTAGACACCCACCCAGCCGGTACCGCAGTTTGGTACTGAGCGGTGGTCAGTAGATAGTGTGGTGGTACTGAGCGGTGGTCAGTAGATAGTGTGGTGATACTGAGCGGTGGTCAGTAGATAGTGTGGTGGTACTGACCGGTGGTCAGTAGACACCCACCCAGCCGGTATCGCAGCTTGGCACTGAGCGGCGGTCAGTAGATAGTGTGGTGGTACTGACCGGTGGCCAGTAGACACCCACTCCGCCGGTACCGCAGTTTGGTACTGAGCGGTGGTCAGTAGATAGTGTGGTGGTACTGAGCGGTGGTCAGTAGATAGTGTGGTGGTACTGAGCGGTAGTTAGTAGACACCCACCCCGGCGGTACCACAGTGTGGTGCCGGTGGGGTCTCTTTTCAGACAAGTTCTGTCTAGCCAATGTCTTGTGCCAATGTCTTGTAACAGGCTATCTTTCATTATTCTCATTCCCTCTTTCTCATTGCATTATTCTTCAAAGTGGCCTTTCTACACTGGAACTTTTGAGCCAATTGTCAAGCCGGTTTTCTTCGGTTATCTTCGATGATGAATTTTACAATTAAGCCATTCTTGAACGCCTCCGTGCTTCTGTAGAACCATAAAACCGCCTTCTCGGCTCCGCCAGTTCTGATGAACTTCTCGGCTATGCTGTGTTCCTCTTAGGTGTCAGCGGCATATTTATTCGACATGTGAATTTCCGCGGTTGGAAGTGATGGGATTCCTGACAACGTTGAACGAGATATTGATGGTGTTAAGAGCATGAAGACCTGCTTACACGTGGCAGAATCCCGGCAGAGTTCTGGAAGAATTCCGACATCGGCAGATCTGGTCAAAACCAAGCAGAGCACTGCGCCTGTAGGTCTGGGCAGAACCAAGCAGAACAGGGCGTCGGCGCCGTCCGTGATGCTAGACTCTGTCGTCGTCACAGCATAAAGCTATGACTTCACGCAATATTGTTACCACAGTGATTACGATCTAGTAACCTGTTCGACTTAGCAATGTTCTCGGCGAGCAAATTGAAATTTGCTAACTTTTCTGATTCGGGACGAGAGCGTTCGCTGGTTTTTCCTGCAGTTCCTGTTCACCCTTTCAGTGGTTGCTACATTTTTTAGATGCTGAAGAGACCACGAAGCAGAAAATTGGTGTGCGAGTTGTGCTTTTCGTTGTCTTGCTGCATTTACCATTGGCTACAATAACTTCAGACGTTGAAAAGCTTCTTACATAAGTAGTGTGCTTATGGAATAATACTAATCCTGAATATGTTCTGCAGCAAAGGAAAAAGAGGTGAGGTAAATTAATGAGTATTCTGGTCAATGATATAAATAAAGTGCTCTGCTTGGCCAACTTCATGTTTTGAGTATTCTTTGTAAGGGCTGGCGTGATTTTCATACAGTAACTTCACCTGGCTTAGGCTCGTTTTAGCTGTGTTTTTGCCAACCTTGTAACTATAACCATAATATATACTCATGCTCATCCTGGGTTGAGTACATTCTGTTCTCCACTACAAATAAATGTAGAATAGTTGATTACTCAACATTGCGAGTCTTATTTAACGCCTGTTGACTGCATTCTATTATCAAAACAAGGTTCGACCACTATAACCTCCACCTAATCTGGAGAGGGGAGCCCCAGTCATAGACCACAGTTCCCATTTCACTTTGCTTTGGCATAACTTTGGGAAGGGGGGAGAGTGGGCGAACGGTTGGCTCGGAGGTGAGCCTGTCACCGTCCTGCCGTCAATGGACCCACTACCAGCGAAAATGTGTGGATGTCACGCCACATTATGCTTGTTACGTCTCTCCTTCGTCTGTTGCTAAATACGCCACTGCTAAAGACATCCTGGCACTGGTGAGCCTCCATTTTACCGTGCCCAGTTTCATTTCCGTAGAAGCGAGTCAATGTCCTCTGTGTTAATATGTGTTGAAAACTACCTCAGTAGACCACGCAGACACACAAACATCTTAAATCACCCTGAACATGCACTACATCAATAAACAAAAAGCACAAGCACAATCACCTTCAACATGCAAAAGCAATTCGTATAGTGCAGTAGCACCTACTGCCCAGGAATCAATGCATCTATTACTTGGGTGGTATCGCTTGAGATCAATCAGCACCGCAATTCCTCATTTATGGCACAGTGAGTGAACAACCGGTATGCTTCATGGTGATGACGTCATGGACATATGACGTCATCCTGCTAGTATGGCGATGGCAGAATGAAGCATGCGCCAGTCCGCCACCTCCTGACACCGACGTCGGATTTTGTCGACACTAGAATTCTCCGGACATTCTGCCACGTGTAAACAGGTCTTTAAGCAGTAGCTCCACTACCCGGCTTTCCCGTTATTACGTTCGCTTTCACAATAAATACTGTGCACTCTATTCGAAAAACATTTCGTAAGCACCGCTGGCGAATCACGTCGTAAAAAAACGTAAGATCGTACAATCGTGAGTGAAAAAGTTCAAATTGTTCGTCGGAAACTCGAAGAACAGAAAATCGTCTCATCGATTACGTAAAGTCGTGAAAAGGCTCTCTTTTCGTGGTTAGCCCGTCGTCTTCTCTTCCTGGTCAGACCCTCAGGATCACACCTCGTCTCGGGTGTGAAACCTTAAACATGAACCTTATACATATATTGGGATAGTTAATACATGTTCCGTCTAATATACAAGCTAATTGTTCCACGAAAACGAAAGTGGTGCCATGGGAAAGCGCTCGATTAGTAGGGCCCGAAATCACCACAAACATTTTATTCCCTCAAAAAGTGAAGTCACCAAGGTTGTCTATGAGATCAAGACAGAAGTAATATTTTGGGCTCTGGGGAGTTCATTTTGTGGTATATCTAAGAGGCAAAAAATATTTTCAAAAAGAAAAAGAAGGCGAAATCGACGGTGGCCCCAAAATGTTTGCCGACTTTTAGTCGGCAAACATTGGCAAAAAAACAATATTTTAATCGTTGAAAGTTTCAGTTGCAAATTTGGATAATTTGTGTTTCTCTAATGGATAGAGCGCACCAGGAAAGTGTTGTTTTAAGTCAACGTTCCCTCATAAAGGTGCTTACATTAACCAGAATCTTCGGTTTAACTCCAATCGGCAAATCGGGAAAAACAAACATATACAAAACAGACAAAAGCCAAAAAATATTCTACTGCGTTTTGTTACATCTCTAAAGATAAGCAAACACAGAAAGCTTCATTCAAATAACCGTATCTGTTGAGCCGTGACGAATGGTTGAACATTTTTGGAGGTGACCTCACTTGACCTTAAATCACTCGGCGACCAACGATTACCTGAACTCAAAATTGTCACATAACATGTAAAATTGAAGTGGGAAAAGGTATGCGAATTTTCGGCGCACCCCCCCACGCCATTTGTTTACTATTCGCGGTAAACCTTAGGAGGGGGCGTAAAATGACCCTCCCGAGACGGGACAGGCTAAAAAGTGCATTCATTGTTTATCAAGGCGTATGGATATCTGGCGACTCGTGGCAATTCCCTGGTCGCATACATGAAAAAAAGTGTTTTCTCAATGATCTCCCGCTATCTAGGCAGGCAGGACACTATGAGAGACCGTTACATTTTTATTGAGATGCTTAAAGTGTATAAATGCATGTGTTTGAAGCGTATGAAGGTCTGTCTAACCACACGATAGACCACGCCACTATACTGGCGTCCCAAGACATTATTGATCACACGGCTAGGCATTGCTCAACCCGAGGTCTGACCATCCTGCTGACCAGGGCCGCCCCGAGATGTTAATTCGTATACAGGGACAGTAGCGGCCTCAGCCGTGGCCGCAGGTCCAGCAGTCACTGGACGTCTTCCATTGTCTTAGCATCACTGTAGAAGCTGGAGGTCAAAGTGGCCGGACAGGCACGCTGACCCCGACACTAGCCAATGTAAGCGCCCCTCCCCTCCCTCCGCAGCCACTGGACGTCTCCCATTGTCTTAACATCACTGCTGGAGTTGAAGGTCAAAGTGATCGGACAAGCGCGCTGACCCCGGCTGTAGCCAATAGACACATTTCCCCTCTCCGCTCCGCAGTCAAAACATCTTGGAGTAAGCACTGCATTTGGGGATTGGACTCAAGTCAACATTTGGGGAGGGGGTCTCAGGATCCTCCCAAAAGTAAGGGAAAACTGCTCACTGTCCATCATGATGAACTCGAAAACGAACATGCTCCCCCTCCCCCGTATTCAAAGTCTGTGGCACGGCCGATGTGCAACAGTGTGTGAAATTATCCGCGGTCTCCAGGTGGAGGAGGATACGTCCCATCAAACACAGCCTGTTTCCGCCTTATAACTCGCGCCGCCGACCTCACAACAACCACAGCGATAGGCGCCGTGGCTCCATCCAGACCACAGGCGATGGCCGCCGACCTCACAACAACCACAGCGATAGGCGCCGTGGCTCCATCCAGACCACAGGCGATGGCCGCCGATCTCACAACAACCACAGCAATAGGTGCCGTGGCTTCATCCAGACCACAGGCGCTGGCCGCCGACCTCACAACAACCACAGCAGTAGGCGCCGTGGCTCCATCCAGACCACAGGCGCCGGCCGCCGACCTCACAACAACCACAGCAATAGGTGCCGTGGCTTCATCCAGACCACAGGCGCTGGCCGCCGACCTCATAACAACCACAGCAGTAGGCGCCGTGGCTCCATCCAGACCACAGGCCCGGCCGCCGACCTCACAACAACCACAGATAGGTGCCGTGGCTTCATCCAGACCACAGGCGCTGGCCGCCGACCTCATAACAACCACAGCAGTAGGCGCCGTGGCTCCATCCAGACCACAGGCTCCGGCCGCCGACCTCACAACAACCACAGCAATAGGTGCCGTGGCTTCATCCAGACCACAGGCGCTGGCCGCCGACCTCATAACAACCACAGCAATAGGTGCCGTGGCTCCATCCAGACCACAGGCGCCGGCCGCCGACCTCACAACAACCATAGTGATAGGATAAGAGTTTAAAAACGACGGGCGAAAAACCGTAGTGGAAGTGGCAAATGCACCTCTCCCCCCGAGCACCATAATACAGTTAAGCTGTGGGAATTAACGAACTTTCATTGAAATGATTTGAAAAGCGAGGACGCCACATGCGACTACGGCATTTCCCGTCGGCCAGCCTGGCTTCCGACGGATAGTCCAGAGAGGGCTGAGAACTTGTCGGTCCACCGACAGTGTGTACGTGCCGCACCGACCGGCATTGACCCCCGTGACCTTGTGATCCCATCATTGTGGACCAGCGTCGTCAGCCGCCCCCCCCCCCCGAGTGGCCCGCGTGGCCCCGGAGTACGTCAAGTGTCACCTGCGTCAGACCAGCAGCGGTCGCGTTATCGGCCGGCGCCCACTGGTGATGCCGCACCTCTGACGCCCACTGGTGATGCCGCCCCTCTGACGCCCACTGGTGATGCCGCCCCTCTGACGCCCACTGGTGATGCCACCCCTCTGACGCCCACTGGTGATGCCGCCCCTCTGACGCCCACTGGTGATGCCGCCCCTCTGACGCCCACTGGTGATGCCGCCCCTCTGACGCCCACTGGTGATGCCGCCCCTCTGACGCCCACTGGTGATGCCGCACCTCTGATGCCCACTGGTGATGCCGCCCCTCTGATGCCCACTGGTGATGCCGCCCCTCTGATGCCCACTGGTGATGCTGCACCTCTGACGCCCACTGGTGATGCCGCCCCTCTGACGCCCACTGGTGATGCCGCACCTCTGACGCCCACTGGTGATGCCGCCCCTCTGACGCCCACTGGTGATGCCGCCCCTCTGACGCCCACTGGTGATGCCGCCCCTCTGACGCCCACTGGTGATGCCGCCCCTCTGCCGCCCACTGGTGATGCCGCACCTCTGACGCCCACTGATGATGCCGCACTTCTGACACCCACTGGTGATGCCGCACTTCTGACGCCCACTGGTGATGCCGCCCCTCTGACGCCCACTGGTGATGCCGCCCCTCTGACGCCCACTGGTGATGCCGCCCCTCTGACGCCCACTGGTGATGCCGCCCCTCTGACGCCCACTGGTGATGCCGCCCCTCTGACGCCCACTGGTGATGCCGCCCCTCTGACGCCCACTGGTGATGCCGCACCTCTGATGCCCACTGGTGATGCCGCCCCTCTGACGCCCACTGGTGATGCCGCCCCTCTGACGCCCACTGGTGATGCCGCACCTCTGACGCCCACTGGTGATGCCGCCCCTCTGACGCCCACTGGTGATGCCGCCCCTCTGACGCCCACTGGTGATGCCGCACCTCTGATGCCCACTGGTGATGCCGCCCCTCTGATGCCCACTGGTGATGCCGCCCCTCTGATGCCCACTGGTGATGCTGCACCTCTGACGCCCACTGGTGATGCCGCCCCTCTGACGCCCACTGGTGATGCCGCACCTCTGACGCCCCTGATGATGCCGCCCCTCTGACGCCCACTGGTGATGCCGCCCATCTGACGCCCACTGGTGATGCCGCACCTATGACGCCCACTGGTGATGCCGCACCTCTGACGCCCACTGGTGATGCCGCCCCTCTGATGCCCACTGGTGATGCCGCCCCTCTGACACCCACTGGTGATGCCGCACCTCTGACGCCCACTGGTGATGCCGCAGCCCTCTGACGCCCACTGGTGATGCCGCCCCTCTGACGCCCACTGGTGATGCCGCCCCTCTGACGCCCACTGGTGATGCCGCCCCTCTGACGCCCACTGGTGATGCCGCACTTCTGACGCCCACTGGTGATTCCGCCCCTCTGACGCCCACTGGTGATGCCGCTCCTCTGACGCCCACTTGGGTAGGCGAGGCTGAAGATGTCCCAAACTGAAGACTGGCTGGATGGTATTCCTCCTGGACGGCTGATGCAGTACCCGCTACTGAGTGGCAGTTCTAATTGGTACGCCGCTCTTCGCTCTTCGATGGAGGTAGGGTAAACATAGGCAACTGGGTGAAAAATAGCGAACAAGCCGCACAACTGGGTGAAGTAACGAGCTTTTGCACACGCAAACACCGTTCAGGAGCAGAAATGACGAGTCACATACCAGCCCCAATTGCTTTGAGTACCACAGGCAATCAGTTTCAAAAGCATTCGTTCGCGCGCCGATGCACCTAATGTTAAACTTAACTCCTATATCGTCGCTGAAGTCTCATCTCCTCTCCTCCTTTCAGTTTAGCTGATGGCACGTTTCCACGGTATCTCATTTTCCGTTTGAAAATGATTAATAGAAGCACCCATAGCCTATGTATGACCTCAATAGCGCAATCCAATATCCTCGATAATGGACTTTCACTGGTCGGTTTATTTTAGGCCTTCGTCGGGCTTTATTCCCGCGAAGGACCAATCACATGCAATTTATTGGCCATTGACTGGTGCCTGGCGTGCTGTCTGATGTCGACCAGCCCCCTACAACAGCAGCCGGTCTAGTGGTGTCCTAGCCGGTCTAGTGGTGTCCCAGCCGGTCTAATGGTGTCCTAGCCGGTCTAGTGATGTCCCAGCCGGTCTAGCGTTGTCCCAGCCGGTCAGTGGTGACCCAGCCGGTCTAGTGGTGTCCCAGCCGGTCTAGTGGTGTCCCAGCCGGTCTAGTGGTGTCCCAGCCGGTCTAGTGGTGTCCCAACCGGTCTAGTGGTGTCCCAGCCGCTCTAGTGACATGGCAGGGAACATGGCTGCATCAGCGGGGACATGGCAGCGTCAGCGGGGAACATGGCAGTGTCAGCGGGGACATGACAGCGTCAGCTGGACATGACAGCGTCAGCGGTGGACATAGGTGCGTCAGCGAGGACATGGCAGTGTCAGCGGGGACATGGCAGCGTTAGCGGGGGACATAGGTGCGTCAGCGGGGACATGGCAGTGTCAGCGAGGACATGGCAGGGTCAGCGGGGACATGGCAGTGTCAGCGAGGACATGGCAGGGTCAGCGGGGACATGGCAGCGTCAGCAGGGGACATGGCAGTGTCAGCGAGGACATGGCAGGGTCAGCGGGGACATGGCAGCGTCAGCAGGGGACATGGCAGCGTCAGCGAGGACATGGCAGTGTCAGCGAGGACATGTCAGTGTCAGCGGGGACATGGCAGTGTCAGCGGGGACATGACAGCGTCATCAGGGGACATGGCAGCGTCAGCAGGGGACATGGCAGCGTCAGCGAGGACATGGCAGTGTCAGCGAGGACATGTCAGTGTCAGCGGGGACATGGCAGTGTCAGCGGGGACATGGTTGCGCCAGCGCGGTGATACGTCATCGCAGCTTTGAACGTAAGCTTACGCCAGTCGACGTCGCATTGAAGAAAATTATCCGGAAGGACCAAAGAAACGGCGCACGTTTGGTTCCTCCGAAAGCGCATGCACGTACCTGTTCGGACTGCATCACCCCTCAATTCTACCATCGTCTGTGCGTGACAGCTCACAGTCGATTCCGCTGCGAGGCTATCCTTTAAGTCGGCTATTGTTTGTACATCATAGTTCAGGGTTTATGTCGCGACAAAGTTTAGCCAGAGTTTAGATGATGTTCAGCTCGCGATCATGAACTATACCCCAGTGCCAATTTCACAGGTGAATCTCACAAGGGCTGTCGACATTCTCGGACTTCCCATAATCCAGTGAATATGAATATGATGCTAATTATTGCAAGAGGTCCCTTGTAATTGATTAAGCATCAGTCTACCTTCTTGAAGATGAAAATGGTAGGGGGAATACGGTAGTGGGATATTATTTGGCAAGGCTAAAAAGGTAAAAACAAAGATTAAACGTGCTGCCCATGAGCATTTTGGCATTTGGAAATGCTGATGTCCATAGTATTCTTCTATGTACAGTGTTTGTGCTCCTCCTACGTGAGGTAAATCGAAACTTTCGTCTCAGTTGCGTGATCATATACATTGTTTTACCTTTTTTTTCTTCAAATGCGGTTGCAAATGTGGTAAGGAGGCCAGTTTCTCGATACATACGTAACATACTGCCGTGTCGCATGGTGCGGCACTACTTACTTACTTTACGTCATCTTGTTTGTCAGATATTAACACTCAACATTGGTGTTTAGGGATTTAATATTCAGAGCATTGAATGTTCGTGGTTTTGCTGTTGTGATTGCGGTGATGTTCACACCAGACCTGCGGCGTGGGTTTCCTGTGATGCTTGAGGTAATGATTGTACCACACCTAGGGCGTGAATTTCCTGAAGTACTTAAGGTGATGTTGGGACCACACTTACGGCATGGATTTTTTTGTCGTGCTTGGGGTGATGTCGGTACCACACTTGCGGCGAATGATCATTCTCAATCCAGGTCTACCATATTCCCATCGAAAAGAGTCCCAGCTGAAACCAATTCACATGGAGGTGAGGATAACTACGCCCAGAATGGCCATAATCGATATGTTGATCTTGATTAACATGATGAGACTGTTACCTGCGAACCCGCTGACTGCCAGTTGTCATTGTTTACCCGGCGTAACGTATTTCGTTGCGAGACATCCCCAAATGGACTTATGTTTTTCGGAACATTGGACTTCTGTTTTTCGGAATTCTGAAGTGAACACAAATACTTCCATAACATTTTTCAAGATGGGTAAATGGACTGGTCATATATACTTGAGGAAGATGTAAAATTCCTAGCTTAGTCTTGGACAGTGGTTTAGTAGAGTTTGTTATGTCTTGGCATACATAGACGTATATACCTCAAGGTATGCGCATTCAATATATATGTATATATATATGCATATATATTGGGATACAATAGACACAGATTGCTCTGTAGGCATATGCTATTAAATGTCACAGCAGTTTTGTTGTAAATTTTCCTAGTTATGCTTTCGATTTTCCGCAAAAGTCGTTTGTTGTCTGGCCGATGTTTATTGAGCGCAGATCCAAAGTTATGCATACATTCGGTGTTGTCTTAACACGTGTCGTTCGACTTTTCTTCCATCGTTGGAAATCTTCAAGAAACACTCATAAATATTAAGAGTGTCCATATATAAAGGTATGCCATCTACATTGCTATGTCTACATATGTATATAGATATGCATATGTATTAGCAATGTTTAAAACAGAACCGGATTCCGAAGTACTGATATATATATATGTGTATATATATATATTTATATATATATGTATATGTATGTATATATATGTATATCAGTACTTCAGAAACCGGTTCTCTTTTAAACATTGCTAATCGTAAACGACAGCAAGGTCTTCATTGTTAATACTTCTGGGTCGCTTCGCTATTCATCGGATTATTCGTCGGTCTTGATCGGTATGCGTGTGCAAATATTGACAAGATTACCGATATAGTGGAGGCCGGGTCTAGTTGATACACGGGATGGTTGAAACAACAACATTTTCTTCAAACGTATTAAACCGGTTGTCATGACTACCACACATGTTGCTACTGGCACCCTATTCTTGCGGCAAAAACAAAAATAAAAATAAAATAAAATAATACTAGAAATTAATATAATCGAATGTCATGGCTACCGCAAATGTTGTTACTGACACCGCCTTCTCGCGGCAAAAACAAACGCAAGTCGAAAATAGAAGTTGGAGCGAAAGTATAATTTCGGTGTCTGTGCTTCGCCAATAATATTTCTTTCCCCACTTGCTAACATTTTATGTGTCGTGTATCGTTGCCATGTTCATTCCGCTTATCAACGGGGAAATGCATTTATAGTTTGCCGCTACACTGTGTTCACAATGTTGCATAACATGTTATAGACTGCACCAAAAAACCTGCTGGGTAAATTGATAAAGCCACATCAACTTCCTTAGCCCGAATCAACATCACCTGCATGAATGTTTTGTTGACTGGTGGTGAAGTAATATAACCACAAAATCCCACATTTGTGTTGAGGTTTTTAAAATTATTTTAAGATAATCTTAATCGATATATGTATATGGCGATTTCTCACCCGACGGAAATGACCGAACTGAGGAAAAGATCCAGCCAAGGAATGAACGTTGGCGCATTCCATAAGTGGCACAAACAACTGGCTATGGTTAGTCAGGACTCCAACTACTTTTATTACTGTAAGCGTGAACAACTTGACCTTTCAGATGTAAGCTAATGCCACGTATATACAATACATCTTTACTTACATTTTATCAAAGTAGCCAATCGTCAGCAACAACTTATCCCCATAGCGGATTATATTGATGAACCGGAAAGTACGCAATGTTTTGCTGTATGGTGGAAAGCCCAGAGGATGCCACGAAAACAATTATCGGGGATGATACTAGAAGGTTTAGGCTTGGCATAGGTGCAACTATTTCCTTGCTACTCCTCCAAAGTAATGCGTTACTTTGAGTTTCGCCAACATTGTATCAGCTAGATCCGGTCTACTCTTAATCGATGTTTCAGTTTAAGGAACACTTATCACTACACTAAGCGCCACATAATTACACCGGGAGACACACAATAAGACGAAATTGATGTGTTCAGCCAGCAAAAAAGATTCACGTACTTCGTCCCACTTTCACTTTACACTATCATTCAAATCTGACGTATCTATACGCAAAAAAAAACATGCAGATGCAGAACAAAACATAATATCACAGTATGCCCAAACACAACTGAATGCACCCTGCCCCCTGACTGACCTTACCCTACGGTCATATGCCTGTAGTAGGATGCTAACTGTGTATGTTTGTCATGGGTTATGTGCATTATATATATATGCATATAATTGTTTAGCCCGCGTGGGCAGTCGCTTCTAGTCGTGACACCGTGCTGGTATGGTGGTGAACTCTGTGAGCCTGGGTCTGGTGAGGCTGGAGGAAGTCCCTTCTGGTCATGACACCGTGTCAGTATGGTGGTGATCCTGTGTCTGGTGAGGTTGGAGGCAGTCCCTTCTGGTCATGACACCGTGTCAGTATGGTGGAGAACTCTGTGAGCCTGGGTCTGGTGAGGCTGGAGGAAGTCCCTTCTTATCATGACACCGTGTCTGTATGGTGGTGATCATGTGTCTGGTGAGGTTGGAGGCAGTCCCTTCTGATCGTGACACCGTGTCAGTATGATGGTGAACTCTGTGTGAGCATGCCTCTGGCGAGAGTGGGGTTGCGGTGCTGTACCAGTGCTATGCTGCAGGCATGCCTTGGGGACGCCATCTCTCAAGAGCATCGTTAGCAGCCTGCTCAGCGTCGTTGTGGTGATCCCTGTGTAATAATCTTGACGGGTCGCACAGCCCCCGGATTTGCAGCCAGTAGATTCGGTTATAACGGGTGTACCGGAACCTGCAAATTACATTGGTTTGCTTGAGCGCAGCTGAGTCTGAGTCGTGGGTCAATTTGTTTTTCATGACGAGAGAGGATGTCTTTGGACTTCCATAGTAAATCCCTAGTCGTAGTTGTTTGTCAGTGTTGGTTGGTGTACAGTTTCGGTGAACGAAATCTCGCACAATATTCTGGTCGGTTTTTTCGTGCTGATATGAGTGAGTGTTTGTAACATGCTTTACGTCACCAGTGTTATGAGACGCGTAGTCCCGTTACAGGGAACTACCGAACATGGAATGAACAGTGTATTCAAAATCGGTGTTCGGGGGCCCGATATTGGGTAAAACAGTTCTTTATGGCGCGTCCAACATGAACCCTCACCACACCCATATATAAAGACATCAAAGATTAGCGTGACCATGAGCCACAAGGGCCCTTCTTGGTTGCACTCTGTACACTCAACCAGTTGTCCACCAAATCTGTCAATCAGCCCTCCATGTAATATTTAAAAGCAAGCCCTCTATTCTTATGATAGTCTATGCTGTTTTTAAAAGATGTTTAATGTGCTGCTACTGACAATGGTTTCTGGCAGCTGGTTCCAGTGTTCTATTACGCTGTTGGTGAAGAAAGTCTGTCTTAACCTTGTTTTGCTGTGGTTAACTTTAATTTTGAATTTATGACCTCTAGTTGCATCATTTCTCTTAAATTCAAACGTTTCCTCAAGATATCCCCTTTCCAGACCATGGACAAATTTAAAGACCTCGATGAGATCTCCTCTCAGCCTTCTATATCTAAGTGAAAACATATTCAATTTCTTCAATGTTTCCTCATATGCCAGGTTGCTTATACCATTAACCATTTTTGTAGCCCTCTTTTGTACTCCCTCTAAAAGCCAACAATCTTTTTCATAGCCAGGAGACCAAGCTTGGATGCAGTATTCCAAATGTGGCCTGACATATTCACAGTAAAGCTTCCTGATGACTTCCTCACTTCTGTATGATACATTCCTATTTATTGCCCCCAGCATTCTTAATGCCTTCTTCCTGGCTTCCTTGGTCTGTTCTGATTCCCCCTGCTTACCCACATGCATGATTTTGCACTTATGAAAATAAAATTTCATTTGCCATTCTTCGAACCACTTCACAAGTTCGTCTATGTCTTTTTGCTGCCAGATATGCTCCTTTTGACCTGTTATTGCCCTAAAGACCTTCAAATCATCCGCAAATTTCCAAACTTTACTGCTTATGCCACTGTCAATGCTATTTACAAATATAATGAACAGTAATGGCCCCAGTACTGACCCCTGGGGGACTCCACTTAAAACATTTTGCCATGATGACTTTGTGCCATTTAGCATCACTCTTTGCTGTCTACCTGAAAGCCACAACTCTATCCATTTTAAGATGCTACCTGCAATACCATGGGCCTGAAGCTGCATCATTAACCGTTTATGGGGTACCTTGTCAAAGGCCTTACTAAAGTCAAGATATGCTACATCAACCTGATTTCCCTGATCAAATTGTTCTGTGGCGAAGTTAAAAAATTCCAAGAGATTTGTGAGACACGATCGTCCTTTTCTAAACCCATGCTGAGCATCTTGGATCAATATGTTTCCTTCCAGATAACTAACTATTCTATCCTTGAAAATTGACTCGAGTACCCTGCAGACTAGGGATGTGAGACTTACTGGCCTATAGTTTTCAACTTTCCCTCTTTCTCCTTTCTTGAAAATAGGAACTACATTTGCCCTTTTCCAACCTATTGGAATTTAATTTTGTGAAACTGATCTACAAAATATTATACTAAGTGGAAATCCCAATTCCTTTTCAGCTTCCCGCAATACCATAGCATAAATTTCATCAGGTCCTGCTGCCTTGTTTGGCTTAATTTTCCTGGTATGATTGTAAACAACATCACTATCAATGAAATCAATGTCATTTATCAGATCACATGTCACTGAACTATGGTGTACGGTCGGCAGATTGGTCATATCTTCCAATGTGAACACTGATTAAAACTGCTTGCTCAGCTCCTCAACCATCTCACTATCCTCACCCAATGTAGTCCCATTTACTTCCAGTGGAACAATTCCTACAGTTACAGTTACAGTCTCCATTACAGTTCCTAGCTAAATCCAGTTCTTTTGCTCGCTTTGCTGCTCTGGTTTTTTGCTTCACAGTGTCTCTAGCTTTCCCATACGCCTTTAGATTTACGATATTTGAAGCTTCTTTAAAGACTCTAAATGCTGTTGTCTTAGCCTTAATTGCTTTTATCAAGTCTGGTGTAAGCCATGCTGGATTTCCTACCCTTCTTTTGCGCCTTTGCTTTGGGGGGGGGGGGGCATGTCTAATCTGAATTTCCTTCAAGATTTGAACTTTTCCCACATTTCACAGGCATTTAAATTGAAGAATTCTTCTTCCCATCTGATGGCACTTAAAGCTGCTCTCATGCAGTTAAAGTCTGCTCTGTTGAAATTTGGAACATCTACCATATTATCCTTAATAATTTCCCCTACATGTGCCTTGAATATAACTATGTTATGGTCACTTGTTCCCAGAGTTTCTCCTATAGTCAAGTATTGAACCAAGTCGCTTAAATTTGACAATACAAGGTCAAAGAATGAGCCATGCCTGCTAGGTTTCGATACAAACTGGTGTAAGAACAGGTCCTCTTCAAGGCATTTCCTAAACATTTTGCATGATGGGGAGCCAACACCAACATTTTCATATCCTTTTAGATTAAAGTCACCAAAAATAAGACACTTCCTCTGAAAATTTCTACTGATTTCCTCACAAATCACCTTATCAAGCTCCAGTTGCTGAGAATGTGGCAGGGTTCCTGATCGGTAGAAAGCTCCTATCCTAAGAGTATTGCTGTTGCCTTTTCCCACAGTGACATCAAGCCAAATGGACTCCACAGACACATTTTCATCCCCACCTTCTACTTTGTGAGAACTGAATAAGCTATTCACATAGAACATTACACCACCCCCTTTCACTGCTGGACCCCTATTGCGTGAAAACACATTGTATCCCTGGATCTCATAGTCCTGCAAGTTATCTCCAAAATACCCCTCACTGACCCATGCCTCCGTAATGCAAACAAAGTCTGGTTCCTCTTCAGCAACATAACACTTGAACTCATCAAATTTGGATCGGATATTCTGAGCATTAAGCATCATACACTTAACAACTGTTCAATAACCACTTTTGGCTTTTTCATGCTGAGGATTTCTTTCATCACTAGATGAACTATCACTCTGCCTCCTTGAACTACTGCTGTCCCTATTTGCTGACTTTGAGGTTCTATTGCCTTGGCTGACACTATTGGAATATTCCCGAGTTGGCAATGCAATTTCATCCCTCCCCACCCCATTTCCTAGTTTCCCTGAAGGATATGCTCATACACTTTACCGAACACATGGACCCCCTTCTCGGAGAAATGGGTCCATATATATATAGTTGTGTGTCTCTGTGTGTTTGTGTGTATGTGTCTGTTTTCTACACAACGTTAGTGAAGAATATTCACCCAAGTATAACTTGACATCTTACATGCACCTTGATGTAAGGAGGTTCCCGCCGTGCAGGCATGTGATCGGTAGAAGGTTGTTTTGCCTCTACCTGACAAATCATGGCCACATCATTACCAGCTTACTGTGTGTTACCGTAATTATCACCGTGGTGTTCTCGTTCTCAGAAAACTCCCGAATCACCCGCCACATAATTCCTCTGTAGTTACGTAGTTTTGTAGTTGACTCCAAACATTCGTCACACGTGCTCAAAATACATAACTCCAAGCATGTTCTGTGTGTGTGCCCGAGTGAGCAAATGACGTGACCCACCTTTTGACGGTAGCAAGGGGAGCTGGTTAGAGTTTGGATGCCTGCATCTCGAAGCTATTCTGGGTGGACACACATCACCAGGATTCCTCTGACAAGCCCCCTCGAAGCTCTTTGTTGACAAGGGACAAGCTTCACGTCATACGTTTTGGTTGCAAAAAAGGTAGTTCGTAGACAAAACTGAAATATCTGTCTCACAGAAACATGTACAGCTTAACTTAATAACTTCACTTGGGGGTTGCCAGTGATTTCAAAACCTTCCCTTAGCAATCACGTCACATATATGGAGGTCTTGAAGCGGTCAAGCCTGAAACACACCATACGTTGGATTGTTCCATGCGAAATTTTTCAACCGCTTCGCGTCATGGATACTAAAGCGAGGGCTTGTGATACTGAAATGTTGCCAAATTAAAAAGAAAGCGTGGAAGAGTAGGTAATCTATGATGTCGGTACTACTGCAACTAACTTTTGTTTAATCGAGCACAGTGCGGTGCGTACAAACGGAAAGTTTGCACTATGTTCATGAGTAAAATGATAAAAATACTGGAAAAGACAATGACATAAATTATGTGTGGCTCAGCTGAATAAATATCCTGGCTACCACAGCAAAACAGAAGCTGTTTATATCTAGTTCCATAATTGGCATTCCATAGTGGGAAAACTGCAAGTTGCATCCCAATGTAAGTACTTGACAAATGATCAATGAATAGCATGCCAAGTATATTTTAATATATGCATATTGTACATTTCACATCACATGAATGATCAAGTATATCGGCAAATACATAGAGTTGCAGTTCAAATGCACATGTGTAATGTGACAGGTTCGCAGACATTATAGCATACCTTGAAACAGTATTACGATGGAACAGAGTGGGTAAAAAATCAATATATTGCAGTAACTGGACAATATGCCTGGTCCAGATACTGCAATATATTGATGATGTCCATGGAAATATTGCAAAAAGGGACTGCTATTAAATGACAACTTGCAAGGATGATTTTGTTATACGCCATGGATTTTAGACAAGGTGCACATGTTTTTATGTTGATGTTTACATGGAATGACGGGCATGTTGTGGAATTTCACTGGACTTGAAAAAGACGCATTACAAGTACACTAATGCTGGTGTTTCTGTAGCTCATTGCAAAATGTAATGGCAGCTGGCATTGTTGTGCTTTAATGATTTCACGGGACAAATTTTGCACATTTTGTTTGCATGAAGCAATGTGGTTACGCTTGGCTATGTCAGGTTTGACTAGGTTTTTTATCGTGAAAATTTGGTGTTTTTCTTTTTGATTTTTTTCTTAAGGAATGTTTAGGCAATGTTGCATTAGGTTTCGTTATACAGGTAATTTTTTAGAGCAAACATTTCTTGAATTTTGTGTACCATTTTGAATATGTTTTTCCATGGGAGGTTAGGTTATGTTAGGTTAGCTATGCTGCAATTTGTATTTTCTTTACATTATTTTTCTGCTATATTACCCATCTTCAAGCCCACTTTTGGTGCTAATTTGCCGGCCAACTAAAAAGTATGTATTTGCAGAGAAAACGGGTAGCCACATCCTGTTGACCACCTTCATTCATCGCTGGAAAAAATCCAAGAACTCAAAAATTACCTGAAAGCACAAGTTTGCCATGCCATCTTCAGCATGCTGCAATCAACTAGAAAGTGCAACTTATCTTCAATTAATACTGATATGAAAGGGCCGCGGGCATCCATATTTCCAACCGGACGGATACTAACAAGGCATAGTTCCCACCTTTGTAAAACAAACGATATGCATTCATTTTGTAGGAGTTTGCACAAAAAAGGAAGATAATATCACCATTTTCAAGCTAAACCTTTTTGTGGAAAATGTCAAAGTCTACACTTCCGAGGAAAGTACTTTGGTTTCAGTCTTCCCTCATCCTTAGGCGTTCCCACGCATATCAAGACACTCGTACCCCTGTCTACCAGTGGTACATATGCATATAAATGTTCGTCGCAGCAAGCAGGTCCACTAGCAGAGATCAGCGAACTGTCACGCCGTGCAGAATCTCTCGACAACGTCCTCATCTTGTCGGCCGTCAGGAGGCCGATGAACATTGCTTTTGGCTAGCCTCCAGTTGCATTTGTATACATCGTCACAAACAAGAATAATAGCTTCGCTTCCTACGTTCCATTTGCCTCTAACGATCGGATGTGTTAATCCAAGCTAAACTGTAGTAGTAGGATTTCTCCAGTCATCTTATCTAGGCAAGATATCCTGCCGCCTCTAAGAAGTCAATGGCTCGTTTGGGGCGCGTCCAGAGACTCTCCAGCTCCAAATCTGCTCTGAGAAGGGCGATCTCGTCCATGTGAACAGATATCACACTGTTTCTTCTTCCACATCGCAGTGGCGACATGTACGTTGGCTGCCAGAACTCCGAGCCATATAGGTTCGAAATGTGTAGAATATCCACCGCGCATCCGGGCTAGCTCGACTCTGTCTTTTTAGTAATTCCTCGACTTTGTCAATTTTTGCGGGTGGGGTTTCAAGAACTTTGGAAGAGATCAAGGTGCGGATTGCGTCCGCTGCCACTCTGTCGTGGATCCTCTGCGACACGGAAAGCGGATGGACTGTATCCGGTGGTTCAGGCGGGGAACCACTTCTTGAAGTAAGTGCAGTATGTTTCGCGCATCTTTCTCCCTGGAGTAATTGCTAAAAAGCTAAAACTGTTACAACTGACAGCATCTCAAATGGAAGCTATAATGGGCGGCAGTCAAGTATCACTAAACTCTACATATGTGACGTCACAAATATTTTGACCAATCATGAAGCGAGGCATTCTGAGGTGCATCTTTGAATTATTTAAGCAATTGAGGGATTTATAAGACATAATGAATGCGGCCGTCGTCATTAAAATAAAAATAACTAGTGCAACTTATAAAAATACGACCTGACCCATATGAATCTTGTCCATATGCCTAGTAGCCTAGTACACAATATTGATTCTGCACATTGGACCAAGTCAGGCGATTTCTTTCAAATTACAGTGTATTATAACACTAAGTCGCTATGCTTATGATCGAGAAAGCTGTCACGCTCCATTGTTGAATGCTGTAATTGACGACAGAGCATATTAAAACCCGTTCTGGGAGCATAAATTAACAAAAAATTGGCATCGATGAACGAAACAGATTGTCGCCAAAGCTCAGCATGCATCCAGCTGCGGCTTCGATCGCTTGAGCTGTAGATAGAATTAGACAGAACATTGGAAACCGTTTTAGGACTCGTTCTGGTACGATATTACTGAAATATTAACATCATTAAGTGCAAACGTCAACAACAACATCATCCAGATAACATTAAATCAGCCCCTCTATTTAGGCTATCAGTGATCTATCGAGGTGAGCCGCGCCATTAACTGGAGAGGTAAGTAGTAGCTTAAATTAAACTGGATGAACGTCCATGTTTATGCCGGTATGATGAACCACATCAACACGTAAAAAGGAGGATCTTCACGACATGATGATTAACGGGGCGATCATCACGTTATAATCACCACAAACACGAGATGGCACATCCTCCCATATCCCCACATTTCCTCGCATGTTCTTGCATATCGACACCGACCTCGACCTGTAACACCAAGGTAGTGCACATATCAATTTCAATCTCCAGAAAGCACATTGTTCTTGGACCACACTGGGTGATGATGAGATGGTACGTTGAGCCGGAGTTCGGGCTGACGTCCGACGATGATGTGCCGAAGCCTACCTCGGCAACTTGTCACCCCTATCGACACGCTGCGGACGGGGCACGTGGCAGTGCCGCCCACGCTGCGGGCGAGACACGTGGCAGTGCCGCCCACATTGTAGGCGGGACACGTGACAGTGCCGCCCACGCTGCAGGCGAGACACGTGGCAGTGCCGCCCACATTGTAGGCGGGACACGTGACAGTGCCGCCCACGCTGCGGACGGGACACGTGGCAGCGACGCCCACGTTGTAGGCGGGACACGTGGCAGTGCCGCCCACACTGTAGGCGGGACACGTGGCCGCACCGCTCATGACCAGCATGGCTCGTGACTTCTCTGCCCAACCAAGCTGTGTATCTCGGGATGTGACGACAGCGACACTCGCAGCCCCCCCCCCACGCGCACCTTGCCTGTGTACTGGCATGTGGGCAGAGGCCGGCCAGCAGCCATGCCGTCGGACACCGGCAGATCTCTGATTGTGTTTGGTGTGTTGTGATTGGGCAGCGACGTCACGACTGGTGCCACCAGCCGCGTGCGGCCGGCCGGTCGTGGTGAGAAGTCACAGCGGCTGAGGGCAGGGCGATCGACCGGCCGCGTCTGCCGCCCACCCGCTGATCCGCACAGCCTGCCCTGACAGACACTGGCTGCTGACACAGACTGACACAGACTGACACAGACTGACACAGACTGACAGAGACTGACACAGACTGTCGCAGACTGATACAGACTGATACAGACTGACACAGACTGACACAGACTGACACAGACTGACCCGCACAGTCCGCCCTGACAGACACTGCCTACTGACACAGACCGACACAGACTGACACAGACTGACACAGACTGACACAGACTGACACAGACTGACACAGACTGACCGGTGGCCGTCGGGCCCTGTGCAGCGTGAGGGCGCGTGAGAGGCGAGGTCGGCTCACCTGACTGCAGGGGGCGGCTCAGGCAGCTGCAGACCAGTGCAGAGGAGGCTCTGTCGTGTGGCGAGGCCAGCTCAGACCAGTGCAGAGGAGGCTCTGTCGTGTGGCGAGGCCAGCTCAGACCGGCCGACAGCGCGCCGTCACCGATCCTGCTTCCTTGCCTGCTGTCGCCGCCGCCGCCGCCGCCGGCCACAGCTCTCGAGCGCGCCGCGGACGACCGTCAGACGATCGTGGCGCACGGCCCCGCGTCGTCGCCGTCGAGCCAGCACTGCCGACGCGGCCGCGGCGCGTCGGCACCGACGAGGCTCAGGTGACGGCGTCGGCTGCTGCCAATCGCAACACGGGCGGCCACCGCCGAGCCGCCGGCCCGCTCGGACGGAGAGAACGCCGGCCGGCCCGCACCGGCACCGCTTTGTTTTCAGACCAAATACGCTGTTCGAAACGCTTCAGCCACCACGACAGAACTAGCTGCGGCCCCCCATCGTCCGTCCCCTCACAGTCCATTCCCTCACCAGGCGGTCCCCTCACAGTCCATTCCCTCACCAGGCGGTCCCCTTACAGTCCGTTCCTTGACCATTCGTCCCATCACCAGACGGTCCCCACTGTCCGTCCCCTCACAGTCCATTCCCTCACCAGGCGGTCCCCTCACCGTCCGTTCCTTCACCATTCGTCCCATCACCAGACGGTCCCCACTGTCCGGCCCCTCACAGTCCATTCCCTCACCAGGCGGTCCCCTTACAGTCCGTTCCTTGACCATTCGTCCCATCACCAGACGGTCCCCACTGTCCGTCCCCTCACAGTCCATTCCCTCACCAGGCGGTCCCCTCACAGTCCGTTCCATCACCGTCCGCCTCCTTACTAGACGCCACCCCATTCCACGTCCGTTCCGTCACCGTTCGTCCCCAGAAGACACCCAGAGGGTGTCTTCACCGGACGTTCTCCGTACCGGACGGCTCCATCACGAGACAGTCCCATCGTCGAACGGTCCCCCTCACCAGCCGGTCCTCTCGGAGTTCATCTGGGGCGGTTCATCATCGAGCGGTCCCCACACTGGGTCGTCCCCTCTACGATGGTTCCTCACCAGATGGCTCTCTTCGCCTGACGGTCCCTCTCAGGATTGTCCTCTTCACCTGACGGTCCCTCTCCGGCCTGTCCTCACCTGACGGTCCCTCAACGGACGCTCCCTCACCACATGGTCCTCTTCACCTGATTATCCCTGCCCTGATGGTTTTTTTCACCTGATTGTCACTCCCCGGATGGCCCTCCTCACAGGACAGTCCCTCCTTGGATTGTCCTCTGCACTCCCTCACCGGACGCCGGTGAGATTAACACGCGCACTGGAGGGGGGGGGGGCGAAATCCGCCCATCCCTACGGTTTTTCGTAGATAATTCCAGATCTTACCGGCCGATATACGCCATTGTTTGTGTACCTGCTTCGAAATGACTGGTGCCTTGATGAAAGTAAGAAAAATGAAAATTGGCCGAATTTCTTTTCGAGTTAGGGGTTGCTAAAGTCGAAAATTTTTATCAGCGCCAGACCACAAATATCGGCGTTGATGTGCTTCCCGTATATTGGCAAAAATGAAGTGTTCTTTGTAAAATTAGTGACTTCTTTGGTGTACATTGTTATGCTATATTGTTTAAAAGTCATGTCAGGTTACCGAGGTCAAGTCAGGTCAAGTTTATGACAGGCTAGCACATGCCCTGGAGGGGGGATGGCGAAGTCCGTCCACCCCTCAGATTTTTCGTACATAACTCCATATTGTACCGGCCGATATGCGCCATTTTTTTTGTACCTACTTGGAAATAATCAGCACATTGTTTAAAGTAAGACTTTACAAAATCTGACGACTTTAGCAGGAGAATCTGCCGAGAACATTTCAAGTTAGGGCCCGTTAAAATAAAAATAGTTCGCAGCGCCAGACCACAAAAATCGGCGCTGATGCACTTCCCGTATATTGGCAAAAGGGAACTGTTCCTGACAACACTATCGACTTGTTTGATGCATTTTGTTACACCATATAATTTAAAAGTCATGTCAGGTCGCCGAGGTCAAGTCAGGTCAAGCTCATGACAGACTAATAGAACCACACTTGGTCAACTGGAATATTGTCAAAAATGCAAATGACTGCCATGCGATCGATGTCACTTTACCTCCTACTCCCTACACATCCCGATATCTACTGTTTGTCATTGTGTGCCTAAGCGTTTCCATACTTCATTCATGTACTTCACTCCTTTTTCTGCGAATCCAATTGTGCCGAACCGCCCAACGAAGCAGTCGGGTGGGCAGCCCGGTTCCGGTAACTTGAGCAGGTAGTGACCTGCTGAAGTGCTCCTATATAGGTGACCTGAGGTCAAATATTGGATCGAGAATCTGTATTGCATCATTAGTAATGTCATTAATGCCAATTTTGGAGCATTTAAACACAATAACAGTGATCCAAAATATTGACAAGCCAATCCACGCAAAACCAGAAAGTTTTGATATTTTGACCTCATTTGATCTTGAAGATATTGACCTAAGGTCATGAAATCTGTACACAATAGAGTTGACTATCGTGCCCATCGACCCTTAGAAATTCGTTGCTCTAGCTTCAGAAGGAGCCGATATCTTAGGGGGCGGAATCCGCCCCCCTCCAGTGCGCGTAATTTTCCGAGGCCCTCCAAGGCGCGTGTTAAATCTGTTTTTTTTTTAGCAGAGGCAGAGTGCCATCATCTAGATATATACTACGTTAAGGAAGAATTACTTTAATCCGGCATATGTGGCATCAGGTTATAACAAATAAGAAAGAGAGGAAAGATGAGACGCCGGCAGGCAAAGAACGTGGCGTAATGGCCGATACATGCATACACAGATGAAACATATACATACATAGCTACACACATGACACTTAGAAGTACACTTTGGAGGGTGGGCAGGATCGTAACCTGCGGAGAGACTCCACTGCCCACCTGCGACCTGAAAAGCGAAGCGGAGGCCCGACTCCTGGGGTGAGTCGTAGACGCCGGGCCTATAGAGTAGTGTAAAGTGTCCTATATGTGTGTGTTTTTCCAACGACAGAGAGGAGAACGGGTGTAATGCAGTCACACCGGAGGGTGCAGCGCGCGTCTCGTGTCTTTCAGCTTCATTTCAGGTCAGGTTGGACGAGGAAATGTGAAAATGTGAGAATGTGAAAGAGAATCAGATTAGTTCTGCGAGTTGAGTTTCTTGTAGAAAGCGAAGTAAAAGTTCGAGGAGGGCCGGGTGATCATTCGCGAGGAGTGTCCGGAGCGAAATCGGTTGAAATACTGGAGAATAGCGCGGCGATGAGGAACACAACAACAACATAAGTCGGTGGTACTGGGGTGTGGTTATAGTCTGGGAGGTCTATTGCCGCTCGTGCCAGGCCATCCGCACGCTCGTTGCCCGGGATACCCGCGTGGCCAGGGATCCAGATCAGGGTGAGCTGTAGGTGAGCGTGGTTGTTATGGAAGAGGTGCCGGATGGCGTGGAGTGTGGGGTGGGTGGTGTTGTGTATGGCTGCCAGGGCGTCAATGGAGGATCGCGAGTCATGCAAACTGTGGTAGGGGTGGTGATGTGTCGTGCGACGATGTGCTGGAGGCAGGTGAGTATGGCTATTATTTCCTCTGTGCATACCGAGTGATGCAATGTTAATTTGACTCCGCCGGTGTCGGGCCCACCGCGCCAGGCGATGCCCGTACCATTACTGGTGCGTGAGCCATCGGTGTAGAAGGTGTATTGTGGGTGGGCTTCTTGCTATTCAAAGAATTTGTCCTGAACGCCCGTGGGGCTAAGTAGGCTTTTATTGTGCCGAAGAGATTTTAGAGTTTGGGGTGATTCATGTGCCGAAATGGGAGAAGTGGGGGGGGGGGGATTCGATGGGGGGTTACTTCAAGAAATTTCAGGGTCGATGGGAGAACCTGCTTCGAGTGATTAGCAATACTGTATTTGTTTTTGTTTTTGAAACGCCGTGCCGCAGGTTTCGTCCATGCGAGGCTGGAGGGGTGATTTAGTTATGTTGTCCTGAAGTGATATCTAACTAGTTGTAGTGTTCTGCGGTGTTATAGGCTAGGAAGGTTGGTCTCAGCCTGGAGACTGGTGACAGGTGTGGTGTGGAGTGCTCCGGTGATGATGCGGAGTGCGTGGTTTTGTGGGCATTCGGGGGACCTGGTGAATGTAGGGGATATATGATCGAAGATAAACGCATTGTATTCCAGGATAGAAGGAATCAGTGCAATGCACACTTTGTTAGGGGTTGTCCTGTCTGCACCCCAGTCCCGAACGGATATGCAGCGCAGGGCATTAATGCGAACAGTGCAACGTTGCTTGATATAGGTAATGTGAAGGCCAAAATAGAATCATTTGTCGGGTATGATTCCGAAATATTTGAAGGAGGTTTAGAGGGGGGATAATTTCATCGCGGTAGCAGCGGAGGGGGAGTATGCTTGGAAAGCCGAGAGAACAGCGTTGTGACTGATTTTGCAGGGGAGATATGTAGCCCCCAGAGAGAGCATCATGAATCTATGTGATTCATGGCAATTTGGATGTAGTGATTAGCTGTGTCGGCGGATGGGTGGGAGCACCGAATTGCTATATCATCAGCGTATTTAGAGTATTTCGGTAAGGGGGAACTCAGGGGAATTTGGTACAGAGCATCGTTCATCAAAATGAGAAATAAGGCTGGGGAGAGGACGCTGCTTTGTGGAACGCATTGATCAAGAGTGTGGGACTGAGAATTGATGTTGCCACAACGTACGACGAAGGAACGAATTTTAAGAATGTTGGCAATGAAGGTGGTCATTCTGCCCTTTATAACAATTCGGTGTAATTTAAGCCAGCTCAAGGAAATGAGCTAAAGCGGTGCCGAGTTGTATGCTGATGGGTACCACGTAGCCAGAAATGCTATTTGAAATTGCATTGGAAACAAGATCCTAATATAAATATGTCTAATCTGAGTGACGCCCTTCTATTTAGAGTATCACATAGGCGTCATCAACTCATGTTAAACAAGTCAATATGTAGGACAGGCTAAACGACAACAGGTTTTCGGTCAGCGTCGTTGATCAGTGGAATAAGCTGTCTGCTGATCTTGTGGCAATCTCTCACTGAATGCATTTTTTCCAAGTGGCGAGCAAAATGTTTGGATAGGAAAATTATGTTTTTGACTTCTAATTAGTGGTATATGGGGTAAAATTCATTTTAGTGTGTGTATGCGCTACAAGCCCCATTAAGCAAACATGAATGGAGTTGGAAGATTATATGTAAGGCACTCGATCCAAGGGTGTGTTGCGCGGGATCGAGTGAATATGGCTGGATAGGGTAAGGAGGATATGCATTGATGGATGTGTGAGACGTTGGTGAATAGTTTCTAGAGGAATTTGGGATATGGTATTGATGGGGCGATGAGAGTCTATTTTTCCAGTCTTATGCTATCTTCCCTTTACGGACTTGACCTGAATGAGCCCCTGCGGCTGTTCTTAACCCTCGCTAGTGAAGGGGGGGGGGTGAACCCGTAAGAGGTTTTGTGTATTCCTTCCAAACCGATGAACGGATCGCTTTGGGATTTTAGACCCTCTGGGGAAACCTTTTACGACTTTTGGTAGAATTTGTTTGGGAGGTCATGTCAGGTCAAGGAGGTATACGGTCATAAAGGGGAACACATCTGGCCAGTGTTCAACAAATATGCCATTATCGAACCTAAACGTGCCTTGGACCGATAAACCCATCGAACTATAACATTTTCAGGTTTTTATCAAATATACAATATGATGGAAAGAAATATGCTATCCAGTCGAGCCAATATCTTGACCTCGGTTGACCTGGGTTGACATCGTTTGACCTCTCGACCTCTTTTTAGCTGACCTACGGTAATTTGTCGTGCTGAATTCGAATTCAGCGTCCATTTTCACCATACGGAACTTTAAACTTCGAAATTTGAACCACTTTTCAAAACGTTGGATATTTGGGGTCACGACTTTGACCTCATTTGGTGCATGACATATTAGTCCGATCACATCGTGTCACATGTCGTTATGTTCGCAAAGCACCAATAAACATATTTCCGACAATTTCGTGCATATTTAGACAGTAGTTTAGATATAACTGACGATTTTCTTAGGAAAATAAAAAAATATATATTTTGGACCTTTGACCTGATCTGGAAGGTCAATCATTGACCTTAGAAGGTCATACTGAATTTCAATCGCGAGATCTCTTCCAGATGTATAATTTTGGTCTTTGGTTCGTTTTCGTAACGTGCACGGTTTGGAATCGCCAGGGGAGTCGTACCCCCCCCCCCCATACAACCGAAGGTGGCAATATACCGAATACTGGCGAGGGTTAAGTCTGAACACTTATATTTTTTCCTTCCGCCGTATCTCCCACCATGTCTCCCACCATGCCTCCCACCATACCTCCTATCGTACCTCCCACCGTGACTCGCACCATTCCTCCGACCATACCTTCCACAATACCTCATAGCATATGTTCCACCATGCACCCCCACCGTACCTCCCGCCATGCCTCATATTCTAGCTCCCGTTATGTTTCCCACTATTCGTCCCACCATACCGCCCACCATACCTCTCATTGCACCTCCCACAGTATCTCCCACCACACCTCCACTGTACACTCACCTTTCCCCTAACGTACCACCATCGCACAGCCACCACGCTGCCACCGCACCTCCCACCGTACCTCACACCGTACCTCCCACCGCACCTCTCACCGTATCTCCCACCGCACCTCCCACCGTACGGCCACCGCATCTTACGCCGTGTCGCCTTGTCCAATATATCCTGCACGGAATGTCCCCACTATTTTTTAGTGTCTAAAGGCATGATTTAGCGTCAGCGGCGGCCATATCTAGATGACACTCTTATTCCAGTCATAAATCACTCGCGTGCAGTCCATCATCGAGAGAGCGTGTCGGTGCTTGGTGACGAACGTTGTGTCTCATAACCAGAGGACGTTGTGTCTCACAACCAGAGGACGTTGTGGCTCATAACCAGAGGACGTTGTGTCTCATAACCAGAGGACGTTGTGTCTCACAACCAGAGGACGTTGTGTCTCATAACCAGAGGACGTTGTGTCTCACGAGCTCTCGGAGGAAGAGCTCCTCGAGGAGCTGACCTCGCAGGGGTGTATGAGGTGGTGCGTCTCGGACGTAGACCGAGACCTGGCCCGATCCTCAAGCTGGGCTTCCGGACCATAACCCCGCTCCCATTCATCATAGCGGGCTACTTTGGGGTTACTCTCCACCCCTGAACCCCGCCCCAAGTCCGCCGCACCCTCTGCCAGCGATATGGGCACCAAAGTCGGGAGTGCCGAGCAAGGGCTCCCACCTGTGGGTACTGCGCCGAAGGCGTCTCCTCTGAACAGCGGTGCGCGGCCTGCCAGGGGCCCCACCCCGCATCGTCGCCCAGATGCCCTGCCTGGACCGAGGCCAAAGAACGGCAGGCGAGTCGCCTGGTCCTACAACGCGGGTCACTGCCCTCGCCCTCAGTCCCAGAGGGATGGACCCGGCCTCGACGGCCCTCTTGTGGCCAACCCCGCAGAGGCGCTCAACTCCCCCTCCAAAGGACCGACTGAGACCGATCCCTCCCCTACTCCTCGCCTCCCCTCCGTCAACCGCGCATCCCGCTTCCATGGGTGGCCCCTCCGGTCCCCCCTCCGTCGCCGGGCCGCCCCTCGGCTGGCCGAGCGCCGTGCCCCCGAATCAGGCCCCTTTGACCATAAGACCCCCCTCCTGGGCTCCTCTGACGGTCGGCTATCCTACATGCAAAAGCCTATAGCCAAGAGCCTCGCTCCTCCCCCCTCTGACCCCAGGTACCCCCGCGCGGTCTCCTCTGACGGTCTCTTATTCAACATGGAAAAGCCGATAGCCAAGAACCCCGCCCCTCACACCGCCCCCTCTGGTCCCAGGAACCCCTCGGTGGGCTCCTCTGATGGTCGACTCTCCTACCAGGACAAGCCGACAGTCAAGAGCCCCGCCCCACGCACGGGCCCATCAGACGGTCGGCCTCACCCCCGGCACCCAGCACCAAACTCCGGGTACTTTGACGCCCGGCGCCCACTCCGCCATCAGCCCGACTCGCCCAGAACCAAGGCTTCATCCACGTCACCTCCTCAGAGCCGCTCCTACTCCTCGCATCCTCAGGGCTGCCGTCCCTTCCCGCCCCCGAGACCACTCACACCTCCCGCCCTCCGACCCCAGACCCCACCGGGGATTCAGAGCCCCAAACAACACCGGGGTCGTCCGGCTCGTATGAGACGGACGACTCCGTCACGCCCTCACGGCCACATACACGCCTAGGAGGGCGTGAGCATCACCACCACTAATGCAGACACCCATTATTGAATTCGTGCTCCAATGGAATACGAGGTCACTGATATCCTATTGGGCATAATTCAAGGAATATATCATCAAAAATAAACCATTGATTGCCGCAGTTCAGGCGAGCAGATGGCGCAGCAATGATCAGTATGATTTGAACATTCATGACTATACCCTTTACACCCACAATAGAAATTATACGCCCCGCGGCGACGGGGTTGCATTATGTATATGTCTTGAACACTCTTCTTTATCGCCAAATCACCATCCACAAGGACCTAAATTACGTCGCAGTATCCGTCCAAATTGCACAACTAGAGCTCACTGTACTCTCCCTCTATCTTCCCCGTTCTTTCCCCGCCTCCATCTCGTCCCTTTTCTCTTGGCATGTTCAACCCGACCCCCTTTTCAGTGACCACTTTCCAATTCACGTTATACTTGAACGCTCAGCACACTCTAGATACTTTTTGTTTATACCGAACTGGAACGTTCGCAAAGGGAAATGGCCATCTTTCTCCCAGGAAATTGATGATTTTATCCCTCCCCGATCTCAACCCCCAATCTCGGCATTCCTGGACACCATACTACTCGCGGCAGAAAAATACGTCCCCAAAACTCGTCGCCCACCCGGCCGTAAACACGTGTCGTGGTGGAGCGATGAGTGCCAAAGAGTTGTCCCCCTGCGACGGCGGCCGAGCAAAAATTCCGCAAAAACCTCACTATGCAAAACATGGTAGAAGACCGCGAGGCAAAACTTCGTTGTCAGCAAACTATCATTTTGGCCAAAAAACGCAGCTGGCAACTGTATTCCGACACTTTCAATCGATTTACCCCCATCGCCCAAATCTGGACTCAAATTTGCTTCTTCTTCAATGGCAGAGTCCCACATCGCGCATTCCTACAACTGACAATTAATCAACAGAAAATAATAGAACCTACAGCCGTCGTGGAACACCTTGCTAATTATTACTCTGACATTTCCTCCAACGCCTAATACTCTCATCACACTACCTTATTCTTACACGACACTCTAGCCCCCTGTAATCTTGAATCCGACAAAACTGAGCCATACAACGCCCTCTTTACCCTCTATGAACTAAGCGTATCCCTCTCCAAGGTAACCAATAAAGCTGTTTGACCTGATCGTCTAACATACCCCTTTTTTCAAAACCTCTCTGACGCCGGCAAGCATAACCTCCTTTCGGCACCAAACCAGTTATGGACCGACGGTACCTTTCAATCTTCCTGGTCTACCAGCACTATCATTCCTATCGCTAAACCTTTCAAATCTAAACACCTTTCCTCCAACTATCGCATATCCTCATACATGTTTAATCTTGGGTCATCTCAGGTCAGGTCACCAGGTCAGGCGAAGTGACCCAACTACACTCGGAGTTCTAGGTGGCATAACTTGAACAATAATTGGGCGATTGATCTCAAACATATAGCATGTCATGATCTTATCAGGGACCATTATATGTATATCTCTTTTTTGTAGCATTGAGCTTAGGTCAGGTCGCTGCCATGGCTTCCCCATTATAGGGCTATGGTAAAATATACAAATGTTTCCTAGTTACATATTTGCGCTCGGAATGATCCCACAACGGTTGTGGCATGTAGATAGAAGCTATACTCAATGTTACCGCTGACATTTTTGCTCAGTGACCTCACCAAGGTTTCTGAGGTCACCTGAGATCACCACACATGTATGCGCATTACATCGCACTGCATTGAGCTACAAGGCTGGAATTACTGTCATTGTGCTTGCATCGTCAAGACGTGTCGATTGATACCTTACATGACCTCCCCTAGGCCTTGACCTAATGTCATGACTTCATGACCTTGACCTAAGTTTCAGTTGGCCTGACCTTAAATTACATCGCCTATTGTCGGTAGCGCATTTCAAGGACTGTCGAATAGCGTTCGCCATTTGTTTCTATCTGTTACAGGTCCTGAGATATTTGTCAATATCTGAGTCCCACCTGATCTGGTCGAATTTGACCTATGATGGCCCAGTGACCTGAATGTTGACCTGAACGGGAAAAAACCCAAACACTTTCGATAGATCCCGTCACCAGCTATCCAACGCCGTTTTCGGTTTGTCGCTAACTAGCATAGTTCCAGAGATTTTAAGGGGGGCAGACTTCTGCCCCCGCCCGGATATGCGAAGTTGGCGAGGACCGCCGGACGTGCGAGTGTTAATATTTCCGATTTTCAACACCACTGGATGGTTGTGTACAGTATTCCGTATTTTATATGCGAACATTTGGTCATCGTTTGTTCCATAGTGGCTTAGTCGGCTTCCTCAAATTACTAACCACAAACCTAGGTTTCCTATCCCTTTGCAGGGGGCTGCAGTAGTCATCTACATTAAGGAGGATGACGAAATGCCACGAACGAGCCGGGATTAGGCCCGGGATTGAATTGGACACGCTCTGCCGTCTTGAAGCCGCGAGACGCCGTCCCGCAGTTACCACGATGCACCCGTAAATATTCAGAGGTCGTATGGTCGGAGGAGATCAGAGGCTGCCGGAAATCAGAAGCTGCAGGAAATCAGAGGCTGCAGCAGTCAGCGGGTCGTCTTGTGTCGTCAGTCTGCTGCAGCACAACGGACGGTAGCGACCGCGCCACGACAGTAGCGACCGCACAACAGACGGTAGCAACCGCGCCACGACAGTAGCGACCGCACAACAGACGGTAGCAACCGCGCCACGACAGTAGCGACCGCACAACAGACGGTAGCAACCGCGCCACGACAGTAGCGACCGCACAACAGACGGTAGCAACCGACGGCAGTAGCGACAGCACAACAGACACAACCGCGCCACGGGTAGCGACAGACAACGCGGTACCAACCGCGCCACGACAGTAGCGACCGCACAACAGACGGTAGCAACCGCGCCACGACAGTAGCGACCGCACAACCGACGGTAGCAACCGCGCCACGACAGTAGCGACCGCAGCACCACATTAGTGGCCGCACCACGGAATTAGTGACTGCGCCACATTAGTGGCCGCAGCACGACATTAGTAACCGCACCACGACATTAGTGAACGCACCACTACATTAGTGGCCGCATCACGACATTAGTGAACACACCACGACATTGGTGACCGCATCACGACATTAGTTACCGCACCATGGCATTAGTGAACGCAGCACGACAGTAGCGACCGTAACGCAACCATAGCGACCGCACTACAAATCACTATAGGAATCTTTTTATTATTATCTGGGTCTTTGGGGAGACAAAGTATCCTCTTATAGAGAGGTCGCTTTGAAGAAAAGCTACGTTAAGCCGGTTAAAAGTGACATCTGATGTCATGCAAGCAGGATAGAAAAGGTCATGCAGCAAACAAAAACCTGGCGTAACGGGCAGGAACAGACGGGTCGTGCACACAGGCATACATCACACCAGGCAGTATACTTGAAGGCTGGCTCAGGCTGGCATCACGGCCGCCGCGGACCGGAGACGAAGCTGGGACTCTGATGTCCGGGCGAGGCGTGTTCGCCTGCGCTCAATCTTGGCTGTGTCGGTGATGTGTAGATTAAAAGCTTGGGAAACCTCAAAGGAGAAAAAGCGATCTGCTTGGACCGCCCGAAGGTAAAACCCCAAGAGTGATACAAATGTCTACCGTTCGTTTTGCTAAATTGGATCGGTCTCCGCCTGCCTATTCTCAAATAATTTATATGTGTGTCATACGGAAGAAGATGTGAAACCGGCATCTCACTTCAAACGGAAAATGCAAGTGTCGTTCTATGGAGAGACGGAAGAGGAGCTTCATGAACTCCGGGTGATCATTCCGCCAGTGTCCGCAACGGCAATTCATCGGTCATCGGTAATTGATTGTGGTGACTTACTTGGGAATGAAGCTACGTTGCGAAGGCATACAGTGAGCATGCACCGAAGACGTATCGTATGGAAGAACGCATGCCACACACGAGACAAAGTAGAGGGTAGCGTACACAGTGGAACAGATCGCTGTTGGTCAGCTTGGTGCGGCCGAGCCGGAAGTGGGCGAGGGCCGTCTCCTTTGAACGTGCGTTTGGTGTGATGGTCTCCATTTAGCATGGACTGACTTAATGATGCGTGTATGTTTATGTGTATGTGTATGTGTATGTGTGTGTGTGTGTGCGCGTGTGTGCTTGTGTGTGTGGGGGTGAGGGGGGGGGGTGTGAAGTGTTGTGGTTCCAGCATGCCTAAGCTATTGATACAATAGAGCATTGGCCAGCGACTGGAGGTCGCCGGGTTCACGAGCGAGTGATGGGCGGGATGGGGGCCGATGCCTGACTGTCGGGGCCGTCTACTCTCCCGTTATCCAGAATACCCACGTGGCCAGGGACCCAGAGTGGTGTGGACTGGTGTGCGTGATTGACGTTATAGCTGTGTCGGATGGTGTGGTGGTGGGAGGGGTGTTGAGTATGGTACGTGGGCGTCAATGGAGGAACGTGAGCTAGTGCATGTGATGGTGGGTGTGGTGATGTGGTGCCGATGATGTGCTGTAGGCAGACCTGCACGAGACATCCCATGTCACCCTCGCCGCAGGCATCATCGTATCGTCTCCTGAAGACGATACGACGATACGTGTTCCGATACCGTCCGCCAAAGAGGTGTCGTGATGTGGAATCCCCGGCGTCGTCGGTAAGTGGTGGGACACCACGTGCGGTGCGTTTCGCGTGACTGGAGAGTCACACACCGGCGCCCTGTGGTCTGATAGTCCGCATATAACCGACACCGCTCTCCGAGAGAGGCACGTCAGCTCTGCTTCCAGCGGCCACTGGATGGGGCTCAGGGCGCAATGACGGGGCCACACACCCTGAGCTCGACTTGTCGTGTCGACACACATTATGATATCACGATATGTGTAGCTGACGAGTCAGTTTGTGAGCTGAAATGCATTATATAGCGTCCAAGTTATAGCCGCAAATAAATATACTAGCCGTCAAACGATGCCAACAACAGATAAGTGCTGCAGTTCAACCAGGGTCACAAAGCTGGCAAAAGTAGGACCACATAGCCGGCAGAATTGTGACCATATAGCCGGTAGACTTGGGGCCATATAGCCGGCATAATTGGGGGTCACATAGCTGACAGAGTTGCGGTTGTATACCAGGGAAGAATTGGGGCCACAAAGCCCGCAGGATCGAGACCACACACCCTACAAAACTGAGACCACATGGCCGGGAGAATTGGGACCACATAGCGACCGAATGGCGGTCATATAGCCGGTAGATTTCGGGTCATATGGCCGGCAGAATTAGAGCCCCATAGCCGGCAGAATTAGGGTCATATACCTGGCAGAATTGGGGCCACATAGCCCAGTCGGCAGAATTGGGAACAAAACACCCGGCAGAATTGGGACCATATACCCGGCAAAATTGGGATCACAGAGCCGTCAAAATTTGGACCACATAGCTGCCAAATTTCGGCCACATAACCGGTAGACTTGGGGCCATAGAGCGATCAGAATTAGGGTCCCATAGTCGGCAGGATTGGGTCACATAACCAACAGAATGTGGGCCGAATTAGCCGGCGGATTGTGGCCATATAGCCGACATGCTTGGGGCCACATTTCCGCAGGACAGAACATGTCTCTGGGAAACGGTACTGGCTTACCAATGTACCAACGAATTGCAAGGTTAGGGGGGCATGGCCGGCGTGGTATTCGACGCAGCACTGACCAATGTTTTTTTCCCATCTCGGTTAATGAGCATCGTCCTATGTTGTGTTGGTTGGTTATTGATTTTGCGACACATCGACCGTTGGGTCATGTAGCGTCGCCAATCTCTGACGCCGATTGATCGCGGGCGAAGAGTAGCGACAGGTGAGACTCGGAACCCACAACCTTTCGATTGTGAGACGGCAACTTACCCCTAGACCACTCGTCCCCTTCTATATTTTGTTAGGAATCCATTTATTTCTCAATGTTGCTCTCGTCCTCTAATGCTTTCTCAATTCGACATGGGTCCCATGCAGTTTCCCCCTTTTTCCAAATGCTTGGGGACCTCATGGCTCCATGCACTCCCTGCAATACGCCCCTTGATCATGGTCCATTAATTTAATAAAACTTCACTCGTACCTTCGTCGCTACAAAAGTTCAGTTATCTATATCGTGCTTGCGGATCATTCCTTTCCATGACGGCATACATGCACGAGTGTGAGTTGTACACATGTCCAGAACTCGTGCTCATGCGCATGACTGGAGAGAGAGAGAGAGAGAGAGGCGATTTGCACGTTGGCCTGGCTGTCGTGATTCTATTGTGATTTGACGAGCTACTTTGTCGCAGACATCGGAATATCGTCGTCGATCATCGTCGTTTGGAATGGTAGCTGATGCACCTATCTCGCATGCAAAAGTTTCAATTTCACACATTTCATGCCTGAAATGCTTGCATTGAACTTGACGTCCGGCTCCCGGGCACCTATTTCTGGGTGCTTGTCCGGCTCCAGAGGAGCCATTTCTGGGTGCTTGTCCGGCTCCCGGGCACCTATTTCTGGGTGCTTGTCCGGCTCCAGAGGAGCCATTTCTGGGTGCTTGTCCGGCTCCAGTGGAGCCATTTGTGGGTGCTTATCCGGCTCCTGGGAACCTATTTCTGTGTGCTTGTCCGGCTCCAGTGGAGCCATTTCTGTGTGCTTGTCCGGCTCCAGTGGAGCCATTTCGGGGTGGTGGCCCGGGCCTATTTCTGGGGTTGTCGGTAGGGGTGGTTATCCGGCTCCAGTGAGCCATTTCTGGGTGCTTGTCCGGCTCCGGGCACCTTTTTGGCTTGTCCGGCTCCAGTGGAGCCATTTCTGGTGCTTGTCCGGCTCCAGTGGAGCCATTTGTGGGTGCTTATCCGGCTCCTGGGAACCTATTTCTGTGTGCTTGTCCGGCTCCAGTGGAGCCATTTCTGTGTGCTTGTCCGGCTCCCGGGTACCTATTTCAGCATCGTTGACAAAATCGTATCTTATGCGTGCTTGATTAAAAGGAATATTTATCTTGAGCTTTAATTGTCACAGATGTTTAGATGCCACGCAATCTTATCGGATGTTTGAATAAAAGTCATTCACTACCATTGATGCAGCTACCCTTTCGTAATGGAATCTCCATCCTTTTATATGTGTATAGTACGTATTAAAATTCGATAACGGCTTCGTACCCCAAGGAGCACATGAAGAATAGCCATTTGCGAGCCGTTAGTGGTAATTTTATGTCAAAGATGATGACTGGAAATGTCTGTTCTGATTTAATCCGTGACTACGCACGTAAGAAGTTATTTCGAAGTATTTCATTAGCAAATTTTAGCTATATTCTGTTTTTTCATGTTCTCGTCATAAAAAATGCAATGCCTGATCGGTTCCAAGCTGTTGACGTATTTCCGAAACATTGTCAGACAATCTGCCCTGGACTGTGACCAGCTGAGCGAGTGCATAGCACTCGCTTTGTTCATTCGCTTTGTTCATCGATCATTTGTTGTCACTGAAGTAGCCTCGTGATAAGCAGTAAGTGGTTGATTTCATGCAATTAGAGGCGAGACGGTATAGTACAGTACGGTACGATATTGTCACGGTTCTGGGATGGTTCCACTCGGGCCGACAGACTGACGAAATCCTCTCTCTAGGCGAGGGCACAATGTTCGGAGGTGCGGTTTTTGACGGATGCTCCGACAGCGTGCCGACATTTGTGACGGCACCGCCGTCGTCACCAACATAGTGTCAGCCGCACCTCCAGCCGCCGCATCACAAACCGGCTCGGCTTTGCCTCTTTCATTAGTCCGCCCCGGCCCGACGGACGTCAAAAGCCACTGACGAAGACCGCAATTGTTTTTACCGAGTGGCCAACGAAGCGATTGACGTGTTCGTGCCGACGATGTGTGTCGGTTTTTGCTCGAGTTTGGCGCGCGCAGCGTGCCAACAACACCGCGATATTGGTGCGGGGAGCAAGGCGGCCGGTACATTTATCTTGGCACCAGACAAGCGCGCTGGAGGGCACGCAACTGCCGTTGTTGCCCGTCGACAGGCGAAGGGGCTACTAGTTGCCAGGGTCGCCAGAACGAAGGGGCGACTATCTGTGAGGGTCGGCAGGCGAAGGGGCACTTGTTGCCGTGTTTGCTTGTGGGGGAGGATGAAGGGTCATCAGATTGACTGATCCGAGCCGTTAGTTCCCTCACACTGAACCCTATCAGCTGATGTATGTGGCTCGTGATGCTATAACTGCATGCTGTTGTAGGTTACAGCTTGCATATGTCGCCTACAGCCAGGGGTCAAGTTTTATGACTCTTTTGTGGGTGCCTAAACACCCACAAGTTGAAAATGGCCGCTCACAGAGGCTTCTATGACTCTTACATGATAATCAAACACGCTTCAACTGCCTTCGGGTTGTGTATCCTATAATCACCAAGAAACAGAGTGAAATGGAATAATTACGGTATGGAAAACAATGCCCGGTAGGTGTTATCTGACCCCGCACCTGCATCACCCCAACCCACGTACTGATTGCAGGCCAATAGTATCACGGTGACTAGAATAGAGCATTTCCAAAGCCGTCCTAAGCAAGGTTAGGATGGTATAAAGTGGAATTAATTATATTGTATCAACATGATGGCACTTCAATGTCTTCGTCTTCGACGAAAAACAGCAAATGCATGATCGTCACAAACCGTGCATTTCGTGTATGCGCTTTTAGCGGAACAGCTAGGACTGTACGACAACGGGAAATAAGTTGTGCTAACACAGATTTGGCATTGTTTTCGCTGAAGGCAAACAATAAGGGTGATGTTGTTGTGACATGCTATGGGATCTTGTGCTGAACGATTCGCCAATGGTATTTGCTATACTTGTTTTATGCCTATTACTTACTTCAATAAGGAACATTAACAAGACTGATTAAGTAACCATTAAGAGAGAATCAACAACAAACAACACTGTAAATGCTATTAAATAATAAAGTGCAATGGACACAATCCCTCCCCGTCATCTTGGTCAGATCCTCACATCACCCCACCTGGAGGGGGTGGGTCATCATATACCCCATATAATCTTCAAACTAAGATTCGCAAAACGAAAGTGATGTCATTGGAAAGCGCTCGACGAGTAGAGCCAGAAATACCCACCAAAATTGTATCCCCTTAAAACTAACGTCACTAGAGGGTTTATGTTGTCACGATTGATGTCATGTTTTTGGCTCTGGATAGGTGATTTTGGAGAAGATTTTCATCCATTTTTATTTTAGAAATTTGCAAAACTGAGTTTTGCAGTTGTTCAAGTTTGTCTTTTTATAATGGATAAAATACACCGAGAAACGTTGCTTTAAGTAAACTTGGCGTCAGAGAAATTGCTTACCTAAGCCAGGGCCTTCTGTTTTAGCCAACATATACAAATATGCAAACGAATAAGTCAGGTAAAACATAAAAATTCAAACTGTCTGTGATGCGTTTTGTTGAGTGAAGCATTTTATGAGATATCTCCGTGGAAGAGGTCCGCAGAGTTGCTGAGGTGCTGAGGTGTTGAGGTTCTGAGGTGCATGATTAAAAACAATGTATCCGAGTTGTTGGAGTGGCTTGAGGTGCCGGGGTTCTATTGCTAAGCAGAGCTTGTTGCGTGAACCCTGGCCCCACCACCAGATCCATGAACTCCAGTTGAACGGCACAATTTACACCGAAAGTTTAACGTGCCGCCAATGCACCGACACGGCCGCCCGGTAGCTCGTCCCCGGCCTTATCAGGCCAGCTGCCAACTGACACTCCCGGCCGGGGGCTAAATGCGAGCGCGCGAAGCGACTCGAACCCTGCGTTGCCAGTACAGGGAAGACCAGTGCAGGCCAGCGCTCTAACCAACTAGCTACCGGGGCGGCAAATCACAAGGTTCATGGATGACACATTGTCCTCACCTGAAGCGGTATACTGTCCTCACCTGAAGCGGTACACTGTCCTCACCTGAAGGGGTACACTGTCCTCACCTGAAGCGGTACTGTCCTCACCTGAAGCGGTACACTGTCCTCACCTGAAGCGGTACACTGTCCTCACCTGAAGGGGTACACTGTCCTCACCTGAAGCGGTACTGTCCTCACCTGAAGCGGTACTGTCCTCACCTGAAGCGGTACACTGTCCCCACCTGAAGAGGTACACTGTCCTCACCTGAAGCGGTACATTGTCCTCACCTGAAGCGGTACTGTCCTCACATGAAGCGGTACACTGTCCCCACCTGAAGCGGTACACTATCCCCACCTGAAGCGGTACACTATCCTCACCTGAAGCGGTACACTGTCCTCACCTGAAGCGGTACACTGTCCTCACCTGAAGCGGTACTGTCCTCACCTGAAGCGGTACTGTCCTCACCTGAAGCGGTACACTGTCCTCACCTGAAGCGGTACACTGTCCTCACCTGAAGCGGTACACTGTCCTCACCTGAAGCGGTACACTGTCCTCACCTGAAGCGGTACACTGTCCTCACCTGAAGCGGTACACTGTCCCCACCTGAAGCGGTACACTGTCCTCACCTAAAGCGGTACTGTCCTCACCTAAAGCGGTACTGTCCTCACCTGAAGCGGTACTGTCCTCACCTGAAGCGGTACTGTCCTCACCTGAAGCGGTACACTGTCCTCACCTGAAGCGGTACACTGTCCTCACCTGAAGCGGTACACTGTCCTCACCTGAAGCAGTACACAGTCCCCACCTGAAGAGGTACACTGTCCTTACCTGAAGCGGTAGCCTGTCCTCACCTGAAGAGGTACACTGTCCCCACCTGAAGCGGTACACTGTCCCCACCTGAAGCGGTACACTGTCCTCACCTGAAGCGGTACACTGTCCTCATCTGAAGCGGTACATTGTCCCCACCTGAAGCGGTACACTGTCCCCACCTGAAGCAGTACACTGTCCTCACCTGAAGCGGTACTGTCCTCACCTGAAGCGGTAGCCTGTCCCCACCTGAAGCGGTACACTGTCCCCACCTGAAGCGGTACACTGTCCCCACCTGAAGCGGTACACTGTCCTCACCTGAAGCGGTACTGTCCTCACCTGAAGCGGTACACTGTCCTCACCTGAAGCGGTACACTGTCCTCACCTGAAGCGGTACACTGTCCTCACCTGAAGCGGTACACTGTCCTCACCTGAAGCGGTACACTGTCCTCACCTGAAGCGGTACACTGTCCTCACCTGAAGCGGTACTGTCCTCACCTGAAGCGGTACACTGTCCTCACCTGAAGCGGTACACTGTCCCCACCTGAAGCGGTACACTGTCCCCACCTGAAGCGGTACACTATCCTCACCTGAAGCGGTACACTATCCTCACCTGAAGCGGTACACTGTCCCCACCTGAAGAGGTACACTGTACTCAACTGAAACGGTAAAATCTGTATGCGCCACCCACGAAAGTCTGGGCAGGGGGCACTGGAGCATGCACCCCCCCCCCCACAGAAAGGTGGTGACCCTCCCTGTCGGGGGTAAGACATCCGTGCAGGAAGACCCGAGTGCGCCATCCAATTCCCACCCCACTCTCCCACTCTACTGATGCTTAGCCAATGATACCCCTTTGCAAGGAGGAGACAACACTAAGACGAAATAAGACCCCCACCCACCCCCAGTGTGTGAATCAATTTTTCGTCGGAAGGGCGCCAAGGGCGTCGTCTCTCCCAGGAAGTTTCCCACCCCATAAACATTCCTGGGTCCACCCCTGACATGAGCGTTGCAGTGTGATTCAGCGTGTGACAAGCAGAACATAGATTGATGACATCGCCCAACCGATGACATTTCTGCTGGCGGCGGCCTTAAGTGAATGACATAGTTTTTGTTTTCTGGATAGCCATTTTCGTCATTAGCACATGGAAGTACATTTCTCAGATTTAATTTAAGCATTCCTTATCCAATCGCAAACACAGGAGAGGAGCATCCCGGCCATGCCCCACCACCACCTCCCGCCACTACCCCAGTTGCTACAAAGCTAAAGAAAAGTTTGCGATCCAGATCGTTCTAATCTTGAAGAATGGAGCTTAAAGGAAGCGTAAATACCGTAGATAAGATATTTCAAAGGCTTAAGCGATCTTTATCTTGAGAACCATCCAGCTTCAGAACATTTTGTTGATCTGGCATTTTATTTACAAAATGCTTGTGAGAATGCCAGTCGGCCCGTCGCCTTTTAGCAAGAACTACTAGATCAGATTCCTCTTCAAATGTCTTGCCACCGACTGTATCCACCGGAAGCATATACTGGTAGATGAAGAAGTGGCTAGATACTACCTCACAACAAGCACAACACCGAATTCAGCAAGAGTAGCCCAGCAAGATTTATGAAGTGTGCCTCAACATGCAGTTGCGGAACGCCTGGCTATAAGAAGAGGCACAAGCCGCATTCAAAGCAGCCTTCTGCAGTCAACGCCACGTGGGTAATGTGGTATTTGTTGTATGGTTCCTGATCTATGTGATATTCAACCCGCGCCGTCTCGGGGGTGTCTTCAACGAAAGTTAGAATACCCTTTTCCACATCAATTTGGTATGTTGTGTCAAACATTTTATGTCAGGTCATCTAGGGTCATCTGTAATGATGGCTCAGTAGAGCCACAGCAAGGGGGTGCTGCTTGTGGCCCAATGCTCGCAGCCACCTTCCGACAGCGAAGTAAACCGATAGCCAGGGGTATTGCTTGTGGCTCAATGCTCCCAGACACCTTCCAACAGTGCAAGACTTGGAAAACTGAAAAGGGTATATTCTTTTTTTCGTCAAGATTACCTCTCATGTGCTTTTGTAAGCTTGGGTGGGTTCCTTTTAAAGCCAATCCTCTTTCCTGCGATAGTTGATCACTCGAAACTGCACAGGCTCATGTCTACCAGGCATATATCCAAATGTTTTACCCAAATGAATTCCGTAGCATGCTACTCCCCACTCCCCTCTCGTAGCTGGCTGCCATTGCTCTGGCGCAGATTCTATTACAGCTAGATGCCATTGCCCCGGCGCAGATCCATTGACACTATTTACCAGATCGATTGCCAAGATATGTGATCTATTTGCGCAGTTCTTCGCGTCCTCCACTGCGGAAGCGGCGAAGATCTGCGAGTCAGATGCGTCGACATGCTCGGAACATGTCTGGCCGTTTGTGGTGACGATCAAACCTCATCACCACAGAAGACATCCTCACAGAAGACACCGGCCACAGCCACACAGAGCCAGTGTTAAGATGGAGAATCTACAGCTAATCCCACATTCGGCATCCCAATAGACGACGTAGACCACAAGCACAGAACCAGCGCTAAGACGGAAAAGCTGCGGCGGGCCAACCCCACAGAAAATATCCGCGCAGACGACATCCCCAGAGACGACAAAGACCATACACGACATCCCCACAGACGACATCCCCGCAGACGACAAAGACCATACACGACATCCCCACAGACGACATCCCCGCAGACGACAAAAACCATACACGACATCCCCACAGATGACATCCCTGCAGACGACATCCCTGCAGACGACATCCCTGCAGACGACATCCCCGCAGACGACATCCCCGCAGACGACATCCCCGCAGACGATATCCCCGCAGACGACATCCCCGCAGACGACACAGGCAACAGTCACACAGAGGTGGCCTTCAGACGGAGAAGCTGCAGCGAGCCAACACGAGAAGGACGCAGCTCTTCTTCTGTCGCTGGCATTGCCTTATCATCGGTACCAGAAACACTTCCAAGTTGCCGCATGGTGGGCATCTCGAGAACGCCCCTGTCAGGCCGGGAGCTGCCGACGCTGCCATATGTGCGCCCCCCGACCAAGCTGGGAGCTGCCGACGCTGCCATATGTGCGCCACCCAGACCAAGCTGGGAGCTGCCGACGCTGTTATATGTGCACCACCCCGACCAGGCTGGGAGCTGCCGACGCTGCCATATGTGCCCCCCCCACCAGCTGGGAGCTGCCGACGCTGCCATATGTGCACCACCCAGACCAAGCTGGGAGCTGCCGACGCTGTTATACGTGCACCACTCCGACCAGGCCGGGAGCTGAATGGCGCTGCTGCCCAGCCACTGGGTCAGAGGCGGAACTTCCGGACCAACGGACCGGACCGGACCTGCTGGGCTAGACCAGACCTGGTGGTGTGGACCAGACCTGCTGGGCTAGACCAGACCTGGTGGTGTGGACCGGACCTGCTGGGCTAGACCAGACCTGGTGGTGTGGACCAGATCGGCGGACTAGACTAGACCTGGTGGTGTGGACCAGACCTGCTGGGCTAGACCAGACCTGGTGGTGTGGACCAGATCGGCGGACTAGACTAGACCTGGTGGTGTGGACCAGACCTGCTGGGCTAGACCAGACCTGGTGGTGTGGACCAGATCGGCGGACTAGACTAGACCTGGTGGTGTGGACCAGACCTGCTGGGCTAGACCAGACCTGGTGGTGTGGACCAGATCGGCGGACTAGACTAGACCTGGTGGTGTGGACCAGACCTGCTGGGCTAGACCAGACCTGGTGGTGTGGACCAGATCGGCGGACTAGACCAGACCTGGTGGTGTGGACCAGACCTGCTTGGCTAGACCAGACTTGGTGGTGTGGACCAGACCTGCTGGGCTAGACCGGATTGGGCGAACGAGACCATGCCGGACGGACCAGACCAGATCAGCGGTCTAGATCAGATTGGAGGACTGGACCAGTCTATGGACCAGTAAATCATCATGGGTAACATTTAACAAACGGCGAGATAACAAACGAGGTCGTATTTTGGGCGTGAGGTGTGCTCCCTTTCCTCCCACACTAACACAGCAACTGTTCGGCCAATTTTGCTGAAACGCTGACCAATGACATAAAGCAACACAATCTTCCCTCGTTCAGAGGGATGGACCTTTCTTTGCTCATCAAACGATGTGCTTTGCACCGACGAGTTTCTTGTGCACGGCCCACATATAGGTGCCAGTAAGTACCGGGTGACGGAGAGTTCCAGTGACTCAGTCTCAGCTCCGATGCACATCCACATATAGGTGTCGTCTACGGCCCACATATAGGTGTCAGTAAGTACCGGGTGCCGGTACCGGTACCGGTACCGGAGAGCTCTAGTGACTCAGTCTCAGCTCCGATGTACGGTCCACATATAGGTGCCCATAAGTACCGGGTACCGGTACCGGTACCGGTACCGGAGAGCTCTAGTGACTCAGTCTCAGCTCCGATGTACGGTCCACATATAGGTGCCAGTAAGTACCGGGTACCGGTACCGGTACCGGAGAGCTCTAGTGACTCAGTCTCAGCTCCGATGTACGGTCCACATATAGGTGCCAGTAAGTACCGGTACCGGTACCGGTACCGGAGAGCTCTAGTGACTCAGTCTCAGCTCCGATGTACGGTCCACATATAGGTGCCAGTAAGTACCGGGTACCGGTACCGGTACCGGAGAGCTCTAGTGACTCAGGCTCAGCTCCGATGTACGGTCCACATATAGGTGCCAGTAAGTACCGGGTACCGGTACCGGTACCGGAGAGCTCTAGTGACTCAGTCTCAGCTCCGATGTACGGTCCACATATAGGTGCCAGTAAGTACCGGGTACCGGTACCGGTACCGGAGAGCTCTAGTGACTCAGTCTCAGCTCCGATGTACGGTCCACATATAGGTGCCAGTAAGTACCGGGTACCGGTACCGGTACCGGAGAGCTCTAGTGACTCAGTCTCAGCTCCGATGTACGGTCCACATATAGGTGCCCATAAGTACCGGGTACCGGTACCGGTACCGGTACCGGAGAGCTCTAGTGACTCAGGCTCAGCACCGATGTACGGTCCACATATAGGTGCCAGTAAGTACCGGGTACCGGTACCGGTACCGGAGAGCTCTAGTGACTCAGTCTCAGCTCCGATGTACGGTCCACATATAGGTGCCAGTAAGTACCGGGTGCCGGTACCGGTACCGGTACCGGAGAGCTCTAGTGACTCAGGCTCAGCACCGATGTACGGTCCACATATAGGTGCCAGTAAGTACCGGGTACCGGTACCGGTACCGGTACCGGAGAGCTCTAGTGACTCAGGCTCAGCACCGATGTACGGTCCACATATAGGTGCCCATAAGTACCGGGTGCCGGTACCGGTACCGGTACCGGAGAGCTCTAGTGACTCAGTCTCAGCTCCGATGTACGGTCCACATATAGGTGCCCATAAGTACCGGGTACCGGTACCGGTACCGGAGAGCTCTAGTGACTCAGTCTCAGCTCCGATGTACGGTCCACATATAGGTGCCAGTAAGTACCGGGTGCCGGTACCGGTACCGGTACCGGAGAGCTCTAGTGACTCAGTCTCAGCTCCGATGTACGGTCCACATATAGGTGCCAGTAAGTACCGGGTACCGGTACCGGTACCGGTACCGGAGAGCTCTAGTGACTCAGGCTCAGCACCGATGCACCGCCGCCGAGCTATATCGAACTGTATTTGTACAGCGGCGAGGACTGAAATCAACGCCGACACGCGATTTATATCATACTTAAGCCAACATGTACAAATCACTGGAGTATTCTTGTTTGACATGACGCTATTTTCAGTGTCGATTAATCGGTGGGCATTAATTACTTATCGTCGGATCAAAGCACCCCCTGGCGGTGACGCTACGTGAGCGAGGTGAGTTGTGAGGCTCCCTTGATGCAGACACATAATCCAACTATATTCCGCAGCACAGATGGGAACACGTTTTTCTAAGAGCGGTCCGTGTTCACTTTGGGTGGCTCACGACACGCTTTATGCACGATCACGGCTCGTGGCGCCGCCAACACTTTCGCCGGTGGGCCGCGGGATTCGAAAATGTCCTAAGTGATGCAAGTGTTAAACCCGGAACCCTGGTATTCAGAGCTCAACGCCAGAACCACTCGGCCCTTCTAATATATTAACACATACTATCCACCCACACTACCAACCCATAATAATCCACGTGTCAGGCTAGATCCTACCTAACATTAGTTAGGATCGAACCAACTTGACACATCTTGCCAATAACGTAAAAGCAGATTCCACATTCTGTGAAACTGTTACAAATGATTGTTTCCCTAAATCAATATCTCACTCAGCCTAACCCAGCTAAGTGTACTTTTCTCAATCTTACTGGGAGAACTTCATACAATTATGGATCATTCGAAAGCAAGGTATAATGCCCGCTTGGGTATCGTTCAAGGGGATAGAACCGCCTGCCTAAGTACAGACTACTTCAATCATAACTTTAATGCACATTACAAACTAATCAATTTCATAAATTGATCTGGAGCCTACATTACCATAACCAAACCTACCTTACATGCCTCTATCCCCCCCTAGGTGCAATTATCATCGCTTCATGTCTTCGCAAGTAGGGAAGATAGTTAGACGGCGATTGATGTCTGCTTGGACGATGCCGTCTGTCTGTATATTTCCCCCTATTTACTTTCCTACCGCTTGAATACCTAAGTTGAAGTGACAATTTATCACATCATTTAAACGTATTCAGTGCTGGGGCAGATTCTGCCCTTTCTCCAGTGTTATTTTTTCGCTTGCCAATCCCGAACCGCTTGCCACAGCTTCACGAAATTAGGTTATTTTTCTCAGAATTAATGTGCGCATGTCATATCACAATGTCAACACAGATCAGGCAGTGAGAGGTGGCTTCTTGGCGTCCGTTTTGGGAAGTTATCTACGGTGTTCGAGGTGGAAGAATCACACAGGTGCGTGACGCATATTTATCATATTTTAGTCATCTGACAATTCAGAGATTGTGAAGCTATATGACACTTCCATGCATGATGAGTGCCGAATATGAAGAATGCAATTATTAGCAAAGATGTACTCAAGCACTCAAAATGGAGAGGTGTGCACAGTCACGTGATGTAGTAATAGCTGGTTTGTTCCACCAAGGCCTATTTGAAGTTCTGTCAAACAATTTACATGTAATACAATTGTTTATTTCCTAACGTAGCATAACATAGTGCCAGAGGCGATTGTAAGTGTTAAAAAGACGGATGGTGACGCATTTACCTACCGTTGTGCACACCAATGTCTCATATTTGACTGTGTGTGGTGTGCCCTAGCGCGCTCCAGTTTCCTCATGATATTTTAAGGCTGGTGAGGATGTTTTTGTCTGCAAGTTTATTTTGGTTTCACTCCATATTGCGTACCCGGATCCGTCTATGCGTATTGTTTCGGGTTTTACATTCGCACTTGCATGCTACATTTTTCTTGCCCTTATCATATACAGGGACAGGAGGTGAATCTCCATGCCTGGTGTCAAGGTTAAGGACCTGGTGCCAGTGGTGGCACAGGCCACCAGTGATCACCAGTTTAGTACAGTTATGGTACAAGTAGAGGTGAATAACATAAGTCCTCCTAGGAGTGAGGAGCTGCTGCAGGACTATAGGGCCCTTCTGGCCACCCTGAAGGATAGCAATAGGAGAGGCATTGTAACTGCGATTTTGCCTGGGGCTGGAGCCTCCCCTGAGTGGAGCTCTAGGGCACTGGCAGCCAATGCCAGGATAGGTAAGCTCTGCCATGAATTAGGTTTCACATTTGTTGATGAGTGGTGCAGGTTTTATGGATCCTGGGACCTCTATCAGAGGGATGGCCTGCACGTCTCCAAGAAGGGGTTCATGTGTTAGACAAAGTGTATGAGCATGTCCTTCAGGGAAACTAGGAAATGAGGTGGGGAGGGATGAAATTGCATTGCCATCTCAGGGATATTCCAATAGCGTCAGTCAAGGCAATAAAACCTCAAAATCAGCAAATAGGGACAGCAGTAGTTCAAGGTGGCAGAGTGGTAGTTCATCCAGTGATAAAAGAACTCCTCAGCATGAAGAAGCCAAAGGTGGTTATGGAACATTTGTTAAGTGTATGATGCTTAATGCTCAGAGTATCCAATCCAAATTTAATGAGTTCAAGTGTTATGTTGCTGAAGAGGAACCAGACTTTGTTTGCATTACGGAGGCATGGGTCAGTGAGGGGTATTTTGGAGATAACTTGCAGGACTATGAGATCCAGGGATACAATGTGTTGTCATGCAATAGGGGTCCAGCAGTGAAAGGGGGTGGTGTAATGCTCTATGTGAATAGCTTATTCACTTCTCAAAAAGTAGCAGGTGGGGATAAAAATGTACCTGTGGAGTCCCTTTGGCTTGATGTCACTGTGGGAAAAGGCAACAGCAATACACTGAGGATAGGCACTTTCTACCGATCAGGAACCCTGCCACATTCTCAGCAACTGGAGCATGACAAGGTGATTTGTGAGGAAATCAGTAGAAATTTTGGGAGGAAGTGCCTTCTTCTTGGTGACTTTAATCTATAAGGATATGATAATGTTGGTGTTGGCTCCCCAGCATGCAAAATGTTTGGGACATGCCTTGAAGAGGACATGTTCTTACAACAATTTGTAACAGAACCTACCAGGCATGGCTCATTCCTGGACCTTGTATTCTCAGATTTAATTGAGTTGTTCGAAGACTTGACTGTAGGAGAAACTCTGGGAAGAAGTGGCCATAACATAGTTAGATTCAAGGCACATGTAGTGAAAATTATTAAGGATAATTTGGTAAAGGTTCCAAATTTTAACTCAACAGACTTCGACTGCATGAGAGCGGCTTTAAGTGCCATCAGATGGGAAGAAGAATTATCCAATTTAAATGCCTGTGAAATGTGGGAAAGGTTCAAATCTTACTTGAAGGAAATTCCGATTAGACATATCCCCCAAAAGCAAGGACGCAAAAGAAGGATAGGAAAGCCAGCATGACTTACACCAGACCTGATAAGAGCAATCAAGGCTGAGAAAGCTTCATTTAGAGTGCTTAAGGAAGCTTCAAATATCGCAAATCTAAAAGCGTATCGAAAAGCTAGGGACACTGTGAAGCAAAAAACCAGAGCACCAAAGCGAGCAAAAGAACTGGATTTAGTAGGGACTGTATTGGGGACAGCAAAAAGTTTTTTAGTTTCTACATGCTGAGTAAGGTTTGTAGCACAATTGGTCCACTGGAAGTAAATGGGACTATATTGGGTGAGGATACTGAGATGGTTGAGGAGCTGAGCAAGCGGTTGAAATCAGTGTTTACATTAGAAAACATGACCAATCTGCCGACCGTACACCATAGTTCAGTGAAACGTGATCGGATAAATGATGTTGATTTCATTGATAAGTGATGTTGTTTTCAATCATATCAGGAAAATAAAGCCAAACAAGGCAACAGGACCTGATGAAATGCATGCTAGGGTATTGCGGGAAGCTGAAAAGGAACTGGAATTTCCACTTAGTATAATATTTTGTAGATCTGTTTCAGAAAATGAAATTCCAACAGATTGAAAAAGGGCAAATGTAGTTCCTATTTTCAAGAAAGGAGAAAGAAGAAAAGTTGAAAACCATAGGCCGGTAAGTCTCACATCCCTAGTTTGCAAGGTACTCGAATCAGTTATCAAGGATAGAATAGTTAGTTATCTGGAAGGAAACATATTGATTGAAGATACTCAACATGGGTTTAGGAAAGGGCGATCATGCCTCACAAATCTCTTGGACTTTTTTAACTTCGCCACAGAAAATTTGATCAGGGAAATCAGGTTGATGTGGCATATCTTGACTTTAGTAAGGCCTTTGACAAGGTACCCCATAAACGGTTCATGATACAGCTTCAGACCCATGGTATTGCAGTTAGCATCTTAAAATGGATAGAGTTGTGGCTTTTAGATAAACAGCAAAGAATGATGCTAAATGGTACAAAGTCAGCATGGCAAAATGTTCTTAGTGGAGTCCCCCAGGGGTCAGTACTGGGGCCACTACTGTTCATTATATTTGTAAATAACATTGAAAGTGGCATAAGCAGTAAAGGTTTCACATTTGCGGATGATTTGAAGGTCCTTAGGGCAATAACAGGTCAAAATGAGCATATCTCGCTGCAAAAAGACTTAGACGAACTTGTGAAGTGGTCCGAAGAATGGCAAATTAAATTTAATTTTGATAAGTACAAAATCATGCATATAGGTAAGCAGCATATGAAGGCTCCATACTTGATGGGTGGCCAAGTGCTATCAGTGACTCAACAGGAGAAGGATTTAGGTGTTATTCTAAACACAAAATTGGGGGCATCAGAACAGACCAAGGAAGCCACGAAGAATTCACTGAGAAGATTGAAGAGGAAATGAGAGGAAATATTGAAGAAGTTGAATATGTCTTCACCTAGATATAGATGGCTGAGAGATCTCATCAAGTCTTTAAATTTATCCATGGTCTGGAGAGGGGAAATCTTGAGGAAATGTTTGAATTTAACAGAAATGATGCCATTAGAGGTCATCAAATCAAAATTAAAGTTAACCACAGCAAAACAAGGTTAAGGCAAACTTTCTTCACCAACAGGGTAGTAGAACACTGGAACCAGCTGCCAGAAAACATTGTCAGTAGCAGCACATTGAACATCTTTAAAAACAGCATAGACAATCATTATGAGAATAGAGGGCTTGTTTTTCAGTACTACAGGGAGGGCTGATTGACAGATTTGGTGGGCAGCTGGTTCAGTGTACAGAGTGAAACCAAGAAGGGCCCTTGTGGTTCATAGTTGCACTAATCTTTTATGTGTTTATGTCTTTATGTCTTTAGGTCTTTATGTCTAGGCGGCTCCAGGTGCATATGCAATCATGTCCCCTCACCCACCCCCACCCAACATGGGTCCAGAAGGGAACCAAATAAGACTGCTAAACAAGCTATGTTTAAACATAGGTCGTGAAGAGGAATACAATAAATGTTCCACTCCCGGGGACCTCCGAGCGACCAGTGAGAGTCCAGGGCCAACTTGAAGGGCCCTAGATCGACGTGAAGAAACCCGATGGAAGTGAACAGAATTGTAAAAGTGGCCCCCATCGAAAGTGGGCAGAACCATCGGCTCGGGAGCAGACGAGAGTGGCTCCCATGCTGAGAGGAGCGCCTCGGTCTCGGTCCCCGACAAACGCTGAGGGCTGGCGTTCGAGGCGACGTGAAGGTCCTCTATAGGTCGACAGAGGGATCCCGGGGTTGTTGGAAGAACCCCGGGCTGACGGACAGAGCCAGATCGGTAGAGATGGCCCCTGAGTCGACGGAGGTGGTCACTGATCACCGGCAGAGAGGGCCTCTACCGACAAAAGTGGGTATTGAGTCGATATTGAGGGTCCCTGAGCCAGGGGATCACAGAATTTCCATAATGGGTGCACAAATTTGTAAAGGTCTCCCTGTAGACTGGGTCACATTTGAATGGCATGGGCTTCTTGACTACCCAAAAGCCTTCTCCGTTGGTTTAGGGATTCTCTTCACTTGTCGGGGCAGTCGAGGAAAGCCGTCTCGACGTCACCAAAACCACAAGACTAACATCAGCTATGATAAGGTGCTACCTGCAATACAACTCCGACATTTTCGGAGCGCCCCTACTCCCATCCCTATCACCAAACGAATACCATGATGAGAACACTAAATAAGGTTCAGTGGTCTCGAATTAAAGTCCAGTGGCCACAGTGGTCATAGTGGTCCGGTGGTTTTGTGGTTGGAACAGGGCAGAACCTGCCTCCCTTAGCACGTTTCCTCATTACCGGACGGCCCAATGCGAAAAAGCGACTCAAGCGCTGAAAACATTATTAGGATTGCAAGCTATCCTCAAGGCGTTTTTGCTCCTGCAACTTTAATGGTAGGTATGGACAATGACGCAAGTATAACACCAGTGAAGTACACCCCTGAACTCATCAAATTCCACACGCCATTAAGTGTAGAGAAGTTGTGCTCCAACTGGGAGCACCGAGCTTCTGTGGCTTATGATATCTACGAAAACCTCGCCTAGACCGCAAATATTTGGCTCGGAATAACTGGTGTTAACTGCGTTCTTTTCGCTGGACTTTAGCGGCGGGCAGCGAGCCGCCGTCGGGCGGTGCCGGCGTAAGCTCAGTTCAGAGCAGCGTGGCAGCTCACCATCGTCAACTGTTCAGAGCAGCGTGGCAGCTCACCCTCGTCAACTGTTCAGAGCAGCGTGGCAGCCCACCCTCGTCAACTGTTCAGAGCAGCGTGGCAGCCCACCCTCGTCAACTGTTCAGAGCAGCGTGGCAGCCCACCCTCGTCAACTGTTCAGAGCAGCGTGGCAGCTCACCCTCGTCAACTGTTCAGAGCAGCGTGGCAGCTCACCCTCGTCAACTGTTCAGAGCAGCGTGGCAGCCCACCCTCGTCAACTGTTCAGAGCAGCGTGGCAGCCCACCCTCGTCAACTGTTCAGAGCAGCGTGGCAGCCCACCCTCGTCAACTGTTCAGAGCAGCGTGGCAGCCCACCCTCGTCAACTGTTCAGAGCAGCGTGGCAGCCCACCCTCGTCAACTGTTCAGAGCAGCGTGGCAGCCCACCCTCGTCAACTGTTCGAGCAGCGTGGCAGCCCACCCTCGTCAACTGTTCAGAGCAGCGTGGCAGCCCACCCTCGTCAACTGTTCGAGCAGCGTGGCAGCCCACCCTCGTCAACTGTTCAGAGCAGCGTGGCAGCTCACCCTCGTCAACTGTTCAGGCAGCGTGGCAGCCCACCCTCGTCAACTGTTCAGAGCAGCGTGGCAGCCCACCCTCGTCAACTGTTCAGAGCAGCGTGGCAGCCACCGAGTTTGCAGCGTGGCAGCCCACCCTCGTCAACTGTTCAGAGCAGCGTGGCAGCCCACCCTCGTCAACTGTTCAGAGCAGCGTGGCAGCCCACCCTCGTCAACTGTTCAGAGCAGCGTGGCAGCCCACCCTCGTCAACTGTTCAGAGCAGCGTGGCAGCCCACCCTCGTTGACAACTCTTCAACGACTTCTGAACTCTGAGGGCCTCCACACCTTCCTGACCGGCGGCCGTACCACATAACCCACCACACCTGGCGGAAGTCACTAGCGACAGTCGGCCGACCATTGGAGCGGAGAGCCTGGCTCAGCAGCTGAGAGCGCCGTGCCAACCGCCCCGATGAGGCGGGACAGCGGCTGGCAAGTTCGAACATATCACAGCTATAACAAGGCTACCTAATTAAATACTGAAGATATAAAAAAAAATTCCCCAACAGATTTTAATGTCAGTTAGGTAGGTGTGTCTTGCAATATGTAGGTAGTTATGTGAGCTGGACTCAAATATTTCAAATTCTTGAACGATTCTATACCTCCGGAAATTAACATGGTTTAATGCACGATAGTTCATTGTGGTTCCATAATTATTCCCTGAGGAATAGCAGCGAGGTGAATATTGAGGTAAGGCAGGTAGGGAGGTAGACCATACCTAGCTCTTCAGAGAGAGAGAGAGACTACACGCAAGAATTCAGGTGAGCATAGACTTATTCTCATACCTGTTGCTGCCATTTCGAATGCTAATTGCTGACCATGCTCACATGTGGTTTTTCTTCATCTGAAAACTCTTGCTCCATGAACTGTGCTAACATGTTGCTAGTTGAGCAATAATTGAACACACGAACACTCATACCGCCACCATACCCCGAACAATTGGTGGGGTATTCTCCTGTCCGAGTTGCGTGCGTGTGTCCGTCCCTCCTTACTCCGATTTTAAGCATGTAGTTATCACCAGAAACTGTCATCTTCTCTTCTCTTCTCTGCTTTTCTCCTCTCTTCTCTTCTCAGGACTCTTGCGTCGTACATTTGCTTTTGTTTGCGTCCTATCAGGCTTTCTGTCACGAAGCCGTTGGCCGTCGTCCCCTTGGGGTAGTGGATTGCCGTATGAAACCTGCATCCTCGAGCGCTTTTCTGGTAATCGACATGATATCTCTCTTCTGGTGGGCGGCGAACTTTACGACCAAAGTTCTGGGACGTATTTCTCTGTTGTTTCCAGTTTTGTTTGTGCCGATTATGTGGGCTTTGTCTTTGTCTGTCTTCAGGAGAGGGACCCACAGCCATTTTGCACATTTCTACTGTCAGCCGATAAGGATTTTCATCGTTTTTTTTCGGCGTGCCAATCATGTTTAGACACAGTTTTCGGGAAGACTGCTCTATGTCATCGATGGTAAGGGACTGTTCCTCAATAATTTTGTCCTGGCTTAATGCAGTTTTCTTTAGTCTATACACCCCGTTGGCGTGTTTCTTTCGCTCGCCTTTGAATACAGTTTGTACCACCAGCTTGTAGCACCAATTTGTAGCACTGTAGTTGATCTCGTCATCAAGCAGAGGAGCAAGCAGGGCCACTTCAAACGCTTTATTAGTCAGAGCTACTTCTCTCACCGTCCAGTCGTTACCTATGGTTACTTGTGGTTACCTCACCTGCGGTTATTCCGTCGCCATGCAGTGTATTGTCACATAAAACTCGCTCTGAGTCTAGCTGTGTTCACTGTCAAAGGTCAGCCTGAGCTGTTTACCGGGGGCGGGAGAGCGGCGCCGACACGACCGGTCGAGGTCAGGTCAAAGAGTCTTGTGACACGCCTTTACCGACACAAACATCCAAGAACAAATAGGTTTCTTGGAACAAAGACTGTGGGTACTTCAGAAGATGCATTGCTATAAAAGTTGGTTTTGAAATAACGCAAAGGTTACTTCGATGAATTCTTGTTACAGAAAGGTTACATAATTATAGTTTAATGTGTGGGCTTGGCAGGGGTGGACGGGATCGGGTCGGGTCGGGTCGGGTCGGGTCGGGTCGGGTCGGGTCGGATCGGGTCGGGTCGGGTCTGGTCGGGTCTGGTCGTGTCGGGTCGCCCAGATGAACGTTTGTCGTATATACACAGCAGTAGACTGCCTTGGTCTCCGCCCTCATCCGTGAGAACTTTATCGCCGTTGTCGCCGTGCCCAACAGGCTACAGCATCAGAAGCTGATGCGATGTCGCCATACCCAACAGGTTACCCCATAGAAAGCTGATGCATCGCAACTTCCAGCTGTTTAGAGCAATGCCGTTTTGTCAGTGGTTACTGAGGATGCCATTGCTCGCTGTACATCGCAGCATGGCTCCCGCCAGCCGAACATGATTCAACGAAGGCAATCTCATTTGCTCGCTCCTCAATACCACACAGTCTCCACCACCCACATACAGGCCGATTTGATGACGTCAAGCTCAGCTGACTATTTCTGCCGTGAAATGCCTGCCGACGCTTCGCATTACTTCGAGTCTGCCTGAGGCTGTAGACCAGTCGCCGACGCTCCGCATTACTTCGAGTCTGCCTGAGGCTGTAGACCAGTCGCCGACGCTCCGCATTACTTCGAGTCTGCCTGAGGCTGTAGACCAGTCGCCGACGCTCCGCATTACTTCGAGTCTGCCCGAGGCTGTAGACCAGTCGCCGACGCTCCGCATTACTTCGAGTCTGCCTGAGGCTAGACCAGTCGCCGACGCCCGCATTAAGTCTGCTGTTGTAGACCGTCGCCGCGCTCTGTTATTCTGTAGACTAGTCGCCGACGCTCCGCATTACTTCGAGTCTGCCCGAGGCTCCCGATCGGTTGAAAGCTTCCTGGGAAGGACATGCGCGCCTAAGCATGTCATTATCCACCAGGGCCAAAAGCATGAGCAGCATGGGACTATTTTTTTGCCTTGATAGGATATTTGATGATTGTATGAATATCTTGTACATTATTTTCTTCTTCATCGCCAGCTGTTTCCTGTTGATCGATGGGTTTCTCCCCAGCATTGCTGTCTTTCCTTGCCTGAATGTTGAAGTCAGAAATATACAATCCGCGTTAAGTTCATGTTTATTTAGTCAACCACAGCATACATCTCCGTGATTCAAATCAACTAAGCAGGGTTTACTATCAGTAAGACGCTTGCTCGTGTTGTTACCTAGCTGCCGAGATTTAGGGATGTCTGATAAATAGATCTGCAATAACACGTCACTGTCCCAGACACGGCCACACACAGAACGCCGTAAATATTCCATTAAACATGAATCTCAGTAACAGGAAAGGTTGAATCATGCGGTACATATATATGTATGTATACGTATGTGTGCATGTTTGGGTGCGGGAGAGCATTGCATACATGTGTACGTCTCCGTGGGTTAACATTCGTGATGTATGCCGTCAGTGCATGAAACATGCCATACCAAACGCTGCTAGATATATATGTTAACAATCGGAAAGGAGGGAGGTGCTAAGGTAAGCCGTTATATGCTACATTGGTTAGAAAGCATTGCTTTGGCAATCATTGCAATTAACTGAAGTGAATGTTTAAAAATAGATTACATTTCATGCACTTCCACAACACAGGATAATTCGACCAGACGATTCCAGCGAAATTGAAACAGTATAGAGGTCCATCACAAACGTATCATCGAATACACCATAAGCCGGCAAGTCAATAGTTCAGACGTTCCAAACAACCGCTCAAATGACACACTGTCAAATGTTTTTCGTCAGCACAGCGGTTCACACGATAATCGCCCAGCACTATAGTTGAACCTACACCAACAACTGTGTTGCTGTACACCAGGCAGATCAATAATTGACGTTCACGGGGCGGGAAAATAAGATAGAATAATGCCAGTGATGTAGCATTGTGGGTGAGGAAAGCACGATGCATTAGCGTGAACACATCAAGGGATTTATCTCTATGAGTAAATTATGTAAACATGAAGTCGAGAAGCTTAGATGGATGTCATAAGGAGCTGACCTTGTAAGGTCAGCACGCTTCCAAGCACTGGCTCTCATCACTCGCGCGGGCACCAGACAGCATCAGCAGAACAGAGCACCTAATTGCCATCCCCCATTGTCAGCCGTCTCGAGATCTGTCCGAGCCGCCCCACCCCCTCCTGCACTGCCTCGCTTCCCGCCAGATTGGCAGAAACTTCGTCTAGCTTGCTTGGTGTGACATTTCCCCACATGTTTGCCTCAATTCCTCACCGGCGCCCACACCGCATACACGGCACACCACACCAGCCAGCCGCTGACACGCGTGTACCCCGCTGAAACCGAAGCCACACGGTGTCCGGCTGACCAGGTCATCTTATACCGCCGACACCTCTGGCAGGCGAGGCGGGGCCGCCGACACCTCTGGCGGGCGGGGTGGGGCCCGCCGACACCTCTGGCAGGCGGGGCGGGGCCCGCCGACACCTCTAGCAGGCGAGGCGGGGCCCGCCGACACCTCTAGCAGGCGGGGCGGGGCCCGCCGACACCTCTGGCAGGCGAGGCGGGACCCGCCGACACCTCTGGCGGGCGGGGCGGGGTCCGCCGACAGCTCTGCCAGGCGGAGCGGGGCCCGCCGACACCTCTGGCAGGCGGGGCAGGGCCCGCCGACACCTCTGGCGGGCGGGGCGGGGTCCGCCGACACCTCTGGCGGGCGGTGCGGGGTCCGCCGACACCTCTGGCAGACGGGGCGGGGCCCGCCGACACCTCTGGCAGACGGGTCGGCTGCGAGATAGGCTGTGTGCTGGCTGTGTGACAGAGGTGTCGGCTGTGTGATGGAGGTGTCGGCTGTGTGACAGAGGTGCCGGCTGTGTGACGGAGGTGTCGGCTGTGTGACAGAGGTGTCGGATGTGTGATGGAGGTGTCGGCTGTGTGACAGAGGTGTCGGCTGTGTGACAGAGGTGTCGGCTGTGTGACATAGGTGTCGGCTGTGTGACAGAGGTGTCGGCTGTGTGACAGAGGTGTCGGCTGTGTGACAGAGGTGTCGGCTGTCTGACGGAGGTGCCGGCTGTGTGACAGAGGTGTGGGCTGTGTGACAGAGGTGTCGGCTGTGTGACGGAGGTGCCGGCTGTGTGGCGGGAGTGTCGGCTGTGTGACAGAGGCGCCAGCTGTGTGACGGAGGTGTCGGCTGTGTGACGGAGGTGCCGGCTGTGTGGCGGGAGTGTCGGCTGTGTGACAGAGGCGCTAGCTGTGTGACAGAGGTGCCGGCTGTGTGGCGGGAGTGTCGGCTGTGTGACGGAGGTGTCGGCTGTGTGGCGGAGGTGTCGGCTGTGTGACGGAGGTGCCGGCTGTGTGACGGAGGTGTCGGCTGTGTGGCGGAGGTGCCGTCTGACAGACGGAGGTGCCGGCTGACAGACGGAGGTGTCGGCTGTGTGGCGGGAGTGTCGGCCGACAGACGGGTCGGCGGCTCTGCTGTGCTGTGCCGTGTCCGGTGGCCGCTCAGACGAGACGTCCCGTCGATGGCCATCAGCTGGCAGGGCTGCAGGCCGTCGGCGTCGACGCGTCGTCGTCGGTGTTGTCGTGGTCCGTCTGCCGGCCGGACAGCGGCTCAGTGCACCCGACAGCGGCAGGACACGCTCGGCGATGGACAATCACCAGCAATGTCCGGCTGCCAGCTCCGCAGTGTGTGCTGACGAAGGATCACACTACTGCGAAGCCAAACAAGCAGTGTAAGTTTGGAGAAGGTGGTAGTTGGAGATGTCGAAGCTCGTCTCGCGGCTGCAGGACCGCGATGCTATGCGCTACCCATTGACGTGCTGTGGCCTGTCTACGGAGGACCAGTCGGCGTTGGTTGGCAGGATATCTGCCTGGGATTAACTCGTGAGATATTTTGTAAACACGTAATCTAGGTTAGGCTGCCGACGGCCTTCGGGGGTGGGGGGTGCTGTCACCTACCTCAGCGCCGTCCGAGTTAGACTGGAGGGGGGCGATCACCTACCTCAGCGCCGTCAGTCAGAGGGGGGGTGTTGTCACCTACCTCAGCGCCGTCCGAGTCCTAGAGTGGGGGGTGGGAGGGCGGTCACCTACCTCAGCGCCGTCCGAGTCAGACTGGAGGGAGGCGATCACCTACCTCAGTCAGAGTAGGGGTGGGGGGGGGTGTTGTCACCTACATCAACGCCGTCCGAGTCCTAGTGTTGGTGATGGGGGTGGGGAGGGTGCTGTCACCTACCTCAGCCCCGTCCGAATCAGAGTGTGTGTGTGTGTGGGGGGGGTATTGTCACCTACCTCAGCGCCGTCCGAGTCAGGGGGGGTTTTTTTTAGTGGTGTGGGGGTGGGGGGGGGGGGGTGTCACCTACCTCAGCGCCGTCCGAGTCAGAGTGTGGGGGGGGTGTCACCTACCTCAGCGCCGTCCGAGTCAGAGTGGGCGGCTGTGGCCGGCTCCCCGGTGGAGCTGCGGTCACAGCCGGCTCCTTTCTCGCTGCCATCCTGCCGACCGGTCATCAGGTCAACAGGTTAGCAGGTCAGCAGGCCAACAGGTCACCAGGTCACCAGCTCATCAGGTCCTCAGGTCACGAGGTCACCAGGTCACCAAGTCACAGCTGCGTGTGGTGTCGCACGGGATCGGGACATGGCGCCGCGTGGTCACTAAATGTGGCGCCGTGTGGGCATGTCTTCTGGTGCTATATTGAAGTTCTGTGTGGCACCCGGTGGAAACTGCCGCATTGAGACTGTGCGTGGCATCCCGTGGAAACTGACCGCAATACTGCGTGGGAACGGAACAATTCATCGCGGATACGCTTCGTGAACATGAGAACATGACATGGTATTTAACCGCAAAATACCTCTAATATTTGCACCTGAAGGCAAAACAGTCTGTGCCATCAATAATGCTGGTCATGGATGTCATTTTAGAACACGAGACAACCTGTTATCTTCCACGAAGATGCTGATGGCCGATACCACCTCATATCCGGGGGAGTCGGGAGGTGATACTTTTCAAAGGCTCAATGCCACTTTAAGAATGCTGCAGCTCCGAGGTGCAAAAGTAGCTGTGCGGCGGGTCGCTGGCCTTGATACCGTGCCAGTGCTGTACAACCTCATCGTCAGTACGTCGGGCGGTGTGTGTTGGTCGGAGAGTTCAGCCTCAGCAATGCGTACCCAGTACCGGGCGACACCGCCAAATACACATGCAACCAGCCGGCGAACACGCAAAACTGACATCAGAAAAAATAGTATCATGCAATCCCTAGCGGCATGCGCATCATTTTCATTTGGAGAAGAACAACCGAACTAAGTTTTGCCTGCAATTACCACAGCGATAAACACACACATGAGGCCTTATATCAGACCGTTATTCAACGTGTCGTCTTTCCCTTCATGTCGCAGCTTTTTATGCGACATACCAAGAGCGAACTACCGAGGCATACATTCTTTATGCTCCCGGGTCTGGTATCTGTGAGCCATCCCCGGGCAGCTGCTGCTCGGCCCCTGGTCCGATATACCAGACCTGGACCGGAGGAATTTATCAGCTTGTCGCGCTGACGTACGGCTGGAGCCGCTGCTAGTCGTTTTACGCAGCTGGTCGAGTCGGCAATAAACCACCGATCGAACGGCAATTAAAATTTATCAGTGTGCCAAGCGACCTCCTTCGGGGTTCGGCCGGAAAATTGAAGAGCATTTATCGCGGAAACTATCTGCAGGCTTTGATGAAGCGGCAGAAGACATACACTAGCTGGCAGAGCCTGCCGACGGTGGAACTTGTGTTGAATGGGGGCCTTAGGGACGTCCTCCGAGCTGTGTAGTCCACCGTTAACTACTTCTTCATGCAGCACGATATACAACGCATGTCACGATTTAGTATTATAATTCAAATTATATGCCCTTTGGAATGATTTACTTTCAGCAAGCCTCTGGACGTATTTCGACAAGCTTTGAGAGTAAATACATCTTCACTACATTTCGGCTTGCGTGTGATAACACCACGTATACAAGTTCATTACAGACAAGGTGGAAGATCGCCAGCGAAGTTCCTGTTGCAAACGGTAAAGCTGATGTTGCCGAAGCAAAACTTTGGTATTGAGTATTCGACTAAGTGACGTAACTTAAGATAAAGTTGCTGTTGTAGGATCTACAGTAATGGTCCAGCTGCAATTTCTGCCGCCCAACAATCAACGCATGCGTGTTGGGGTGGGAGGGGGGTATGGAACGCTAAATGTGCTCGCTGAGACCCTCCCGGAATGCATGGGTTGTGGGTTCGAAACTCCGTGACAGCGCGGTTTTTCGCCGCCTCGACGACCAGGCGGTGCTAGAGAACAGCGACATGCCCAGCTTAGCACGCCGCATTACAACTTGCTGGAGAACGGAGAGGTTACGCCAGTGCAATCTACATGAGCATGCCGCAAATCAACGTGATGCTTGTATTCATTTGTAGACTTAGATGGTATTCAATATCTCACATTCACAAAGTACAACATTTCTGTGGATAGTAACATGCCATTGATGATGGACATCTACTAGTGTGAGTAGACTTGGCAACGTGATAGGACGCAAGGAGTTCGAACACATCGGCTCGGTTTTCCTTGCCTTTTACACCCCCGTCCATGAACAAGGACTAGTGTTGTTCAGAAGAGTGTAAAAAGATGGCATGCGAATTGTATGCTTAATGGTGTGTTAATAGCAGCTCGTACACTGTTTTTCACATCGTACAGGCATGTGCATGTATATATACGTATCGTAGACATGTACGTATTTTTTCAGGAACTTCAAGCAATTTATTTCGTCAGCCATGTGCCCTGACAAGATTATGAAGGGTCCAGGTACAGTTGTTGGTCAGGCGCTGTGGGCGGCACTGGACTCACCTCGCTGCCGCCCAGCTTGTAGATGTGCACGGCATGGGTTGTCTGGAAGTGTTCGATCAGGCGCCAGGCGGTCATGAACGACTCAGCACATAAGCCGCACAGCAGCATCGAACTGGCTTCGTCAGGTCCTGTGGCGAGCCGACCCGCGAGGTGGTCACAGCATTGACCTGACCCACCACCACACGGTCACAGCCCTAACCTGACCCACCACCAGACGGTCACAGCCCTGACCTGACCCACCACCAGACGGTCACAGCCCTGACCTGACCCACCACCAGACGGTCACAGCCCTGACCTGACCCACCACCAGACCGTCATAGTCCTGACCTGACCCACCACCAGACGGTCACAGCCCTGACCTGACCCACCACCAGACGGTCACAGCCCTGACCTGACCCACCACCAGACCGTCACAGCCCTGACCTGACCCACCACCAGACGGTCACAGCCCTAACCTGACCCACCAACAGACGGTCATAGGCCCGACCTGACCCACCACCAGACGGTCATAGTCCTGACCTGACCCACCATCAGACCGTCACAGCCTTGACCTGACCCACCACCAGACGGTCACAGCTCTGACCTGACCCACCACCAGACGGCCATAGTCCCGACCTGACCCACCACCAGACGGTCACACCCCTGACCTGACCCACCACCAGACGGTCACAGCCCTGACCTGACCCACCACCAGACGGTCACAACCCTGACCTGACCCACCACCAGACGGTCACAGCCCTAACCTGACCCATCGGACCTCACAGCCCTGACCGATCAGACGGTCACGACCTCGACCCATGAGACGGTCACAGTTCTAAGCTGATCCACGAGACGGTTACAGTTCAGAAACATGGGACCACCAGGCCTAGTACTACCTACGATATTAACAAGCTGGCAAATGGTCCAATTTCGCGGCATACTTCCAAATTGTTGCATAAGTCACATATGTAAAGTTAAAATAATCCTGGGAGCAGCTCATTTTTCTACTCGCTGACTTGCTGGTGATCTGCCGTGTCCGTCGAACGTCACACACCCCCTCAGATCGGCCCCCACGTCACACACCCCCTCAGATCGGCCCCCACGTCACACACACCCTCAGATCGGTAGCCGGAACCCACTCAGAACGATCACCACCCACACATCCCTTCAGAACGGCCCCCACGCCACACACCCCCTCAGAACGGCCCCCACGTCACACACATCCCCACGATCGCACGCACACGCACGCCCACGCACGCACGCACGCACGCACGCACGCACGCACGCACGCACGCACGCACACACACACACACACACACACACACACACACACACACACACACTTAGAACGGCCCACACACACACCCTCAGAACGACCCCCCACGCCACGGCTGTGCAGCCCTTGGTCACGTGAAGCGGTCACCAAGGACCGTACGCCACACCCGAACGGTGAAGCGCCACACCCGTCAGGACCGGCACCTATACGTCCCCAGGTCGCGAACAGGCGGGCGCCGTTTTTGTTCCAGAGGTCCTGCCCTGTATAATGAACTGCCGCACGAAATGAAGCAACTGTCGGTTCCCATGTTCGGTCGCCGCTTTAGGCGGCATTTGTGCATGGGACCGATCAGATTGACCTGATTTCTTCCTGACTTCTTTTCACTCTCGATGACCTCTTATCATACTTGCCGACTTATCATCATACCTGCTGACTTCTTATACTTACCGTACTTGTTGACTATTTCCGCGTCGCTGGTATGAGGAATTGTTATTTGTTTCTATGTGTGCCTGTAACAGCTTTTTTTACTGCGACATCGGCTTTAAAACTCGATAATAGGCTATAATAGCCACGAGCTTACTGTAGATGCCCTGAATATACGTTTTTGTCTTTGTCTTTGACGATGGCGAGGCTCCGATGGTCGCCTTGTGCCCACTATTGATCGGAGATTCTCACAGCTCCTCGCCCTCCCCTTCCGCTCTGTTCCCGAACGCTGCATACATCGGCGCGAGCAAATTGTACAACGGAGCCATTGCAAAGCGACTTCATGTGTGCTCAAGTGCTGTTCGTGCACGAAATTGCACAGCAAATACCATACCTGATGACTCGCATGAGCACAATTGTCAATGCAATAATTAGGGCACATGCGCATGATGGACGTTTTAGTGAAGCTATTAGTAGTGATCATGTCCCTCTTGTTGACAGCTGCAGACATTATTCGATATGACAAGTGTAGTGTGCTAGGGGGGGGGGGTAGGTCTCACGAATGCTAACTGGACCGTTGTGGTGTCTCACCAATACCTACTAGACATTTGTTGTGTCTCACCAATACTCACTGGGCAACTGTTGTGTCTCACCAATACTCACTGGACAGTTGTGATGTCTCACCAACACTCACCAGGCAGTTGTGGTGTCTTACCAATACTCAGTCGGCAGTTGTAATTTCTCACTAATACTCACTGGGTAGTTGTCTCTCACCAATACTCACTCGGCGGTTGTGCTGTCTCACCAAAACTCACTAGGCAGTTACGGTGTCTCGCTGGGAAATTGTTGTGACTCACCAATACTCACTGGGCAGTTGTTGTGTCTCACCAATACTCACTGGGCAGTTGTTGCGTCTCACCAATACTCACTGGGCAGTTGTTGTGTCTCACCAATACTCACTGGACAGTTGTTGTGTCTCATAAATACTCACTGGGCAGTTGTTGTGTCTCACCAATACTCACTGGGCAGTTGTTGTGTCTCACCAATACTCACTGGGCAGCTGCTGTGTCTCGTGGCTGCATTTGCAGGCGAATCTCAGCTTGCAGTATTCGCGTTTGTGGTGCAGCAGCTGCCCGATGGATCTGAACATCTCTCGACAGTTGCCGCAGATCAGGATGTCAGATCCGCTGCCTGATGAACCAAGTCGACATAAAAACCTGGCCATTCCGAGCAATATTGCAACAAGGGGATGCGTGGGGTTGTACCCCACTGTGGAGATAATCAGGTGAACTACAGTGATCATTCCCAGAAGACAGTGGTTGTTTTTATGTGGTGTCGAGGATTTAGTAACAAAGAAGCTGAGGACAGCTCGGAGATAGGAGAGGCTGTGGTTGGACTTAATTGAGCCGCTATTAGCTGGTCCGACTATTGGCTGTCGATGATCAGCGAACTATGCTCTGACCAATATCAATCTCAGTTCTTGTCTTCGTCCCGGCCAAGGCACCATGGGAATTTTGCACTTGAAGGTTGGCCCTAAATAACTCAGATAAATGGAGATCCTAATGATGAATTACTCACATCAGGATTGACAATCGATTCAGGAAAACTACACCATTGCATGCATGTGCAGTGGGATGTCGCACTTAAAAGTTCCTGTGTTACGATTATTACCCACTCTCTAGCACTGAATAGTAATTTCAGTGTAGAAGTTCTGGAAGCAGATATCAGCCCATGTAGTAAGATTTTGTGATAACGTGCCGGCTCAGGCAAATACAGGACTCTTCACCCGTCTGAAAGCCACGACAAAAAGGCCAGCTGGCTTCATCAGATATCCAACAATAGAATATGACTGGAACCAGGATAAAATAATCAACACATGGTACAAGACTAGCATGGAAGCAAGCTGCTAATACGATGCACCAAAACCATTGTTTTGTACATGGTCGTTTAGGCAATGTACATAATTGTCTTCAAAATGTGCTAAATGATAAAACAAGGGAAAACAACATTTATATGGGAAAGCGTTTACTTTTCTGTTGGTAGACTTCCTTAAATTGAAGATGGCAAATCAGTGGGATTAACGTACGTGTTTTACTACTTCTTTTGTAACCATGTTGTTGGCGCGTTGCACAATGGATCGACCAGTGTATTTCATGCAAAACAATGATGATTTAGACTAATATTTACCTGCAGTGTACTCTGAGGCATTGAACACGCCCTTGCAAATGTGAGCGTGATTTGACCGGCTGTCTTTGGCTATGCCCCCCGGCAGTGTTTTACGTTAAATAATATTGGCAGCTTTCACGAATACTTCATCAATAAGGAACCGGAAGTGTGGCATATTATGCATCTTTGGGGACTAAAGTGATAATTCCAAATGACCTAATTTTCTTACGTTATACCTCAAGAGTTTGTGACCTCTTGACATCTCATGACCCCTAGTCCATCAAACCTTATAAATATGACAGCAGAAACAAAAACGGACATGATTTAACTGCGAAAGGGACAATCCGTGCTTCGTTTACATATTCGATAACGGGGTTCGTTCTTCATGCCATTTTGGAATATTACGTGTTTCGCGCGGACGGATTTCAAATAAGTTTTCCGCCATTGGAAAACTAGGAGAACGACGAAATAAAACCATGGGCTAGGACAAGGTTGGTGACTGAAACTAGTTGTAGCTTTTTAATGTAAGCCTTATTGTTCCTTTAAAATGCTTTACAAATTTAAAGGTCACTGATTACTGATACGTCATCCATAGGCTTATCCACGTGTTCTAGGGACGGTAACTCACACAACACCAAGCTGGCTGGGGTTGGGAGAATGGAATGGTGGAGGTGGTTGAGATTCAAACAAAACAACACACCACACACACACAGGCACAAAAACAAAAGAAGATATTTACCTCAGTCTAAGTCTAGAGTCCGATCAGGTTCAGCCATGTTAAGCTTCAGTTAAGTCAGTTCGGCTTAGCTAATGATTCTTTCACACAACCGAAGCAACAGCCCATATAACGCCCACAAAACCTCAGCACCACCACACCGCCTCACCCCCACACACCCCGCACCCCATTGACGGCAGAGCCGCCACCCCTAAATTGTGTATCCGGCTTCCAAGAAGTACCCTACTTCATTCGATGCGCAAATAACCTCTAACTAACAAACTTCGTTCAGCGATCGCTGCACCACTCAGTGAAGGAATTGATATAGTTTTGTAATCCTCTATCACCACGAGCGGGTGTTTCGTGCTTCATGTGCGTGCAACTTGCTTGCCACTAGGCACGCCATGGGGCACGCGACGGTATTGGTGGTACGGAAAGGCGAGCCACATAACGTGACAGCCCGAAACGTCACGGGATGCACCAGGTCGTGACGGCTGATGCGGTGTTGGAATTTCGGACTGAAAATATATAATGCGCTGCTAGTGGGGTAAAAACTCATTGAAGAGGCATTGAATGCTTGACTTGACGATTGCCGGCATTCAATACAAGTTGCAAAAAACAGATGTTCCGAAATAAATTGTTCATGTTGCGTTGCTATATGAAGATGAGCTACGATACCATCAGCGACAATGCAATTTGCAACCTGTGCTAACCCTCGCCTGGTCGACCGAAAATCCACCTTCACCGGATCTGAGGAGCGGGTGGGGGTGGGTTGAAGGCTGGCATTGAAGGACCCACACACACAAGCTTCCCATCTACGCAAATTAGATCAAATGCAGAACAACGTTAGAAAGACCTGGTCATTGAGAGTCAGAAGCATACCTTGCATTTGCATTTTGCCTCATAGGTATGTACCCAGATGTCATATATGGTAAATATATGGACTTTGAAGTACATCACTGGATAAAATATGTATCACATACATATATGTACATATATATGCATATGTATATGTATATTTACATATATATATATATATATATATATATATATATATATATATATATATATATATATATATATATATATATATATATATATATATATATAGGTCAGGTCAAGGAAGTTTAAGCTTCCATAACATGATTCAACCTCGATCAATCGCAACATGATCTAACCAAATCGATTCCTTGTCCAAATTCGAGCTTGAATGCGGCACATCAACTTTGGAGTTAAAAAAACTGTTTCGAAAAATTACTGATGCGATACTCTCTTCTTTGTAGAATTCCTAGCTTTTGATCTCGGGACATAAACTGACATCACACTGGGACAATATACACATTGATGAAACTATCACATCAGCCTTTGCCTAGGTGTGCACTGCTTGGAAAGTAGCTCCTCAGAAAGGCAAGATAAGATCACGTAATGTCAATTGGTTATTAGTTATTCTCACGCAATTGGTTGGCCAGCTAACATCATGTCGCATAATTTAGGCGGCGCAAGAGCTGAATTCAGATATGACACAAGGAATAGCAACAATCTGTATGGATTTCTGTCGAAGGTACATGGCATTTGATCTGGCCATATGCTAATGACATCGGAATGCTTTAAATTAAAACGCTTAAAACATTACCCTTGTTATGTTCTGCACGAAATTATTACCCGAACTTTAATTTTCCCACGTACCACAACAAATCAACGCCAAAATTATACTAATTTCAGTTCAGGAACTTTGATCTAAATAAAGCTTTCTAGATAGCAAAGTTGTTCTTGATGAAGAACAGAATGCTTTGAGTTTGGTGTTGTCATGTTGCACTACTCCGAATGGCTGCAATTTGCATATTTTGGATCAGTACTCGCTTTGAAATTTGCACAAGATATGCAAAACTGACCCACAAGAAGATACTGGAAGCTTCGTGTCCCTGTGCCAATTATTCTTGCACGAAATTTCTAAAAGCTCAGACATCGCACTCATAAAGAATGGGCGGCTATATCTGGTATTTATAAGAATGCCCTTTAACATTTCGTACCTAAATCATGTCCGTTTTTATTTCCGCCGTCAACGTTATAAATTCCGATTGGCTAGGTGTCATGGGAGGTCACTATGTCACATTGTCATGGGGTCACGAGGTCAAATGAAAGAAATATGGGTATTATAATAAGGCAAGCTTTTCTTTACCCTTTGTCTTCTGAAAGATGCATAATATGCAACACTTCCTGTTTATTATCGATGACAGATCCATCATCAAAGTTGCCCCTTGTTATTTGACTTAAAAGCACTGTCGGAGGCTCTAAATCCGAAGCTGTTAGTCAGATGGAGCTGAAGCTAATTTAGGCATGTTTAGCACGCGCCCTGGAGGGGGGAACTAAATCCGCCCACCCCTCAGATTTTTTCGTCAATATCTCCAGATTTTGCAGGCCGACATATGCCATAGTTTTTGTACCTGCTTATAAATGACCGGCGCGTTGTTTGAAGTAAGAAAGATGGAAATCGACCGATAATCTGTCGAGTTAGGGGTCGCTAAAGTCAAAATATTTTATCAGCACCTGACCACAAATATCGGCGCTCATGCGCTTCCTGTGTATTGGCAAAAAGGAAGTGTTATTGGCGAAACTAGCGACTTGTTTGGTATACATTGTTATGCTATATTGTTCCAAAGTCATGTCAGGTCACTGAGGTCAGGTCAGGTTAAGTTTATCACAGGCTAGCACGCCCTGGAGGGGGGATGACGAAATCCGCCCACCCCTCCGATTTTTCGTGCATAACTCCATCTTGTCCCGGCCGATGTACGCGACTTTTTTGCGTACCTACGTGGAAATGACCAGCGCATTGTTTAAAGTAAGAAAGGTGACAATTGGCCGGGAACTTTTCAAGTTAGAGGCTGTTAAAATAAAAAACAATTCTCAGCGCCAGACCACAAAAATCGGCGCTGATGCGCTTCCCGTATATTGGCAAAAGGGAACTGTTCCTGACAATACTAGCGACTTGTTTGATGCATTTTGTTATGCTATATAATGTAAAAGTCATGTTAAGTCGTCGAGGTCAAGTCAGGTCAAGTTCATGACAGGCTAATAGAACCGAACTTGGTCAACTGGGATGTTGTTATAAATGCAAATGACTGTCATGCGATTGATGTCACTTTGCATGTTACTTCCTACACATCCCGAAATATACTGTTCGTCATTGTGTGCCTAAGCGTTTCCGTACTTTATTCATGTATTTCACTCCCTTCCTTGCGGAGCCCACTGTGCCGAACCGCCCAACGGAGAAGTCGGGTGGGCAGCCCAGTTCCGGTAACTGGATCAGGTAATGACCTGCTAAAGTGCTCCTGTATAGGTGACCTGAGGTCAAATGGCGGATCTGGCATCTGTATTGCATCATTAGTAATGTACAAAACATCATTGATGCAAATTTTGGAGCATGGAAACGCAATCATAGCGATCCATAATAATGACAAGCCAATCCACGCAAAACCAGAAAATTTTGCTATTTTGACCTCATTTGACCTTGAAGATATTGACCTAAGGTCATCAAATGTTCACACAATAGAGTTCACTATCGTGTCCATCCACACTGCGAATTTCGTTGCTCTAGCTTCAGTAGAAGCCGAGATTGTAGAGGGGCGGAATACGCCCCCCCCCCCTCCAGTACGCGTAATTTTCCGAGGCCCTCCAGGGCGCGTGTTAAAGATCAAGACTACTCCAGAATGAAATTCTGACCTAAATATGCATTTTGAGGACCTGCAAAATTGGCGGCGGGGGCGGTACCAAGGCTGCACTCAATTATTTCCTTGTAATCTGATGCAGCTAAGGTACAAAGGCACCGAGCTCTGGAGCGCGTTTCCAATACAGACCACAAAAATCACACAAAAAAACTCATGCTGCACGGTGTTAGTCTACAGGGTGGTATGGACAACGCGTGGCAGCTGGATGGTGCTAATCTACAGGGTGGTATGGACAACACGTGGTAGCACTTAGACTGCTCCACTCATCGATAACCACATAAAATTTTTACTTGTGATCAAACACACCAAAATTATTATCCCGCTGCGCCGTGGCGTATGTTGCCATGGAAGGTAAATTTCGTGGTCGATTGGTGTTAATCACTGTGGAGCTGAAACGCCACACTTTTGACACCAGTTTGTGATCCAACATAACTTTCAAACTAGTTTAGCACAATTGTTAGTTAATATATAGACTGCAATCTTATTCCCATATTATATGCGGCTGCTTTCCATTCTGTTGAATACCATGATGTTATATTTCCCGGAAGTGCACACATCAAACTACATTCGATCATGTGCGCAGCACGAGGGCGTTTACCAGGCCCAAGTGGGGACGGGCCGCCCACAACCTTTGACAGCACGTCTAAGTTTGCGCAGCCAACGACAATCTAACCATCAGAACCCAATCGGTGCCGGACCGTCCCATACTGACCATGCCCTGGCCAACCGGCGGCGCGGCGCTCACATCACGCCTCACAGTACGTCGGCACTCACATCACGTCCTCACAGTACGTCGGCACTCACATCACGTCCTCACAGTACGTCGGCACTCACATCACGTCCTCACAGTACGTCGGCACCTATATCACGTCCTCACAGTACGTCGGCACTCACATCACGTCCTCACATCACGTCCTCACATCACGTCCTCACAGTACGTCGGCACTCACATCACGTCCTCACAGTACGTCGGCACCTATATCACGTCCTCACAGTACGTCGGCACTTATATCACGTCCTCACAGTACGTCGGCACTTATATCACGTCCTCACAGTACGTCGGCACCTATATCACGCCTCACAGTACGTCGGCACTCACATCACGTCCTCACAGTACGTCGGCACCTATATCACGCCCTCACAGTACGTCGGCACTCACATCACGTCCTCACAGTACGTCGGCACTCACATCACGTCCTCACAGTACGTCGGCACCTATATCACGTCCTCACAGTACGTCGCCCACACCCCCCCTCACGTACGTCGGCACATCACGTCCTCACGTACGTCGGCACCTATATCACGTCCTCACAGTACGTCGGCACTACATCACGTCCTCACAGTACGTCGGCACCTATATCACGTCCTCACAGTACGTCGGCACCTATATCACGTCCTCACAGTACGTCTGCACTCACATCACGTCCTCACAGTACGTTTGCACTCACATCACGTCCTCACTGTACGTCGGCACCTATATCACGTCCTCACAGTACGTCGGCACTCACATCACGTCCTCACAGTACGTCGGCACTTATATCACGTCCTCACAGTACGTCGGCACTCACATCACGCCCTCACAGTACGTCGGCACCTATATCACGTCCTCACAGTACGTCGGCACCTATATCACGTCCTCACAGTACGTCGGCACCTATATCACGTCCTCACAGTACGTCGGCACCTATATCACGTCCTCACAGTACGTCGGCACCTATATCACGTCCTCACAGTACGTCGGTACCTATATCACGTCCTCACAGTACGTCTGCACTCACATCACGTCCTCACAGTACGTCGGCACTCACATCACGTCCTCACAGTACGTCGGCACCAATATTACGTCCTCACAGTACGTCTGCACACATATCACGTCCTCACAGTACGTCGGTACCTATATCACGTCCTCACAGTACGTCGGTACCTATATCACGCCCTCATAGTACGTCGGCACTCACATTGCGTCCTCACAGTACGTCGGCACTCACAGAACATCGTCACGGTACGTCATCTCAGCAAGTTCTCATGCTACGTCCTCACCTTACGCTCTCACAATGCGTCCTCATAGTACGTACTCATGGTACATCACAACAGTACCTCCTCGCGGTACGTTCACACAGCAAGTCCTCAGAGTACATCCTCAGAGTACGCCCTCCCAGTATTTACTCGCGTCCTCACAGTATTTACTCGCACATGTCCTCACTGTATATCAGCACTCACAGTACGTTCCTACAATACGTGCCAATGGAACATCATGATACGTACTCAGGATACGTCCTCGAAGTACTTCCTCTTAGTATGCCCTTGTATGTACGTCCTCGCCGTACATCGGCACACACAGTATGTTTTAACAGTACGCCTCACAGAACGTCCTCACCGCATGTCAGCACTCACAATAGGCCCTTACAGTGCATCCTCACCGTACGTCAGCACTCACAATAGGCCCTTACAGCGCATCCTCACCGTACGTCAGCACTCACAATAGGCCCTTACAGCGCATCCTCACCGTACGTCAGCACTCACAATAGGCCCTTACATTGCGTCCTCACCGTACGTTCCGGCAGTGCGTCTTTACAGCATGTCCTTAGGGTACGTCCTCACAGTAAGTCCTCGCAAAGCGTCGGCACTCACAGCAGATCCGTACAGTGCATCTTCACAGAACGACCTCACGGTAATTCGGCACTCACAGTATGTTCTCAGGTCGTCCAGACAGACGGTGCCCTGCGGCTTCCTGGCCGGCGGTGTGGACGGCGACTTGGCGATCACCGTACGTGGCGAGGCGATGGGTGATGCCGGCGGCGGCACCAGCACCCTGGCCCTCTTCATCGGCGGAGATGCGGCCGCCAGCCGGACGGCCGCCGCCGCCGTGAACGGGTTAGCCGCCGCCGCCGCATAGTACCTGACGGCGGCACGGACAGACGTGGGTAACCCAGCATAGTACCTGACGGCGGCACTGCAGACGCGGGTAACCCAGCATAGTACCTGACGGTGGCACGGGCAGACGTGGGTAACCCAACACAGTACCTGACGGGGTGCCAGACCAGCATAGTACCTGACGGTGGCACGGGCAGACGTGGGTAACCCAACACAGTACCTGACGGCGGTACTGCCAGACGCGGGTAACCCAGCATAGTACCTGACGGTGGCACGGACAGACGTGGGTAACCCAACATGGTACCTGACGGCGGCACTGCCAGACGTGGGTAACCCAACACAGTACCTGACGGCGGCACGGACAGACGTGGGTAACCCAACATAGTGCCTGACGGCACGGCCAGACGCGGGTAACCCAACATAGTACCTGACGGCGGCACTGCCAGACGCGGGTAACCCAACATAGTACCTGCGGCGGCACGCCAGACGTGGGTAACCCAACATAGTGCCTGACGGCGGCACGGACAGACGCGGGTCAACACAGTACCTGACGGTGGCACGGACAGACGTAGGTAACCCAACATAGCACCTGGTGACGGCACGGACAGACGTGGGTAACCCAACATAGCACCTGGTGACGGCACGGACAGACGTGGGTAACCCAACATAGTACCTGACGGCGGCACGGACAGACGTGGGTAACCCAACATAGTGCCTGACGGTGGCACGGACAGACGTGGGCAATCCAACACAGTACCTGACGGTGGCACGGACAGACGTAGGTAACCCAACATAGCACCTGGTGACGGCACGGACAGACGTGGGTAACCCAACCCAGTACCTGGTGTGGTGCGGTGGCGGCGGCGGCAGTGATACGTCAAGTATAATGGCACAGTAGTGGCAGTGATTGTGGCAGCCACACCGATACTATACCGAGCGTGCCTCATACAGCTTTATAATTTTAGGGCGCATCAACTCCAGTGGTTATACAGTGTCTCATACAGCGGCATACGTCCCAGTGGTACACGTCCCAGTGGTGCACGTCCCAGTGGTACACGTCACAGTGGTACACGTCACAGTGGTACACGTCCTAGTGTTACACGTCCCAGTGGTACACGTCCCAGTGGTACATGTCCCAGTGGTACGTGTCCCAGTGGTACACGTCCAAGTGGTACACGTCCCAGCGGTGCTTGCTTTAGTGGTGCACGTTTTAGTGATGCACGTCCCAGTGGTGCACGTTCCAGTGGTGCACGTCCCAGTGGTGCACGTCCCAGTGTTGCACGTTTTAGTGATGCACGCCCCAGTGGTACACGTCCCAATGGTGCACGTCCCAGTGGTACACGTCTCAGTGGTACACGTCCCAGTGGTACACGTCCCAGTGGTACACGTCCCAGTGGTACACGTCCCAGTGGTACACGTCCCAGTGGTGCACGTCCCAGTGGTGCACGTCCCAGTGGTGCACGTCCCAGTGGTGTACGTCCCAGTGGTGCACGTCCCAGTGGTGCACGTCCCAGTGGTGCACGTTCCAGTGGTGCACGTCCCAGTAGTGCACGTCCCAGTGGTACACGTCCCAGTGGTGCACGTCCCAGTGGTGCACGTCCCAGTGGTACACGTCCCAGTGGTGCACGTCCCAGTGGTGTACGTCCCAGTGGTGCACGTCCCAGTAGTGCACGTCCCAGTGGTACACCTCCCAGTGGTGCACGTCCCAGTGGTGCACGTCCCAGTGGTGCACGTCCCAGTAGTGCACGTCCCAGTGGTACACGTCCCAGTGGTACACGTCCCAGTGGTGCACGTCCCAGTAGTGCACGTCCCAGTGGTACACGTCCCAGTGGTACACGTCCCAGTGGTGCACGTCCCAGTAGTGCACGTCCCAGTGGTGCACGTCCCAGTAGTGCACGTCCCAGTGGTGCACGTCCCAGTGGTGCACACCGTCCGCCTCGCACCCGCGGTACCACGAATGCATTAATTGGAATGTCAATGCCATGCCGTGAACACTGCACGTCCAATCGGGGATGGAAACGGCGTGCCGCATGCACCTTGTGAGGAACATATCGTAGAAACAATGACATGCAGGACGGGGTTGGGTTTGTGCTTTGTAATACTGGATGTATAGAAGAAAAGCTTGGGTTAATCGAATGCGGAGAGGATACATGCCTTCAAATATACGCCATCAGAATCTCAGTTTATACTTTCCGTTGAATATTGCGCACCTTATTTCAGAGCAATGCATTATCAAACAGCATTAATATAGAAACTAGAAAAATCAGAGGATAATGTTCTGCTGTGAATGATGTCTTGGGTGAAAAGAAAGCCAGAAAGATGCTATTTTTCAATACTGAGCCAGGTAGATGGCTGCCATTTCCACCTTGTTGGGGTAGTGTTGGCTTTAGTATGCACAATCACACTACGCTGATGGTGCACAACACTGCTGAAGTGACGAGGACCATCCATACCCGCCACACCCTCCTACCCGAACCACTTCCGACAAGTGCCTGCAGATACTTATGACAATGCATTAGCTATTCATATGCACTTATATATATGTATATATATATACATATATATATATATATATATATATATATATATATATATATATATACATAGATATATTGAAATAAATATTTAAAATGTTCTTTCCTTTCTCTGACAGTTTATTGGAATCTAACAATGCGATCATTACCATTTGTAAAAGTAATTCCTTCTTACATGTCACCTGTGACAGCACATGAAAAGGAATTGCTGTGAACTCCATAAATAGTGCTCGTGTGTTCTGTTCTGCCCCCGGAAACTGGAGAGACCGGAGTGTGCCCTGGATACCGAACAAACACACCCGGATGTACCCTGGAGACTGAGCAAGAACATCCGGGCGTACCCTGGAGACTAAACAAACATACCCGGATTCAGCCCGGTGACCATGCACATACAGCCAGCCACCCTTCTTAGACTGAACAAATGCATCTGATGGGATGGCAACACTGTGCAGCCCGGCAGACGTCATGGGCCAGTTGCTGCTATGCTACATAATCACAGGCATGTGGCAGCCGTCAGCCCCAGTGGCAGCCTTCAACCCCAGTGGCAGCCGTCAGCTCCAGTGGCAGCCATCAGCCCCAGTGGCAGCCATCAGCCCCAGTGGCAGAGCCGTCCCCAGTGGCAGCCGTCAGCTCCAGTGACAGCCGTCAACCTCAGTGGCAGCCGTCAGCCCCAGTGGCAGCCATCAGCCCCAGTGGCAGCCATCAGCCCCAGTGGCAGAGCCGTCCCCAGTGGCAGCCGTCAGCTCCAGTGACAGCCGTCAACCTCAGTGGCAGCCGTCAGCTCCAGTGACAGCCGTCAACCTCAGTGGCAGCCGTCAGCCCCAGTGGCAGCCATCAGCCCCAGTGGCAGCCATCAGCTACAGTGGCAGCCATCAGCCCCAGTGGCAGCCATCAGCCGCAGTGGCAGCCATCAGCCCCAGTGGCAGCCATCAGCCACAGTGGCAGCCGTCAGCCCCAGTGGCAGCCATCAGCCGCAGTGGCAGCCATCAGCCACAGTGGCAGCCGTCAGCCCCAGTGGCAGAGCCGCACCCAGTGGCAGCCATCAGCCCCAGTGGCAGAGCCGTCCCCAGTAGCAGCCATCAGCCCCAGTGGCAGAGCCGTCCCCAGTGGCAGCCATCGGCCCCAGTGGCAACACCGGCCCGAGATTTAACCTCGAGCCGGCCGCTCGGCCGGTCCAGCGACAGCTCACCTGCCAGCCAGCTGACAGAACCAACCGCTATAAATACTTAACACGTGCGCCGTTAAATATCCGCGCCGGCAAGAATACCACCAGCGGAGGACGGCCAACACGTGCTGACCTGCGCCAGCTGACGCGCCTGTTGACTCTGCTGGTCCTCAGCCTGTCGCCGGGCGTGAATATAGCCAGCTGCTGTTGATAGCAGCGCCACCTCTTGTCACGCCGATGGAAGGGTACCGTTAATTAGAACGGCGGCAGAAGTCGTGTGCGGTGGGTCGTGGGCGCGGTGTCGTGTGCCTAATGTGGATGGCTCGCCGTTCAAAATATAAATGCAGACGAGAAGCAGCTTGACGCATGCCGTGATGAGCGTTGTTCCGACACTATAGGTATTGTCGAAGATCATGGGATCCCTGAATCTAACCCAGATATTGGGTAATTTTGGTAATTTTGGTAGAGTACCTTTGTGTTGTTCTTCAAGATAAAGCCAATCATTTTTACTTCGTAATGCGTCGCAATTTAGCCACCAGTTCATTCGTAATGTTACAGTTAAATTATGCTGATGATAAGATGAGATGATGTTCCGGGAATTGCTCGTATGACACCTGTGCTCGATTCATTAAAAAGTATAATTGTATGCGTTTATTTACATCGTGCAGATTAATGATTTTGAAAATGGATTAATGATTGAATCCGAAACGTCAATAAACGAACATAGCTATGCATGTCACCTGGTCACATAATTTACCAGGTTTCTAACGAAAGGAAGAAAACAATATATATGTGTGTTTAATATATATATATATACATGTGTGTGTGTGTATATATATTAGTAACCAACCATAGCAAAAATAGAACACAGGTGTGTTGGTGTTGTATTTTTGCTATGGCTGGTACCCTAATCGCGATATGAAAACATGCAATTTATTGAAGGTGCACTTAGGCGTCAAATATAACGTCATTTACTGCTGCAAAGCATATTTTTTCCGAAAGTAAGGACCATTTCAACATAGTTGGCACCAGTCGTTAGTGGCGTTGTTCTGCGCTGACTTAATTAGGTCTGCATTTTATACCGTACGTGGTCGAAATTCCCATGGACATTTAGCTGCCATACACTCATACCGAAGCGATTTATAAACAGGTCTACAAGTGTCACGACGACACAATATAAAATCCTGTGTACCGAATGCAGCAGTTATTTTCAGCTCCAAACGAAAATATTCGGGATGCAGACAGGCATTATATTCTACGCCGATGGAAAACCACCACTTGCTCTTTTTTCCAAATTCAAATTCTCCTGCTCGGAGACAAACGCACCCACAACTGAAGTAAACCAATAGAATGATTACAAATATATGAAGTAAAACATTCCTGGCGTATTCCTTTCCCCATAACTCTCAAATTCCAATTCAGTACAACGCGTTAGGCGTTATGAGCAGACATAATACCGGTGTCACCGCCCTGGTTGTGGGTTTGTGAAAGAACACTACCAGGGTGTGCTTCCTATGATTTATGCTATATTCTAGTTTCTACAGGAGGTGCAAGTAATTTCCAATGGCCAAATGTGGACGACATTGAAACAAGTTCTCTTATGATGTGCAGTTCGTTTTATTATCAAATAATTTCACCCAGTGGCTTTAACCTTAAAGCGAAATGGGAGCAATTGGTTACTCAGCATCTTGTAATCAAGATGCGCTATACATGTTCTGTGTGATGTGCGGACAATTTCCAATGTTCTCAACTGAACGAAAATCGAACGTATTACATCTTGAGATCATCTTCAATAATTTCCATGGAGGTTTAATACTTTCATTTTTGCATTAAATTCCAGGATTTGTGTCCCAAATCATCGCATTGCCGCATTTGAACTGTATAGCCAGAGAGTAAACGCCAGCTCATCATGTCCACCACACACCGTCCACAGAGACGGAACGTGACCGACTGGAAAGCTGCCTGGAAGCACAATTTCAACCAGTGATTGTGGACTATCCCAACTCCAAACTTTGAATTTGCGGATATTTCAATTGTGACTTGCAGAAACCAGACTCAGACCCAGGCAGGCGCACTCTATCATATTTCATTTTTGATTACTCGTCTCGGTATGTTACCTCGCCCACCTATTCGACTCGCTCTCTTCTTGACGTAGTTATTGCCAACTCTCATGACGTTGTGAAGCACTGCCGTACAAAATTTGCAACGTCAGTGCGCATAAATTTGTTCGTGTTTCTGTTAACATGTCTAGGTCCAGACCGAGCGGTGCCACTGTTCGCTCCCGGTGCTTTTCCCGCATAGATCCGAATGTTTTGCTTTATGATCTTTTTTGGCCTGACTGGAGTCCTGTTTTCAATTCTCCCTCCGTTACGCTAAAGTGAGACTGTTTTATGGCTATATTTTTACCCACCATTGACTTTCATGCTCCCATAAGGACTGTTAAAATTAGGAACCCTAGCACCCCGGTTGTATCGGATGGAAGGAAAGCCTTACTGTGTCGCCGCCGTGGTGCACTGGCTGTCTATGGACACCAATCTACGAAGTGCAGGGGCGCCAACCGAACTGTACGGTCGGCGATAAGGCGTGATAGTTGCGACGATGTTCAGCGGCGCATCCGTGAGCATGGCGGAGGTCAATGTGGCGCCATGTCAGATCATTCGTCGGCGGCAAGCAGGCCATTTGTAAGCTGCCCGACGCGACAGCTGATGACCTTAACCTATTTTTAGTCCGCGTGGGCCCTGTGTGGCTGACAGGGTTGGGAATATGGGAGCGATGCAGAGTATTCCCCGCCGTTTGTCGCGTGTCGGTGCCGGCGGGTTTACCCTGGTTCCGTTGTTGCTATCAGAGCTGCGAGCCGTCGTCCTTGGGATGAACGGCTCGTCGGCCTGCGACGAGGACGGCATCAACATCCACATGTTCAGGATGCGCTTCGACTCGATGTGTGCGGTGCTCCTGCATTTGGTTAATTTCGGCATTACTAAATCAGACATTCCTGATTCTTGGAAGCACTCCCTCGTTCATCCCAGCTTCAAATCCGGTGATCCCTCTAGCCCTTCCAATTTCCGTCCTATCTCTATCGTCCCAGTCATTGCGAAAGTTGTAGAGCGTGCCGTTTACCAGCAAATCTAAAAATTACAATTGTCTGTCCGAAAACCATCTCCTCTCTCCGACTTAGCACGGTTTCCGTTCTCGCCATTCTACGGAAACCGGCCTGACCTCCATATCTGACCAGATCCTCTCTGCGTGTGACCAGAGAGACCATGGAGACCATGTTCTCTTCCTGCTGGATTTGAGCAAATGTTTTGATGTGATAGACCACTCAAAACTCCTGTCAAAATTAAGTCTCCACAGCATGGATACATCCTGGTTTTCGGCTTATCTCCAGAACCACATCCAGAGTGTCAGCCTCACTGACAGTCTGGGTGTCGTCCATAAATCTGCCCGTTGCCCAACAGCATCGGCATGCTTCAAGGATCATCTCTCGGACCGCTTCTCTACTGCGTCTTCGCCAACGACCTCAGTCTGTTCGCCGAAGGCGCAGTGGTTATCCAATACGCCGACAACACCCAAATGATAGTGGTTAGGAATCTGAAATTCAGAATGTCGTCGCTCGTATGGAAACCGTTTTCGCCTCCCTCGACATCTGGTTTCGAGCAAATGGACTGAAAATTAACGTTGCCAAGACACAACTGATGATTTTGGGCAGCCCACAAAATGTGCGTGTCTTATCGGATATCACCGGGAAATGTCGTGACTACTATCTACCCACCATTTCGGAATGCAAAAATATCGGGCTTATTTTCGATCGGTCGCTCAGCTGGGACTCGCACGTCTCAGAAGTGCCTCGGCGTTGTTTTTGAGTTCAGGGTGGTCTGTCGCATCTAAGACTGGGTGGTCTGTCGCATTGACGACGGGCCGCCGGCGACCCGCCGTCAATGGTGGAAAATAGTTCCAGAAGGCAATACTCAAAGTAGCAATATGCACAATGCAATACTGTAAGTTGCAATGTCTGTATTAACATTAAGTATGACGCCTAACGGTGGGTCCAAGAGGTTCAGATGCTTCAACTTGAGCAACCTTGTAAAATTATCAGTGGCCTATGAGTCCACAATATAATTTTCTTTCAATAAAAACACTCATATTTTGTATTCCATTTTGCATCGAAGGAATTGGTTCATTTGTCGCACAGATAAGAGGGACGAAAAACGTTACCCCGTATTGACTTGCAACAGTTTTACATCCGCTCACGTTAATAACAGCATTAATCCTGAAGTGATTTAGATGGACATATATGCGCTGCAAGCAATTTCGGCACTACGAAACCACAAAGACGATCACCGGTTATGGCACGGTACTACGTGCAGCCCAGACATTTTCTGACAAACCCCACCCCCAGCTTCGATCAACAAAGTATTTAATGACGGTGGCACTGTCAGCGAGTGAGAGGGCGCTAGTGTCGAAGGTTCATCAAAATTATGGATGCCCCTGTAGTCAAACCCTGGATCCCCGCCACTGTCTGAGAGCTAACGATGGTCCGAGAGTCCATAAAGGCCAGCGATAGTTGCGAGGCATAAGGAGTGTCAATCTCAGAGCTAGAAAGTTCTTCATAACCAGAAAGTATGTCGAGGACTGGGCCCGTAAGAGTTCAAGAGGGCCGCTGAAAACTAGAGAGGATTGAACCTGGATTCCCCTAAGGTTTTAGATGAGTATCTGAGGGATGGGCCCTGGGAGTTGAGAGCTAAGATCTAAGAAAGGACCTGGGCTGTAAGTCTCGCCTTAACCACACCAGCGCGATGTGACATGTTTTTCATATATTTAACCGCACGTTCCTCTTACATTCGAGTGGTTGTGGATTTCCAAAAGCAACATTTCCTACTTAACTGATGCCGACATCCGCCCTTCATTGGCGGGGCTGCCTGCGGATTCGGCAACAGCACTGGACAGCTGAGGAAGTGTGAAGGTGGACACTTGGGTAGCCGACGTCCTCAATTGATGTGTATAGAAAAATGATGACTCGTAAAGACAAACAGCAGAGAAAGACATACAGGCATAGAAGTCCACTGGGGCCTACTGCTGCCATACTGAGCCCACTGTGTGGAAAGTGCAAGTTGAAAGGGAACTGTTTGAAAATAAGGTGCCCGAAATCCGAGCGGTTCCGTAAAAGTAGGTGGCCAAGGTAGGGGGGGGGGGTGTCCTTCTCAGATGACGCACCAGACGAAATCAGGACTATGTCACTGCTATTAGCAATGTCACATTATCACAGATACACATGGTGCCAGTGTGATAGGCTCTCTGAGGTGAACTATGGCATCCTTTGCATTGATCGTGTTCGATTTCAGTGACTTACATTGAGTCTCGTTAACACTCATCGACTGATTATGGGCCCGTAGTCTAAATAAGTGACCACTCAATTCCCCACCCGCAGACAAGAAGGATGTTTTCAGAATCGCTTCGGTTCCAGGTTTTCATCTGGAACAGTTCATAGGCCATGTGTTCGGGACATATGGAGTTGGAAAGTTATCCGAGCTTTTTTATTCTAAAAAGCATTTAGGAAGAACTAGGAGTCGATATGGGACAGATATCAGTGCCCCGTGTCAGGTATATGACTGGAGAGATTCATGTGGGACATATATCAGTGCCGTGCGTCAGTGATATAGACTGAAGTGATTCAACTGTAACTGTATAGGGCTGCATACCCGAACTTCAGTCCACTAATTCCGTCCTGGGCATACATAAGGACTGGTCAAATGGCAAGGCGGCCACTGGTTGCATTTATACACTAACATCTGATTGATGGTGGCCCGAAAAGAAGCTTGGTACCGGGATTTTAGTCTTATATATACTTGGCTTTTCAGCAATAGCAGAATGACGGACGAAGGGCTGGGAAGTTCGCAAGCAAACCATGGACTGATCATGTACGACCCACACACTCGGGCAAAAGTTTATGGGTACATGGGCACATGGGGTGATGATATACACATCGCGATATCTCGTGATGGTACTAAATGGATGTTCCTATCCGCGAGAATATGAAGCAATGTGCAATGCAGGGAACACCCAACAAGTAGAAGGGTTGACAGACCACCCATCCATCAGGCCGGACGAGAGCACATCCACCCACCAGGCCGGACGAGAGCACCACCACCCACCAGGCCGGACGAGAGCACCACCACCCACCAGGCCGGACGAGAGCACCACCCATCCATCAGGCCGGACGAGAGCACCACCCATCCATCAGGCCGGACGAGAGCACCACCCATCCATCAGGCCGGACGAAAGCACCACCCATCCATCAGGCCGGACGAAAGCACCACCACCCACCAGGCCGGACGAGAGCACCACCACCCACCAGGCCGGACGAGAGCACCACCCATCCATCAGGCCGGACGAGAGCACCACCACCCACCAGGCCGGACGAGAGCACCACCCATCCATCAGGCCGGACGAGAGCACCACCCATCCATCAAGCCGGACGAGAGCACCACCCATCCATCAGGCCGGACGAGAGCACCACCACCCACCAGGCCGGACGAGAGCACCACCACCCATCCATCAGGCCGGACGAGAACCACCACCCACCAGGCCGGACGAGACACCACCCATCCATCAGGCCGGACGAGAGCACCACCCATCCATCAGGCCGGACGAGAACCCCCACCACCAGGCCGGACGAAGCACCACCACCCCAGCCACGAGAACACCACCACCCACAAACCCAGGCCGGACGAGAGCACCACCCATCCATCAGGCCGGACGAGAGCACCACCACCCACCAGGCCGGACGAGAGCACCACCACCCACCAGGCCGGACGAGAGCACCACCCACCATCACGGGAGCCACCAGGCCGGACGGACGAGACCGACGAGCACCCATCCATCAGGCCGGACGAGAGCACCACCACCCACCAGGCCGGACGAGAGCACAACCACCCACTCAGGCCGGACGAAAGCACCACCACCCACCAGGCCGGACGAGAGCACCACCCATCCATCAGGCCGGACGAGAGCACCACCCATCCATCAGGCCGGACGAGAGCACCACCACCATCCATCAGGCCGACGGGCACCACCCATCAGGCCGGACGAGAGCACCACCCATCCATCAGGCCGGACAGAGCACCACCACCCACCAGGCCGCGAGCACCACCCATCAGGCCGGACGAGAGCACCACCCATTCCATCAGGCCGGACGAGAGCACCACCACCCACCAGGCCGGACGAGAGCACCACCACCCACCAGGCCGGACGAGAGCACCACCCACCAGGCCGGACGAGAGCACCACCACCCACCAGGCCGGACGAAAGCACCACCACCCACCAGGCCGGACGAGAGCACCACCACCCACCAGGCCGGACGAGAGCACCACCCATCCATCAGGCCGGACGAGAGCACCACCCATCCATCAGGCCGGACGAAAGCACCACCACCCACCAGGTCGGACGAGAGCACCACCACCCACCAGGCCGGACGAGAGCACCACCACCCACCAGGCCGTTCACGTGTGGCCGGTCCATCAGGCCGGACGAGAGCACCACCACCCACCAGGTCGGACGAGAGCACCACCACCCACCAGGCCGGACGAGAGCACCACCACCCACCAGGCCGTCTCACGTGTGGCCGGCTCCATACGTACGCGGACAGGTCCGGGTAGAAGGACATCTCGTCACTGGCGACGGCGTGGAGCGCGCCACTCCACCCGACTGCCGCAGATCAGACGTCGACACTGACGAGGGCGGACTATTTTCGACGGCACCGGCGCGCCGACGCTCGACCGACGATACCGCCGCCGCCGCTGAGCACAGCTGATTCACACGGACAGAGCCGGCGGCGACCGGCGCGCCGCCTGGCGGCAGCTGCGATAAATAATCCCCTCCTGGGCATCGTTCGGTATCCAAACACTGCTGAGCGCGGCGCTTCGCAGACGCACGTTGGTCGCCATGGATACCAGCGAGGCGGTGAGGTGAGCCCGGGTCGTGGGGTGGGTCCAGGTGGGGGCCGCATCGACCTGCCACCGCCGCCGCTCGGTCAGCGTGGCCATGACGGCAGTGGCCACTGTTTGGCCGATGCCACGCCGCCACAATCGATGGCGTCGACTGCAGGTCAACGATGCAACCGCTGCAGTCGGTCAGGTCACGTGGTGTCGTGTCTCGTGCGTCCCAGTGTATCGTGCATCAGCATCAGAGTCTTGTTGGACACACGGCGAGTGGAGCATGTCCTGAACGTCGAACTTAAACATCAAAGACACGTTTCGATAAAGTAAAGCCACTGAGCTGTCACGACATACCCAATGAAGGGAAACCAACCAGGGATGCGCAGCCGGGAAAATTTTGGACGGCTCCGGCTCCGACTCCGGCTCCGTGGAAGTATCCCGGCTCCGGCTCCGGTTCCGAGTAAAATGTCCCGGCGGCTCGGGCTCCGGCTCCGGCTCCGTGCATCCCAAACGTGATCGATCCATTAAGTAAGAGCTAGGGGGATGTAAAAAAAAATGTTTAAAAAAAGTTAGCCGCGACCACTCAGGGGCGTAAACTTCGACAATTATAAGCAACTTTCCCATATAAATCCTGTATCTATCTTTAAATAAACACCCGCCCCCGCCCAAATCACTTTTCGGTGTTATTCCCTCATAAACTGACGCTCGTTTCGTGCCGTATTTGGGCAATCAGAAGAGGGGAGACTCAAATCAACAACACTCCCCATCCCGTGAACGATCCAAGGAACACCATTGTTGTAAATTGTAATGTTTGACCTCGTCTCTAATAAGGTACAACCCGTTGATGATGGAAACAATGAACTTAACTAAACCAAACATGGAACTATTGCATTGACTACTGAGGCTAGTATATGATTATTGGTTATTCTACCATTATTTGATGATATTTCTACATGTTACTCGTGTTTAAACATTTTTGCCTTTGAATGTGCGTTTTCATACCATACTATACCATACCATACTAGGTATAATGTGTTCATTTCACATTTGCTAATTTTGTTTAATTTACAACTCTTTCGGAGTCGGAGCCGCCCTACTTTTGACGGCTCCGGCTCCGACTCCGGCTCCGAGTAAAATGTCCCGGCGGCTCCGGCTTCGGCTCCGGCTCCGGGCAAAATGTTCCGGCTCCGGCTCCGGCTCCGGCTCCGGCTCCGGCTCCACATCCCTGAAACCAACCTATGTGGATACTCTAGGAGACACCAGAAGAATATGGGAAATTATTAATGTTACATCGTATTTGAGAGATGTTTTCCGTGACACGCCTTAGCCCGGATCAGAATGTTATTGACATATTCATCGATGCAAGGTGCTTGGGGAACGAGTAGTGACTAAGGTTGTTAGCAATGCCATTTGCGGATCTTCGACGGCAAATATGAAGTTAGCCATCTGGTTCACCCTTATGTTGCCGATTTGGTTGAAGACGCCCGAGCCATAGGCAAAGGCTAGGGCCATCTCTTCCGGGAAAACAAATGCATACAGTGTTGCAAGAAATCACGATTGAGATGTCGTGGTGTCTTTAGGATGGACATTTGAATGTCATACAAATGATCAACTAAAAATAATAGAGTAGTTCTTTCTCATATTGAAACTGAACAATATTACTTGCTGAGTAGAATGGGAAGTAATAATCCCAACCTCAACCTCAACCCCTATCTAGCAGCAGATACTAGGAGATTTATTGGCACAGGGCCGATATTTTCCGAACGGTTTTGTTAAAATCGTACTTCGGCGGAACCTAAAAACATTCCCGCCAATCCCAGTGCCGATCGGCCGTCACGTCATGTCGGGCTCAGGCCTCCCCTCTCCCTCACCGCCCCTTCAGGGCCGTCCCTGTCCCTCCATCTCCCCTCCCAGCTCTCCCAGGCTAGCCCCGACCCCAGGGCACTTTGTCCGGATCCTCCCTCCCCCAGGGACCCAGAGCACCCATCCCCCACACCAGAGACGTCAGACCATGCGTGAGACGGCTCTGCCACATCATCACTGCCACACACTCGGCTGCGAGAGCGTGATCATCACCGCTAATGCCACTGAATTCTTACTCAAATGGAATGCGATATCTCTCATATCACATTCAAGGAACACATCATCCAAAGTAAGCCATGAATTGTCGCCATTCAAGAGACACCGATGGGGCGATGACGACCCGCACCATTCATCGCGACATCGCACTATCGCATTATCGTGACACTTGTACACCGGTTTAAAAGTCGATTCGGTACGAGTGTATGACAGCTAAATGTCCTGGGAGTTCCGACCACGTACGATATAAAATACAAAGTTAATTAAGTCAGCGTGGAACACCGCCACTAGCGACTGGTGCCAACTGGAACGAAATGGTTCTAACTTTCGAAACACATGCTGTTCAGCGGTAAATGACGTTATATTTGACGCATAAGTGAACCTTCAATAAAGTGCTTATTTTCATATATGGGGTAGGGCACCAGCTATAGCAAAAATGACATCTTTGACTGCACGATTTATACCTATATCCGCAATTATACACAGCCCCGCGGCAGTGGGGTGGTCTTATTTGTCTCGGACACTCCTCTCCATCTCCCGACCACCATTACCAACAATCTGAATTTTGTCGCCGTAACTACCTATCCAAACTGCGCAATTGGATCTCACTGAACTTTCTCTCTATCTTCCCCTACTCCTACGCTATCATTAGCTTTCGTGACCAACCTCCTCCATCTTCTCCCACACCCCTGTCTGGTGGTGGGCGACCTCACGCCCACCACCACAACGCACATGAGGTTGCCACACCACATCTCAATGTGGGTATCACATTGGAACACTCCTCAACACAAACACGATGATCTTTTAAAGGACCAAGCATCCAGCCATAACATCGACATTGCTTCAATCTGTCACTGACCTCTCCCTGGCTTCGGGTTGCCGCTCTCCCCTCCTCTCTTGGCACGTGCAACCTGACCCGCTTTTAGCGATAATTTCCCCATACATGGCATACTTGAAGGCTCAGCCCAGTCCACAGATTATTAATTTGTGCCCAGTAGGAACGTTCGCAAAGCGAAATGGCCGTCTTTTACCCGGGAAATTAGTACTGTTTCCCTTCCCAGTCACACCCACACCCACACCCCAATACCATTTTCCTTGCGGCAGAAACACGGGTCCCCCACTCCGTCCCTTCAGCTGTAGGCACGTGCCGCGGTGGAACGACCAGTTTCATCGCTCCGTCGTCCTGAGGCGACGGGTTGGGCGGACATTTCGTACAAATATCACCACACAAAGCATGCTAGAAGCCAGCGTGGCGAAACAAACGTTGTCGGCACATCGTCCTTCCGGTCAGAAAGCACAACTGGCAACTATATACCAATTCATCTAATCGATTCACACCAATCTCCCGAATTTGGACCCAAATTACTCCTTCTCCAAGGGCAAGAACCTACACCGCGCATCCCCACAAATGACAATTAACCAACGCCACATAGCAGAACCCACAGCCGTCGCGGAACACTTCGCCACCTATTACGATGACATTTTCTCAAATACACGATATTCGCAACACACCACCACATTCACCGACAACACTCTCGCCACCTGCAACCTTACAGCTCACAACGCTGAACCCTATGATGCCCTCTTCACTCTCTGTGAACTAAATGTATCCCTCTTCAAAGTAACCAACCCTGAAGTTGGCTCCGACCAACTGGACTTCGAAAATCCATCCGACTCCAGAAAGGACTATTGTGCGTGTGTCGCATGTGCGGAGCGTGGGCCGTGGTTTATGGTTATGGCACCACGGACGCGCAACCCACTCCCGACTGTTCGCCCCGAGAGGGCCAGTCGTGTCAGGGCAAGGCCCGAGATAACAGCGGGCATAGTCAGACCGGGTACAGTGGATATATAGAGGCCGTGATCTGTCAGTGCATCGCTAGCAGACAGTGAGGACTGAGCGTGCACCACCTCAAAGACATCTCCTTTCGGTACTAAATCAATTATGGACCAGCAGCACCCCCCCCCCTTCTTGGTCCACTAGCACAAGCATTCATATCGCCAAGTCTCGCAAACCTCGCCAACTGCCCTCGAGCTATCGCCCATCTCTCTTACTAGTTGTGCCTCTAAAATCTTCGAGCTCATGGCCAGTGGACGAATCTACCTCTACGTCTGCCTGCCGCCAATGGGCTTTTACCTCGAAAACAACAAAATTATCTTCCCCTTTTAAAAGCGGCTTTCGGCCCACACCTAGCACCGCTGACAACCCCATCGAAATTATTGATTCTATAAAGCGCGGTTTCATGAAAGAAGAGACAGTCGCAATTCTTCTCGATCTACATTCAGCATTTAATAAAATACATAGTTCTGCCCTCCGAATAAAATTACGCCTAGTTGATATCAAGTGCAGGGTGACCACCTTCCGTAAGAACTTTCTCACTAACAGAGCATCGCACTGACTGTCCCCTGCGGCAGCATCCACTATCGGTCCCACAATTTTGATAAATGCGTCCCACAAGGCGGCGTTTTATCTCCTACCCTCTCCATCATTACCAATGACGCCCTCGCCGACCTCTATAAAAATTTCCTCCTGTCTAAAATATTATATATATGCCGACGATCTAGCCGTGTGGTGCACACACCCATCCGCAGAAAGAGCAAATCATCTCATGGCTAACGCCATGAATCATATTGATTGCTGGCGCTCCCTTTGGGAACTGCGGTTCTCCACAACGAGACCAATCCCAATGTTTTTATCCCATGTACACCCCACCTCTCACCCGCTCCGCTATCGCGATCAAATTATCCCTCCCCAGACCACGTTCACTTTTCTTGGATCGTTCCAGATAAAGGACTCTATTTCGATCACCAAATTACTTATCTTAAACAGCGCTTCGTCAGGCGTCCAAATCCCTACGCCGCATCTCCGGTCGCGACCGGAGTGCGGGCAGGGCTACCCTCACCAAAGTGTATATTGCTCTGATTCGCTCATTCCTGGAATGCAATGTGTTTATCTTGGATCATATATTTCCTTTACACATCCCACTTGAAGACCACATCCATAGTCTCCTACACCGCAGAACCCACCAACTTGTCACGTACCACCTTCGGACCACAGCATAGTACAATCACCAAGCCACTTTTGCAATCTCTAACCCTCCCCCCTGTTCGGGGTAGCAAAACCCGAAAGAAACGCAATATTGCCATTCATCTGGAACTTGTACTCGCACTGAAATTCCACAAGGTAAGCCCCCAAAATGACCCCCCCTCTCCATTCTTTAAATTTGGCAGAAATAAGCTCGAGCATTTCTTTCAATAAAACGAAGAACTGCTTTCCCCGATGGAAACTCAACTGATCTTTTTTGTACATCAAGCGCCCCCCCCAGCACATATACTTTTAAACTGATGGCTCCCGTCCCAAAGACAGTATGGGCGCCGCCTGGTACTGTGGACTCAACACTGGCCAAATAAACTTTACGCCACACCATTCGGTTTACACGACAGAGTTAGTGGCCATTCTAACCTGCCTACAACATAGTATCCAACACAACATCACCACACCCGCCATCATCTGCACTGACTCTCGCTCATCCATTGGCGCTCTCGCCCCAACGCTCAACACCTCACACCCCACAATCCACGCTATCCGTCTACTCCATCACGACCACCATGCGCACCTCCAACTCACACTGCTCTGGGTCCCTGGTCACATGGGAACAGCGGGCAACGAGCTGGCAGATAGACTCGCCCGTCGAGCGGCCGACCTCCCACGTGTCCCCACCTTCCGGTGCTCCCCTCCAAGTGGCCTTTTGTCTCCCCCAGCAGTGTGTGTGAGCAATATATCCAGATATGCTGTCGCCATTACACTACACACATTACATTAAACCCTTTCTTTCCAAATGACCCTCGCCCCAACAACACCCAAGCACACTCGAGGTGCTTCTTGCTCGGCAGCGGCTTGGACTCACCAAGCCCACCAACATGCATACCTGTCCTACATATGATTTACAGCGTCGCTCCCTTCCCTCTTATAGATCGCCCAACATCACCACCCACTGTTGCTACCCATCCTTCTCGGTGACGAGCACCCGAGGCTCCTCGAGCTACTTTTCACCTTTTGCATGACACCAACCTACAGCAAGTTATTTGAAACGAAACGCTACCATCCTCGCCGTTGTCGCATACCACGTACATGAAGACTATCTCGCACTAGGTAGCCAGGAGCCAATCCCATTTGGCAAACACAGACGGCTTTCCTACAGTTTGCGCTTGTTATTTTCTACCTTCGGGTTTTCGAAGCAGCTTGTTTTTCCGCTTTCAGGGTTTCTTCCAAGGTCTAAACTTCAACATGCACCACCACCTTCAAGATCGAGCCAGACGCTCACGGCTCGCCCTGGGCGCCGAGCGTCCACCTCGCTTCGCTTCAGGTCAGGTCAAGTCGCGGCTGGTGAGCGGAGACCGTCCGGAGGCTATGATGCCATCCACAATTCAAACGTTTTACTATGTGATATGTATGCATGCTTGTATGAAAGCATACCATGCATGTATGCTGCATACACACGTGGTATACTTTCATGCAAGCGTACATGCATCCATATATGCATACATTATGCAATGTACATACCGACACTTCATGCCACGTTCCTTGTCTGCCGGTGTCTCTCATTATTTCTGTCTTGCTTGTTTGATACCAGTGGATGTCAGACAAGCCGGTTTAACGGAACAGTTTCCTTAACGCAGCTAATCTCTTGCGGATGGCACTCTGCCACTGCTAAATACAAAACCACATCACTTGTCACTAAAGGTGGCTGGCCTGCTTGACGGTTTGTTTCTGGTCGGCTGAATTATTAGCGCTGGCCGTGGTGAGTTAATTGTAATGCATGACATAAGAATACACCGCGATTCATTTCATGAATAGGACCAGTGACGGCATTGGCCTTGGAATCATCGTCTTCGCCCTACCGTATGAAGTAACGGTTATTGAATCGCATTAGCTTGTGCATGGTAGTCACAATATAAAATATTGTTTAAGCCTCGCCAACGGAACAATACGACATAATAATATCATAGCTCGCTGGCTGGGCGTGCACCGAATAGCGTTGCTCTGCTAAAGCATGGGCATAGCCCGCTGGTCTGGCAAAGGCGGAGCATCATTCCTCTGATAAATCATGGCACGGAATGCCATTCCTCTGCTGAAGCCATTCCTCTGGTCATAGCCTGCTGGTCTGGCAAGGACGGAATGCCATTACTTTGCTAAAGCATGGTTAAAGGCCGTAGCAACTATGTCCACAATATCGTACGAATCAAGAGCATTATAGGGTGGTATTATAATACTACGGCGTAAAATATATCGATATTAACGAAGTTCACCTTACTGCCCATGGCATAAGGACTGATCTTCTGAAGGATCTGTCCCAGGATTATCCGAACCCTCTTCCCTCATTGGTCTACATCCGTTCACAAGGGGCGGATGGAGTTCTCCACCTTCGTAGGAGGCGTCAGCAAGTATGCTGAGTGTGGATAGAATTAACACGACTTCCAACATAAACGAATTCCGGCGTACCTCCGTTCGATCACGGAAATCACTGAAGATAGAAACGCAAGATTTGGAGGGAAGACTTATGCTGAAGTGAACTCCCTACAGCATACATTTTACGACTCTAGATGAGTGCCTCGGCGGGATCAAGTGAGTTCGACCGATAGGCGAGCGAGCTGCCCTGCGGCACCATAGTACCGTGCAGTGGCGTAGCGAGGATTTTCCTAAGGGGCGCGCGGACCCTCAAAGCATAGAATGAAAAGAAAAAGCATTCGGCGCGCCGAATAATTTTGGGTTTGCTGTGGTGCAAACCTCAAAATGTATCGCTCCATCTGATTTTTTTTTTGGGGGGGAGGGGGGGGCTGCGCTTGGCACAGGGTGTTGGTCGGCCCTTGGCTGCGCCGCTGGTGCCGACCAAGCTTTTGTTGCGGCCGTTCGGTCCAATTTGCACTCCGCAGCTCCAATACTTGTCACTGTATTTACAAAATGGTCAACAATCTCACAACATTTCATCGCACTACTCTGCCCAGTTTAACATTTTTTTTGTTGGACAACAGGAGGTGCGGGGTGATTAAACGTCCTCTCCGGTGTGCGCTAAAAAGGAACCACTTCTCTTTCGGATATCTATGAATTATTTTTGACATTGTCGCTGGCGATGAGTTTCACTGTGCGAAATATGTGAGCTGATTACTTTTTTTAAATTGCATTGCCATTCGGACACTCATAGAGCTAACGGACAACCCCTCCCCACAAAAAATAGAGCATGGCCCCCTGCCATTCATCATGCTCTTACACCCATGCATCCTGAAAATCGCATGCAACATCATATCATGTGCATATTCGCGAAGGGAACCACTCCCAAGTGGTGGGAAAATATAATATTTATTGAGCGCATATGCAAAATGATACCATGTGTGTTTAGTGGTACACAATTTTTTAAGCGGTGGAAGGTCACTGTGTTTCGTGAGCACATATGCAAGGTGACATGATGTGCGTATTCGGGAAGGAAGTCATTTTTGAGAGGTGGAAGGACACTGTATTTAGTGAGCACGTATGTAATTACATTGACACAAAATTTAATGAGCACGTATGTAGCTGCACGTACACTATATTACTTAATGAGTACGTATGCAACTGCATGGGCAACATATTTAATGAGCATCTACGTAGACTCATGGACATTATATTTAGAGAGCACGTATCCAGCCGTATGGACACTGTATTTAGTGAGCATGAGTGTAGCTGCATGATAATAATATTACTCGAATTACGTCATGTAGAAAGTGTGAAGGCACACTAGCGATCTATACACGATATGACAAGGGACTTCACAAAATGCCTGGGGGCTCACACAATGTCAAACTTGATATGAGCCAATATGCTCACGCAATCATAATGGTTAGAAATGAAAACGCGTTGCGGGTGGAGCTGTAAGCCCCTCAATCGGCAGGACCCCACACGTGCAGACTTGCGCGACTTGGCTCGTCATTGTAATCTGCGTATCTATATCCGTCTCAACAACTACCGAACCGTGATCCACCGTGTCCGTCTCTGTTCTAGCCGCGGCTTACTCTGTAATTCCACTGAGACTCGCTAAGTCCTAGCTTAGCAAGTTCTGTGTGGGAGTTGGTATAATACTTCCTCTGTAATATCCTTCATATATCATGACACGCTCTTCTGTTCCACCGGCTATTTTCTGCGGAGAGTTTTCGGTGTTATTGCCATCAATTTGGCTCCTGGCTGTGCTGAACCATAGGGCACAGGCTAGCTCCTGATGGTGCTGTACCACAGGTCAAAGGGTGGCTCCTGTTGGTGCTGTACCACAGGTCACAGATTGTCTCCAAAACTTAGCGCAGTCATCCCGTTTGAGGCTGTGTCATCCCGTGTGAGGATGGCTGCTGTCTTTACGCCTGGTCGATACTGAGGCTAGTGGCTGTCTGTACACCTGGTCGATACTGAGGCTGGCAGCTGTCTGTACGCCTGGTCGATACTGAGGCTGGTGGCTGTCTGTACGCCTGATCGATACTGATGCTGGTGGCTGTCTGTACGCCTGATCGAGACTGAGGCTGGTGGCTGTCTGTACGCCTGGTCGAGACTGAGGCTGGTGGCTGTCTGTACGCCTGGTCGATACTGAGGCTGGTGGCTGTCTGTACGCCTGGTCGATACTGAGGATGGTGGCTGTCTGTACGCCTGATCGAGACTGAGGCTGGTGGCTGTCTGTACGCCTGGTCGATACTGAGGCTGGTGGCTGTCTGTACGCCTGGTCGAGACTGAGGCTGGTGGCTGTCTGTACGCCTGGTCGATACTGAGGCTGGTGGCTGTTTGTACGCCTGATCGATACTGAGGCTGATGGCCGTTTGTACGCCTGGTCGATACTGAGGCTGGCAGCTGTCTGTACGCCTGGTCGATACTGAGGATGGTGGCTGTCTGTACGCCTGGTCGATACTGAGGCTGGCAGCTGTCTGTACGCCTGGTCGATACTGAGGCTGGCAGCTGTCTGTACGCCTGGTCGATACTGAGGCTGGCAGCTGTCTGTACGCCTGGTCGAGACTGAGGCTGGTGGCTGTCTGTACGCCTGGTCGATACTGAGGCTGGTGGCTGTCTGTACGCCTGGTCGATACTGAGGCTGGTGGCTGTCTGTACGCCTGGTCGAGACTGAGGCTGGTGGCTGTCTGTACGCCTGGTCGAGACTGAGGCTGGTGGCTGTCTGTACACCTGGTCGATACTGAGGCTGGCAGCTGTCTGTACGCCTGGTCGATACTGATGCTGGTGGCTGTCTGTACGCCTGGTCGATACTGAGGCTGGCAGCTGTCTGTACGCCTGGTCGATACTGAGGCTGGCAGCTGTCTGTACGCCTGGTCGATACTGAGGCTGGCAGCTGTCTGTACGCCTGGTCGATACTGAGGCTGGTAGCTGTCTGTACGCCTGGTCGAGACTGAGGCTGGTGGCTGTCTGTACGCCTGGTCGATACTGAGGCTGGTGGCTGTCTGTACGCCTGGTCGATACTGAGGCTGGTGGCTGTCTTTACGCCTGGTCGATACTGAGGCTAGTGGCTGTCTGTACGCCTGGTCGAGACTGAGGATGGTGGCTGTCTGTACGTCTGGTCGATACTGAGGCTGGTGGCTGTCTGTACACCTGGTCGATACTGAGGCTGGTGGCTGTCTGTACGCCTGGTCGATACTGAGGCTGGTGGCTGTCTGTACACCTGGTCGATACTGAGGCTGGCAGCTGTCTGTACGCCTGGTCGATACTGATGCTGGTGGCTGTCTGTACGCCTGGTCGATACTGAGGCTAGTGGCTGCCTGTACGCCTGGTCGAGACTGAGGATGGTGGCTGTCTGTACGCCTGGTCGATACTGAGGCTGGTGGCTGTCTGTACGCCTGGTCGAGACTGAGGCTGGTGGCTGTCTCTACACCTGGTCGAGACTGAGGCTGGTGGCTGTGTTTACGCCTGGTCGAGACTAAGGCTGGTGGCTGTCTGTACGCCTGGTCGATACTGAGGATGGTGGCTGTCTATGCGGCGCTGACCTCATGCCATCTGTCCAGGGTCCCGGTACCGGAGGAGCTAGCACTTACGCGGCACGTTACAGTAAGGCAAGCCTATATGCATGAACTTAACACGCGCCCTGGAGGGCCTCGGAAAATTACGCGCACTGGAGGGGGGGGGGGGAGGATTTACACCCCTACGATCTCGGCTCCTACTGAGGCTAGAGCAACGACATTCGCAGGGTGGATGGTTACGATAGTGAACTCTGTTCTGTGCAAATTTCATGACCTGAGGTCAATATCCTCAAGGTCAAATGAGGTTAAAAAAATGTTATGATTTTGCGTGGATTGGCTTGTCACTGTTATGGATCGCTGTGATTGTGTTTAAATGCTCCAAAATTGACATTCATGATGTTTTGGACATTACTAATGATACAATACAGATGCTAGATCCGCCATTTGACCTCAGATCACCTATATAGGAGCACTTTAGCAGTCATTACCTGCTCCAGTTACCGGAACCGGGCTGCCCACCCAACTTCTCCCTTGGGCAGTTCGGCACAATAGTCTTCGCAAAGAAAGGAGTGAAATGCATGAATAAAGTATGGAAACGCTTAGGCACACCATGACAAACAGTAGATATCGGGATGTGTAGGGAGTAGGAGGTAAAGTGACATCAATTGCATGACAGTCATTTGCATTTTTGACAACATTCCAGTTGACCAAGTTTGGTTCTATTAGCCTGTCATGAACATGACCTGGCTTGACCTCGGCGACCTAACATGACTTTTAATTTATATAGCATAACAAGATGCATCAAACAAGTCGCTAGTGTTGTCAAGAACAGTTCCCTTTTGCCAATATACGGGAAGCGCATCAGCGCCGATTTTTGTGGTCTGGCGCTGCGAATTGTTTTTACTTTAACGGCCCCTAACTTGAAAATTTTTCAGCCGATTTTCATTTTTCTTACTTTAAACAATACGCCGGTCATTTACAAGTAGGTACGCAAAAATTGCGTATATCGGCTGGGACAACATGGAGTTATGTACGGAAAATTGGAGGGGTGGGCGGATTTCGACATTCCCCCACCAGGGCGTGCGTTGACCTGTCATAAACGTGATCTGACTTGACCTCGGTGACCTGACATGACTTTAAAACAATGTAGCATGACAATTTACATCACACAAGTCGTTAGTTTTGCCAAGAACACTTCCTTTTTGCCAATATACGAGAAGCGCATCAGCGCCGATATTTATGGTCTGGCGCTGAGAAACGTTTTGTACTTTAGCGACCCCTAACTCGAAACATTTTCGGTCGATTTTCATTTTTTGTACTTTAAACAACGCGCCGGTTATTTATAAGCACGTATGCAAACAATGGCGTATATCGACCGGTAAAATCTGGAATTATCTACGAAAGAACGGAGGGATGGGCGGATTTCGCCCCCCCCCCCCCCGAGGGCGCGTGTTAAGGAATGCATTATGTCGCGATATATGTTATGAAATACAGTGTGAGGATTCCAAACAGTCTTTGCGAACATACCATTTTGATGCTGTTCCGGGCTTGCCCACAGGCGATTTATGTCTGCAAGATTAGCACAGCTTCCGTCAATTCCCCGCGCAGAATGAAGAACTGACGACAAATTGCTGCTGGCACCGTATGTCATGCTTAGCGAATAGGGAGGCACCACAGAATAGCGTGAGTAAATTATTATCAATATGGGATGGTTCATCGGCTCATCATTTTTACTTACGTCGCGCCCAAACTTAATGGATGGGTTTGCCTCCCTGGTAGCTCAGTTGGTTAGAGCGCTGGCCTGCACCGGTCTCCCCTGTATTGGCAACACAGGGTTCGAGTCGCTTCGCGCGCTCGCATTTAGCCCCCGGCCGGGAGTGTCAGTTGGCAGCTGGCCCGATAAGGCCGGGGACGAGCTAAAGGGCGGCCGTGTCGGTGCATTGGCGGCACGTTAAACTTTCGGTCTAAATTCTGCCGTTGAACTGGAGCTCATGGATCGGGTGGTGGGGCCAGGGTTCACGCAACAAGCTCTGCTTAGCAATAGAACCCTGGCTCCTCAAGCCACCCCAGCAACAACTCGGATCAAATTCTTTAAAAAAAAGAAGAAAAAAAAAGGCTCTGAGGTCCTATATGGTTCAATATTATAAGTGCAATCAACGGGAAAAGAAGAACCAACAGGTAGGGTAGTCGCCATAACTATATTTGTATAAGCGGTGACTACATGTGTATGTGATGCATGCTTTCGACAAATTACAACGTAAAATATAATCGAATTATCAGTGAATGTATTTCGGGGAAGGCCCTTCGTCAGCAGCAACAATTTTGTTTAAAGAATGGAAAAAGCACGCCAAGCGTACCTCGTGACCAAACACAGTGATCTGCTTTCATTCTCACCTTGTAAAAATTTGCTCATCTGCAAAATATGTACACACACGGAATACATGCCCACTCAAAGATGTACACAATTTCCGCACATTCACATCAGTTCAATATTCAGGATACTATGAGCATCAGTCAACCCTCGGAGGCGTAGTTGGCTTATCCGCCACAGAGCTGATCTGCACTGTCGTCTGTGAGTGTGTGGTGTGTGGTGTGTGGTGTGTGGTGTGTGGTGTGTGGTGTGTGATGTGTGGTGTGTGGTGTGTGGTGTGTGGTGTGTGGTGTGTGGTGTGTGGTGTGTGGTGTGTGGTGTGTGGTGTGTGGTGTGTGGTGTGTGATGTGTGGTGTGTGGTGTGTGGTGTGTGGTGTGTGGTGTGTGGTGTGTGGTGTGTGGTGTGTGGTGTGTGGTGTGTGGTGTGTGGTGTGTGGTGTGTGGTGTGTGGTGTGTGATGTGTGGTGTGTGGTGTGTGGTGTGTGGTGTGTGATGTGTGGTGTGTGGTGTGTGGTGTGTGGTGTGTGATGTGTGATGTGTGTGTGGTGTGTGGTGTGTGGTGTGTGGTGTGTGGTGTGTGGTGTGTGGTGTGTGGTGTGTGGTGTGTGGTCTGTGATGTGTGATGTGTGTGTGGTGTGTGGTGTGTGGTGTGTGGTGTGTGATGGTAGTGGCGTGTGATGTGTGGTGTGTGGTGTGTGGTGTGTGGTGTGTGGTGTGTGGTGGTAGTGGCGTGTGATGTGTGGTGTGTGGTGTGTGGTGTGTGGTGTGTGGTGTGTGGTGTGTGGTGTGTGGTGTGTGGTGTGTGGTGTGTGGTGTGTGGTGTGTGGTGTGTGGTGTGTGTGGTGTGGTGTGTGGTGTGTGGTGTGTGGTGTGTGGTGTGTGGTGTGTGGTGTGTGGTGTGTGGTGTGTGGTGTGTGGTGTGTGGTGTGTGGTGTGTGGTGTGTGGTGTGTGGTGTGTGGTGTGTGGTGTGTGGTGTGTGGTGTGTGGTGTGTGGTGTGTGGTGTGTGGTGTGTGGTGTGTGGTGTGTGGTGTGTGGTGTGTGGTGTGTGGTGTGTGGTGTGTGGTGTGTGGTGTGTGGTGTGTGGTGTGTGGTGTGTGGTGTGTGGTGTGTGGTGTGTGGTGTGTGGTGTGTGGTGTGTGGTGTGTGGTGTGGTGTGTGTGTGAGAGAGCGAGAGAGCGAGAGAGAGAGAGAGAGAGAGAGAGAGAGAGAGGGAGAGGGAGAGGGAGAGGGAGAGGGAGAGAGAGAAAGAGATGGAGGAAGAGGGACATGGAGAGAAACTGGGGCGAATGAGACACATGTGTGTGTACGTGTCTGTGTGCGTGGATGTGGTTCTGTACTGCATATATGATTGTCTTAGGCGGTGTATGAAGCTGGTCTCATCAGGGTTCAAGATGCGGCCTTTGCATTTAATGAAGGCTTGTTGTTCTATCGGTTCGGTAATTTAGCTGTCTTTGCAGCCTTGCAAAGTAGATATGTTGAGTGTGTTAGGTTCGATAGTGCGGCCCGCGTGAGTGCTTTTGAAGTGTTTGACAAATGGAGTGTTAATGGTTATGTGTTTGGCGTATTTCGCGCGCTCATTAAAGCTGTCTCTAACCATCCTTTTAGTTTCTCCTATGTATGTGATGCTCAAGGGTCGGTGTAGCTGGCAGGTGATGAGGTAGGCGGTGCTCCGTGTGTGACAGCCTTTAAGTCGGTGTGCGCTGTAAGGGCCCATTCAAGCAGGTTTGGATTGGGTTTGAAAATTATTGGTAGGACACTTTTGTTGGTCATATTTGTTTCATAAAATCAAGTGAATGGGGCTGGTTAGGTAAGGTAGAGACATTGATGTGACAAGAGTGAAATACAAGACAAGAGTGTGGAAGATGTTGGCCCCTGTTTTATTGCTGGAACTTGGACCCTTATGTCTTAGATGATGCTGATAAATTGAGTAGCATACAAGCTATGTAGGGTATTTTACACCACAAGTATTACATCATGCTATACATGGTGTTGTGGTGAATTCAGCATCGATCTTCGGGTATGTGATACTGATGAGATGGTATATTGCGGGAATTGACGGGTATGTGATACTGGCTATGGCAGTACAATGAATTGAACGTGATTATATATGTTTGGAATTGCTGAGGAGTGTGTTATGCAATATCAGGTGAATGGTGCTAGATAGGCTACGATAGATAGGCTAAAGTTCCCTTGGAACTTGAGATAATGGATTGATTTGGGTGTGAGCGATTACTTTTCTAGTAGCTTTTCTAGATAGGCTTAATCCAGATGGGCCCCTGTGACTCTTATTAAGCCTTAACACTTTGTGAACTTTATGATGTTGTTGAGAAAATGAATGCAAACGTCCAGTGATTGTGAACCGTGCGTCGTCCAAATACTGAATGAGTTCCTTGAAAATCTGTCAGACTGGACGTTGGGGTTCCAAGATGTACGTGGCTTGATACAGGTTGCAAGAAATATTACATACCACATATTTTTTCATGACATCTTTGGTAAAACTGGACTTACAGGTATGGTTACTGATGAAAGAATAACTAGTTATATTTTCTGCTGTTTTGTCAAGCCATTTTCGCCTTTAAACCAGACTTCCTCACTATTTACTTTACTTTATTATAGTTTAAAAAAAAATCCGTGTTGTTGCTGGGGTGGCTTTAGGCACCAGGGTTCTATTGCTAAGTAGAGCTTGTTGCGTGAACCCTGGCCTCACCACCCGATCCATGAATTCCAGTTCAACGGCAGAATTTAGACCGAAATTGTAACGTGCCGTCAATGCACCGACACGGCCGCCCGGTAGCTCGTCCCCGGCCTTATCGGGCCAGCTGCCAACTGACACTCCCAGCCGGGGGCTAAATGCGAGCGCGCGAAGCGACTCGAACCCTGTGTTGCCAGGACAGGGGAGATTAGTGCAGGCCAACACTGAAACCAACTGCGCTACCGGGGCGTTGCTGGAAACATTGGAAAATGTTTCCAGCAAGGTATCACCGATCTAGAAAGTCATCTTCCTGTCATGGATGTCAGGATAGCACGTGTGCCGATGTCTGAAAATATGGTGCTGTTGTAGTTTTGTTTGTTTTACTTAAGTAACGAAGTTAGTTTCGTACCCCCACTTTTTTAATGCACATGGCTCCCATGTGCACAGACTCGTCGAGTCTGGGGACTTGTCTAGTATGGTGACGAAAATATTGTCATGTTTTTGGACGCCACGGACCGCAGTGGCGACATGCTGTGATTGGGCCAACATCCGTTCCGACATGGCGTGGGAACGGATGCTTGCCTAAGTGGGAACGGATACCCCTCTCGCGTTCGCGACGGCCCCTGGTCAGGTAGTCGTCACAGGGGAGCGGGAGGGGTCACACTGGGCTGGTCAGGCAGTCGTCACAGGGGAGCGGGAGGGGTCACTCGTGGCTGGTCAGGTAATCGTCACAGGGGAGCGGGAGGGGTCACACTGGGCTGGTCAGGCAGTCGTCACAGGGGAGCGGGAGGGGTCACACTGGGCTGGTCAGGCAGTCGTCACAGGGGAGCGGGAGGGGTCACACTGGGCTGGTCAGGCAGTCGTCACAGGGGAGCGGGAGGGGTCACACTGGGCTGGTCAGGCAGTCGTCACAGGGGAGCAGGGAGGGGTCACACTGGGCTGGTCAGGCAGTCGTCACAGGGGAGCGGGAGGGGCCCGCTGGGGTGGGAGGGCACAGGGGACGGGGGGTCACACTGGGCTGGTCAGGCAGTCGTCACAGGGGAGCGGGAGGGGTCACACTGGGCTGGTCAGGCAGTCGTCACAGGGGAGGGGTCACACTGGGCTGGTCAGGAGGAAGGGGGGGAGGGGTCACACTGGGCTGGTCAGGCAGTCGTCACAAGGGGAGCGGGAGGGGTCACACTGGGCTGGTCAGGTAGTCGTCACAGGGGAGCGGGAGGGGTCACACTGGGCTGGTCAGGAGTCGTAAGGGGGGGAGGGGTCACACTGGGCTGGTCAGGCAGTCGTCACAGGGGAGCGGGAGGGGTCACACTGGGCTGGTCAGGCAGTCGTCACAGGGGAGCGGGAGGGTCACACTGGGCTGGTCAGGCAGTCGTCACAGGGGAGCGGGAGGGGAGGGGTCACACTGGGCTGGTCAGGCAGTCGTCACAGGGGAGCGGGAGGGGTCACACTGGGCTGGCAGTGTCACAGGAGCGGGGGGGGGTCACACTGGGCTGGTCAGGCAGTCGTCACAGGGGAGCGGGAGGGGTCACACTGGGCTGGTCAGGCAGTCGTCACAGGGGAGCGGGAGGGGTCACACTGGGCTGGTCAGGCAGTCGTCACAGGGGAGCGGGAGCGGGAGGGGTCACACTGGGCTGGTCAGGCAGTCGTCACAGGGGGCGGGGGATGCTCAGGCAGGGAGGGGTCACACTGGGCTGGTCAGGCAGTCGTCACAGGGGAGCGGGAGGGGTCACACTGGGCTGGTCAGGCAGTCGTCACAGGGGAGCGGGAGGGGTCACACTGGGCTGGTCAGGCAGTCGTCACAGGGGAGCGGGAGGGGTCACACTGGGCTGGTCAGGCAGTCGTCACAGGGGAGCGGGAGGGGTCACACTGGGCTGGTCAGGCAGTCGTCACAGGGGAGGGGGGGGGGCAACATTGGGCTGGTCAGGCAGTCGTCACAGGGGAGCGGGAGGGGTCACACTGGGCTGGTCAGGTAGTCGTCACAGGGGAGCGGGAGGGGTCACACTGGGCTGGTCAGGCAGTCGTCACAGGGGAGCGGGAGGGGTCACACTGGGCTGGTCAGGTAGTCGTCACAGGGGAGCGGGAGGGGTCACACTGGGCTGGTCAGGCAGTCGTCACAGGGGAGCGGGAGGGGTCACACTGGGCTGGTCAGGCAGTCGTCACAGGGGAGCGGGGAGGGGTCACACTGGGCTGGTCAGGCAGTCGTCACAGGGGAGCGGGCAGCTGGTCAGGCAGTCGTCACAGGGGAGCGGGAGGGGTCACACTGGGCTGGTCAGGCAGTCGTCACAGGGGGGGCACACGGGCTGGTCAGGAGTTAGGGGCGGGAGGGGTCACACTGGGCTGGTCAGGCAGTCGTCACAGGGGAGCGGGAGGGGGTCACACTGGGCTGGTCAGGCAGTCGTCACAGGGGAGCGGGAGGGGTCACACTGGGCTGGTCAGGCAGTCGTCACAGGGGAGCGGGAGGGGTCACACTGGGCTGGTCAGGCAGTCGTCACAGGGGAGCGGGAGGGGTCACACTGGGCTGGTCAGGCAGTCGTCACAGGGGAGCGGGAGGGGTCACACTGGGCTGGTCAGCCGGAGAGATGAGACGAGCTGGGTTGTCGAGGCTAGTAAAATGTACCCTGGGATAAAATGTGAACGCTGACACATTTGATGTCACCGCTGGGTGGGAGGAACTGTCGAAAACGTTGCTCAAGTGTTTACTGCATTGGTTAATATTCAGCCCGATCGATATGAGGGTATATAAGGCTCGTACTTTTGGAGAAGCCGTCGAATTGGAGAAGCTACTGGATCTGAAACCAATTATTGCGAGGCAGGGCTAATACCAGACTATCACTGCCAGGCAAACTGAGACTTGTTTGCACTTCCCACAAGAGCTTTTATTACAGTTTGTATATGGTAGCCATTATCCAGAAGCGAAGTCCAGATTGTCGATATTCGCTTTTCCTTTATCTATACTGGAAGAGTTGTTGATGGCCTTGTGAAAACTGTTCCTAGTTATGTTATGCTTGGTGAAAGAGGGGTGTGCGGAGGCATAATGGAAGACAATGCCATAGTTGGTCGCTTAGATGAAAAGCTATGAATCCAATTTATTGCTGTAGTTAGTCTTTTCAACGGTCGCCAAAGTGTCAAGGAAGGGAACCCCGGCGCCACCTCGAGAGTGCTACACGGTGAACTTTATTGTGTGGTGTGAGTTCAGGTTTTCTGGGGAAGCTACCAGGGCCTACTCTTCGTGTATGCATCGTCCTGCGTAGTCATCAATATATCTCAGTATGAACTAGGGATTTTCTGTGATGTGCAAAGCATTTTGCTGCAGCCTATAAAATAAGCTAATAGCTGGTGTGGAGAGTGTTTCCATCGCCAATCCCTGCTTTTGCCTGTAGAGCTGTAGAGGTCTTCAAAGAGCAGCCTCGCCACCGCGGCAGGGCTGGTCAGCTCCACAGGATGACTTTGCGGTGCGGCGGTGGTGTCAGCGGCGGTGGTGTCAGCGGCGGTGGTGTCAGTGGCGGTGGTGTCAGCGGCGGTGGTGTCAGCGGCGATGGCATGACAATGACACCACTGTCATGGCACTCGGCGGGTACATGCTTAGACATGGCCAGTGTTTGGGAAAATCTTTTGATTTCGTTCTATGAAAATATTTCTAAAGATTTCGTTCTCAAGCCATTGGCATAGCTGTCCAAACCAATTTCCACTTGTCGTTCCATGCGATCAAATTCCATGAACGACGATAATTCAGTCATGTGTGAAAATATTCCATTGTTGCCAACATAAAATTGGTGAATGCAGATTGAGGAGATACATTCGACACGACCCATGATTTACTTACCGGAAAAATGACACGGGTCGTTGGTAGTGATACATCGACGTGGTGCAAGGTCAGGTGAAAGGGGTGATCCCCAAATTACATTTTGCTTGCAATACCACCAATGTTTCTAATTATTTATGCTCATGGGTATAAGCATGCCCTTAGCATGCAAAGTATAAAATCCACTCAAAAGGACCAAAAGTGGTCCAAAAGGGCGCTGAGTGCGACCGAAAGTTTAATCATCGAATTCAGATTAGTCAAAAGGGAACCTGAGGGAGTCACAGTGATCCCCCATTGGAGGTCCAAATAGGGTGTTCACATACCGATTGCAATAAATCCCCAAAGCATTCGAATCCATCTGAAGAGGTCATGATGCCATTATCTGAATGGACTGCAGTAGTATCTCAGGGGTCTATGAGCACCCGTGGAGAACGCAGAGCGCATTGGAAACGGCAAAGGAACACCACCTGAAAATAGATAGTTTTCCTGCATTGTGACAATTGCTATCCAATTCCCTCAGCTTCAGAAGCTTGGCGCAGCCAGAGGTAAGCACGTGCATTCACATAGTCTCATGCATATATGCCAACCCTAATGCTACAGATGTAAACCCACTGCCTGCCACAGGTGGCATGTCAATGGGCTTACGTCTGTCGGGTTAATCTTCGACAGGTATGTGGAAGATCACACACCGACGTAGCCAGCATTCACATCACATGCCCAGAGTCGCGAACATGATGAACAGCGGCGAGGCCTTAACAAGCTGGCAGCGCTCGGCACCACATGCTTCCCCCGGAAAATTCACACAGTAATCGCAAGCGTATGTCCAGTGCACGCTGGGGCTTCCCAATCACTTCATTTGTGTAAGCGACACGGCCACACTTTCCCATCGCTATGTTCCCCTGACGCCATCGTGTGTAGGCCGTCAGCGGTGTATATCCCGGGTGGCAAGCTACACCAACAGCAGATGGAAACGGGAGCAGAAAAACACAGACAAACAAAGAGACAAGGAAGAAAGAGCAATGGATAGAAGCAAAGGGACATAGCGAGGCACATGGATGCATAAACAACATGATGAAAGAGAAGGACAGGAATGGAGAGAAAGGACGGGAATAAAAATGGAACAGGAAGAGAAAGATAACACGAAGAGAAAGAGACATATAGAGAGATGCTGAAAGAGAGAAAGAGATAAAAAGACAGAGGGTACGGGAGAAAAAGAGGAAGAGAGAAATGGAGCGAGAGAGAGAGAGAGAGAGAGAAAGGGGATGGGGGTAGAAGCAGGTGGTAGGGGACGAGAAGAAGAGATAAATAGCAATGAATAATATACGGAATAGCTGACCAGTCCAGTTGGTTGTTGTTGGCCAGCAGTCTGCCGTGTTGGTAGTTCGCTAGCTGTTGGTCGGGGATGGAGAGCTCGGTCTGCAGTAGAGATCCTGCGGCCAAAGCCATGGCGTGAGTGGTCTCCCGCCTAGGAATGCAGTGTCTTCACGCTGAGACATCGTCAATTGCAGCTGATGGTAATTTGTTGTCTTAGTTGCACTAACGGGTGATATTTTCAGAAAAACGGACCAAGAGGCATTCGATTTATAACATTCCATGATAATTTTCGAGAACTCTTGCGATCACGTTTTAAAAACACAAAGACGAATAAGGTTGCGTATGTGGCCATGTGAGAAACTGCACTAGTTTCCACTTCGGCTGTCTTCCATTTTACGTTTAGAGTATATCCGGTGTTCGTTTCTGTCTTTTATGACTAAAAAATGTGAGTGCGTTGTCTTCTTCTATTACAAAAACAAGGGAATGAAAAGCATCACCACTACTCTAATCTTCCACCAATTATTCCTGGTCTGTGGTTGCATCGAGATGGAGCATTCTTGTCCGCTGATACTAAACAGCTACTGAATGCTTGATGGCCTACCACATACAAAATAGCACCGTACTCTTTATTAAACACAGACACTTGAATGTTGGTGCCTGTCACATTGAATGTTGGTGCCTGTCACACTGAATGTTGTGTGCATGTCACCCATACAACGCTTTGTTTCCAAATATTGATTTTCATTCACCTTTAATCGAGGTAATCAGAATATTATCGGTTATAGGATGGCAGTATTCATATGGGTGTGTGATGAAGCGTGAGACAACAATAACGTTGGTGCATTATCGGATGCATGCCTAGTCGCTACGTCTGGCATCAGCTTCCGCTTACAAAAATGTCTCAGTCAGCAATCACTCTCTAGCTAACGCTCACATACATGGAATGACTTGGATCCTATCCTTCCAGGATGCAGTGGAGTGCCCAGGATTTGTGTCAGGTAGTTAAACGAATTTCCTTTGAATTTTGAAATTTGAAACAGAAGTTCATCATCCCTCCGAAATCAGCTTGCTTCGTACCAAACTAGACTTGGTGCACATTTGACCAGTTACCAAACAGACTGACCTAAGTAAGAGGACATTTGTAGGTTCGTGGTTAAATTTGTAGTTTCTAAATATTACTTCAAATCCAAAACATTTAATCCTAGTAGCCGGAATCTGAGGAGCATTGAATTTTGGAGGGCTGTACAGGAAAATAGTGGGACTTCTCCAGCCCTGGCTTTTACAAATGCTGAATATCTCTCCAGATTATCGTCCTAGAGTCTGGAGAGATCCCCTGGTTTCTGCCGTGTATGCGGTTTCTGCTGGACTCATTACATTTTGCTAATTGATGACATATGATGGTCTTTGCCATATTGATGTCAAGGAAGCAGTCGGAATGTCTGGGTGCTGGTAATACTCCACGAACTCAAGTCCATGCATTTTTTTCCTTTGTCGCATTTTCTGGTGCAAAAGGAATCCGAATGCCCTTCTGAGATTTGATGCACCTGATCCTTTTTTTGGGTGAATATGCTTCTAGATTGGCTACCGAATGGAGGCGCCGGTTCGGTGTGTTTGCTGGGTCTGTTGTGTTCTTCGCTCGTCTCCTTATATGTTCTAGGGCCCCAGCACATTATTAAGATGCCGAGGAACCTTTCAGACTCCAACTCTTCTTAGGGCCTTGCCATTTTTGTGGACCCAAGATATCTTTGAGGGACAGATTCACTTGCAATGCCTGAATGTGTTTATGCTGTACCCTGATGCGTGTTGTTTTGATTTTTGCCAGGACCATGTCGTTTTTTTGCGAGTTTGCACTGCTCCCGTGGCAGTCTACTTTGCTTGCATACTTTGTTGCCCTGGTGTGCTCTAAGGACCACAACGCGTTTTGAGTGTCTTCCGTGGTGTGTGTTTAAGGCCCCAGGGCAATATTGTAGAGCCTTCTAGGTATCTTGTGAGACACGCTGTGGTTCTGAGGGCCACTATGCATTTTTTCGGGTTCGCGAAAAAGCATATATCTATGCAATGCATATTTCGGACACGGTGCAGCACATGCGAGAACTGTCCAAAAATCGTGAATAGTGAAGTCACATTAAGGTTGTGAAAGTGATGCATCTGGGCACGGCCTATGTGCACTGTGACAGCAAAGAGTGGCTTGCATTAGGTGTTGGACTATACGTCCATATAAATGATGTTCTGCAGCACAATTGTACTTCTTGTTGTGATGCTAGCATGGTAGAATATGGTCAGACTGCATCACTGTCATGTTTGATGGCATTCATCTCATGCTATAAGTAACCAGCAGATGTTCTGAAGTAAAATTATATCGCTACATGGAAATAGTTACAACACTATGTGAGCATGCAGATCATGCCTACAGGTAGAATGAAGACATAATTGTACTTCTTGTTGTGGGGCCAGCATGATCAATGTTTTCATCACCAGACCACCAGATAATCCGAAGTAGAATTACGTCGTCACGCGTAGATAAGCCTATGAATGACCTATCGGTAATACCTTCTGGCCCTCGGTGACAGTCCGGTGTGTCCAAGGTGCCATGCTGCACTGTCAGTGCGGCACGTATGGATTGCCTGCAGTCGATTTACCCATAAGCCGTACCTTTGAACCGCACCTTTTTCATACTTTCTACCATTTTACCGAGCCGATGATCGTGCATTGGAATACCTGGCGAACACAGGGCTCAGAGCTGATGATCGTGCATTGGAATACCTGGCGAACACAGGGTTCAGAGCTGATGACCGTACAGTGTACATGGGAATACCTTACCTTTTTATCGTACCTTTTAACTACTTTGGATATACCTCTCTCTCCCTTAGGGAAGTATTAGGGGACGAGTCACAAATTGTTCAATCGGAACGGGTCTTCCTTTTCCTATCAGAAATAAAGTTTTCTGTGATAATGATACCCCTCATTAATTCGCTTTTACACCACACAACTATCCTCATTTGAAATGAGGATAGCAGCACGGAATGATCGCACACGTACATCGAACCATTCACATGCAGTTGTCTCGTCGACTGACCTTCGTGTATATGCCATTGTTTGATTGACGATGATATGGGCGCTGGATGACCGACGCAGTCAAGGTGCCCATAGACTCCATTAACCAACCTATCGGTAATGGGTGACCTTGAACTCTGTGAAGACTATTAAGGCAAGCTATAAATCTTACATCAATACGTTGTTTTAATGTGTGGTTAAGTTTAAGTTTTTATATCACGCTTTTTGTATCACCATTTGATTCCCAGTAGTTTTCCATTGGGAAATAACTTGCTGGAAATCCGTCTGTTCCAAAAATCGGAAAATCATAGAAACCATGGAGAACCGAAGAGTATATGTGATGTGTAAAAGCAATCCGCCTTTTCACATGGCAGTCAAACCATGCCCGTTTGTATTTCTCCCATCAAATTAATAAATTTCAATTCGCTAGGGTCAAAAAGGTCACGAGTTCACCAAGTTATGTGGTCACTAGGTGAAACGGGAGAAGTGTTAATATGTTATCATGGATTCGTTTTCTTTAGTCATTTTTCTTCTCAAAAATGCATTATATATCACACTTCCTCTTCATTATCGATGAAATATCTATCGCCAAAGGTACCCTTTTTGTGCCCGCAAAATTCTGTCGTAGGCTATAACTCCGAAACATTTGGTAGGATCGAGCTAAAACGTGTTCAGATGTATTCAGGGCACAAGACTACCCAGTACATCAATTTTGGTCGAAATACAAATTTAGTCGGTGTAAAATTGGAAAATATTTGGTCGATCTGTCGTGGAACGCACCCCTTACAAACATCCAAAGGCCCTTACAAGCATTTAAAGGCCCTTACAATCATGTAAAGACCCAGACACACATCTGAGGACCCATGCTAACATCTAAAGGTCCTTGCAAACGTCTCAAGACCCTTACAAACATGCCAAGACCCTTACAAACATCTAAGACCCTTGCAAACAGCTCAAGGCCTTTCCAATCATCTAAAGGCCCTTAGTACCATATGAAGGCCCTTGCCAACGTCTACTGGCCCTTTCGAAGGCCTATCGACCTTTACCAAGTTTTTGTGGGCCCTTACGGGTATGTACGGATGATGATCCTTCTGCATGAATTGCAACAGCCATACGGATACCGATGGAGATGAGCTTCCTACAATGCAAAAGCTCTTTCCCGAGAAAAAAAATGAGGAACTCAGTGGGATATTTTAAAACATTTCAGTCCCACTTAAAAGTTAGCATTATGTTGGATTGGGGTTCGGGACTCGGGAGAGAGGGAGCATATTGGAGGGTTCGGGTTCCCGAACAGATAGGGAACTTCACGTACGGTGTCTCAATCTCTTTTAGCAACTAGAGTTCCTCCAAAGTTGGTATTCGCAAGAACTGATTGAATTTTGTTTGCATACTTCTTAAAGGATGCCCCATGATTTTGGTCACTGATGATCACCTCTCCACTCTCCCAGTACTTCTGTCCAAAGCTCCTCTCACGTTCTCACGGCTGCACTGCAAAAATTGTTTATGAACTAACATTGTTTACACATATAGTATAACGTGGTATATTAAGGGCAGAGCAAGAATGGCATCAGGAATAACCAACAGACCAGTTTTCTAAGTGCTCAGTTTATTGAGGAAAAAAATATCGCCCTATTTTGAAATGCTTGAATAAACTTAATATAGTGCTATGGGTGTGATAAGTCATGTAGGTCTGTTTTGAATCATAGAACACACTTAGTGAAAAATATATTAATAATCTTCTGCACATTTCCACACTATAGTGTCATTGATTGCTACAAGAATCAAATCTGCGTGTACGAACGGGAAACTGAATGACTGATTGTTTCGTGGTTTACGTGTTGACCAAATTTATCCCTCCTTGCCTTTGGTGCATTATAAGTACCTATGTACAATTCAGCTACAGGGAAAATGAGGAATGTTCCTTTTTTATTGTCTTCCAGTATAATTCTGTCATCTGTTCGATGGACGATTATATGCGATAGCTGATATTCGATCATTCTATTTGTGATTCTATTTGTGAACTTCATTACCTGTGTTACCTGGCCTTCAGGTAAGCTTCAGCCCATCCACTAGCGTTGCTGATGGTCTCTGCTCACTTAGTGCTGGGCGGTGAGCTGGTGGTCTTTGCTCGCCTAGTGCTGGGCGGTGAGCTGGTGGTCTTTGCTCACCTAGTGCTGGGCGGTGAGCTGGTGGTCTTTGCTCACCTAGTGCTGGGCGGTGAGCTGGTGGTCTTTGCTCACCTAGCGCTGGGCGGTGACCTGGTAGTCTTTGTTCACCTAGTGCTGGGCGGTGAGCTGGTGGTCTCTGCTCACCTAGTGCTGGGCGGTGAGCTGGTGGTCTTTGCTCACCTAGTCCCGAGTTGAGAGTGCTGCCAACTGTGGCAGCCAGACCGCCGCCGGCCAGCTGCCACGACGGAATGGCAGGCATTGAGTCCGCGCCGCCGTACATGGGAATACCTGGCGAACACAGGGCTCAGAGCTGATGACCGTGCATGGGAATACCTGGCGAACACAGGGCTCAGAGCTGATGACCGTGCATGGGAATACCTGGCGAACACAGGGCTCAGAGCTGATGACCGTACATGGGAATACCTGGCGAACACGGGGCTCAGAGCTGATGACCGTGCATGGGAATACCTGGCGAACACAGGGCTCAGAGCTGATGACTGTACATGGGAATACCTGGCGAACACGGGGCTCAGAGCTGATGACTGTACATGGGAATACCTGGCGAACACAGGGCTCAGAGCTGATGACTGTACATGGGAATACCTGGCGAACACGGGGCTCAGAGCTGATGCCTGTACATGGGAATACCTGGCGAACACAGGGCTCAGAGCTGATGACTGTACATGGGAATACCTGGCGAACACGGGGCTCAGAGCTGATGACTGTACATGGGAATACCTGGCGAACACAGGGCTCAGAGCTGATGACTGTACACTGTACATGGGAATACCTGGCGAACACGGGGCTCAGAGCTGATGACTGTACATGGGAATACCTGGCGAACACAGGGCTCAGAGCTGATGACTGTACACTGTACATGGGAATACCTGGCGAACACAGGGCTCAGAGCTCATGACTGTACATGGGAATACCTGGCGAACACAGGGCTCAGAGCTGATGACCGTGCATGGGAATACCTGGCGAACACAGGGCTCAGAGCTGATGACTGTACATGGGAATACCTGGCGAACACAGGGCTCAGAGCTGATGACTGTACATGGGAATACCTGGCGAACACAGGGCTCAGAGCTGATGACTGTACACTAGGGTGGAGTGATTTTATGCGTTTTTGTAAAAACGCTGGGTGATAAAGTCTAAAACCATGTGTTTGGTTCTCAAGAAATGATCTGCAAAGTTATAAAACAATCCGAGGCCGGGAAGCCGCCGCGCCTCAGGGCTTTCTGAGACAGAAATGACGTTTTCTAACGAACTTGCGGGATAAATCACCATTTCAGGAATTCAACTAATTAGATAGAAAATAAAGAGTTGTTTCATTGGATTCTGCAGTTTTTCATTGACCGCTATGCCAATTTTCACTTCTCTAACTTGAAAATTGTGCCCGTCATTACGCAGAGTCTCGTAAGGTGTACCGACCGCAGCGACATCACTGCCCTCTATCGGTGGAAGTATAAACTGTGGGCATTGGCCGTTTTTCCAGTTTTAGTTCCTCTCTGACAACTGAGATGGAGCTGGATGGAGGCCACGGTACCGGTGGGCCCAAGTCCTTCAAGGGCCCGCTGGGACAAGCTATAGCTGGTGACATTCACCGCCAGCCGGGGGTGGACTTCCGTCCCATACCATTCAACGCCCAGGACAGAATGGGATTGGGACAAGGAAGAAGTTGGAGAAACATTTATCAGGGTCTAAATGGGCAAATGGCATGGCAAGTGTTTGGATTGTACTACGGACTCACAAATTGCCATGATTCTAGATAGATATACAGATGACGCAGTATATTATTGTATGTCATGTAATTTGTATGGATCAGGTGGATAGTGGCGAAGTATTTCAGTCAATTCTTGTTTTATTATAAAAACAAGCGGCACATACCTCATCGGAAGTACGTTGCCATGAAGAAGGCACATGAGCCACTGGACGCTACAGCCCAGCTGGCGCTCCATCCTCGTGAGTGCACCGTTTTCGCGGCCTGTGTTGACGGCAGTGCCATCTACCAATACTGCCTGCAAGGATTCTTCTGAGTCGCACTCCCGAACGATTTCTAAAGCCTTGCCAGCAATTGATGCACTATTTTCTGATGTCATTGTTCTGTGAGCTATGTAGGTTCCACCTGGCTCGCTCACAAATACCACATGCTTCTCTTTTCCCGTAAGCCGTACGTCTTGCTCATTTGTTTTCTCTCGCATCTTTGTTATATCCTGTCTCCCATCGAATCCCATGCACTGCACCTTACCGCCTATGCCCTCCTTTAGCTTTCGTTCTTCTTTCTCCTGTGCCCTTTGTCTGGCTCTTATCACTTTATCTCGTGTGATGACGTGCCTCGTGTCGTTTTCAGTGACAAGGTCAAGGTCCTTCAAGAGAGCCGTGCCAAGGGCCGCTGCAATCCTATCAGTGACCTCGATGTACCGGTCACACTCCTTAGCGAAATTCTCCAGAGGCATCATATTGTACGGAGCCCTAGTCTGTGTTGGTTCGTGGACACTCCCTGTGTCATATGCATCGTCACCATTGCTTCCCTCGTCCATGCTTTCGGGCTTGTGTCCCGTGCTGTGCTCGGTCAGACCCGAAGGACCATGATCCGAGTCGTTGGCGTCCGTCTGAAGGAAAACCGGATCACGCCGCAGACGGTTCTGATCTCTTCGCCTCCTCCCCAATGCATTGGAGGTCTTCATGTCAATGCCGCCGATGCTTAGCTTCCTCTCACCTCGCTGGTCTTGTAAGAAATTCCACTCGCGGTATGGAACCTTGTTCTCGCTGGGGCAGCTGCAGGCATTTCTCGAAGGACAACTGCACGCGCAGATGTCAATCAGCTCATGGAGGGGAATCGTTTTGCTTGCGCCAGCGCGTTTCTTTATTGGGGTCTTTGTTAGATCCTTTCCTTTCTTCACAATCACCAGGACACCCCGGACAATCGACTGAAACGATTTAACAGGGACGCTTGCTTTCCCCCAAAGGCATACAACGCCCTTGGCAACGCTCGTGGCGATTTGCCTTTCGCCCGCTGCATGGTTGTCAACAGCCCGAAGTTTGACTGTAGTCTGTAGAAGTTATATACATGAATCTGAAGTGGCAGTTGGTTCTTCGGCAGTTCGCAGGGGTGGCCCAACGCAAAGTGAACCGTCTTCGATCGGAATGAACTTCCCTTAACCTTTTTTTACTTTCATACTCGAAATATGATAGCTCCTTATTTTCGGTTCCAGCCATGGTCATGGTTGGGGAATATGCCTCGGCCACCCCAGCCATGGCCGCGCAATACATTGGCCGCCGGTGGGGTAACTTACAAAGCAATTATTTACCCATGACCATGGTGGTGATGGTGAGCAAATGCAACAGTTGGTGGGCAATCGATGGTCGGAGCATAAAATCATCGCCAGTACTGCTAAAGTTGAGCGGTCTGCGTTAGTCGTGCGGCCGAGTACCCACCCAGTAAGGTGTGGGATTGTCAGTGTTTCCGACAAAGTAAATTAATTAAATTCGAATATCTGCAGCAACAATTCACATGCAGCCAAGAAAACATGCTAGCAGGGTATTTAAGGTAAACATTGTGAGCTTGGAGGCTGAAAGGCATGCCACAATATGCCAAAGCCGGCTGTGGCTACGCTCCAATCGTGTATAGCTGTCGATAGAAGTCGCTGAAATCGTAATAAAATAGCGCTGTGCGCATAAGAAGTCAGCACATTGTGCACTGTCGCAAATCCGCTACCTTCCTGCCCCCCAGTTGACCAAGAACGATACTTATATTGCGGGATGAACGGTGAATGGTCGCAGTTCATACTTCTGCCGGTAGAGGGCAGTGGTGGCGCTGCGGGCGGCACACCTTCCGGAACTCTGCGTCATGGCAGGCACAATTTTCAAGTTAGGGAAGTGAAAATTAGCAAAGCGGTGGATGAAAAACTGTGCAATGCAATGAAGTAAATATTTATTTGATATCTAATGATTTAAATTCATGAAATCGGGCTTGATCCCGCAAGTTGATAGAAAAACGTCATTTCGGCCTCAGAAAGCCCTGAGGCGCGGCGGCTTACCGGCCTCAGATTGCCCTAAAATTTTGCAGATCGTCTTTTTAGAACCAAACACAAGTTTTAAGACTTTAACACGAAAAATTTTGGAAATCACTCCACCCTACTGTACACTGTACATGGGAATACCTGGCGAACACAGGGCTCAGAGCTGATGACTGAACTGTCAGACAAGTTCCACCTGGGTCCAACACAGTCAGACAAGTTCCACCTGGGTCCAACACAGTCAGACAAGTTCCACCTGGGTCCAACACAGTCAGACAAGTTCTACCTGGGTCCAACACAGTCAGACAAGTTCCACCTGGGTTTAGCACCAGACCTTTAGGATTGCTTGACTGGAACGGCTACCAGGAAACCTTTAGAGTTTCATCTGACTGGTTTCAGTTTCCGAAAAGATGCACCTGTTCTTTGCGACTCAAGAACAGCTTCGCATTTATGATCACGCCACAAATGACGCTTCCATTTTAAGTCTAGACTACAGTGTCTGAATCTAGGATATACGACATGTATCTGGGAAAAAACTCTAATTTCCTTTTAAGGATCTCGTTGGCTTCCCAGCAAAGTTTTCAGTTTTATCCAGCTCCAAAATGTTTTTAGTTAACTGGGCATATGCTACTGCTCAAACGATCATTTTCATCTCTGGCGTGTTTGCAAGAACCCTGCCTTTCGACATGACCCGCCATGTATCCTATTTATTACGCCTTTTAGGTTTACTCCGGATTTTGCGGCCGCTTCTGGTAAGCTTCGGGAAAATGCGATATCTTTTTGAGGTTTCCCAGCTTCTGTATCGCGATTTCTGCATCGGGCGGATTGACTCGCCCCTCGGTGCCGCCACGGGTCAGGGGAGCAGGTCACCGTCGCGGTCAGTGCCACCACGGGTCAGCGGAGCAGGTCACCGCCGCGGTCAGTGTCACCACGGGTCAGGGGAGCAGGTCACCGTCACGGTCAGTGTCACCACGAGTCAGCGGAGCAGGTCACCGTCGCGGTCAGTGTCACCACGGGTCAGGGGAAGACGTCACCGTCGCGGTCAGTGTCACCACGGGTCAGGGGAGCAGGTCACCGCCGCAGTCAGTGTCACCACGGGTCAGGGGAGCAGGTCACCGCCGCGGTCAGTGTCACCACGGGTCAGGGGAGCAGGTCACCGTCGCGGTCAGTGCCACCACGGGTCAGGGGAAGACGTCACCGTTGCGGTCAATGTCACCACGGGTCAGGGGAGCAGGCCACCGTCGTAGTCAGTGTCAGCACGGGTCAGGGGAGCAGGTCACCGCCGCGGTCAGTGTCACCACGGGTCAGGGGAGCAGGTCACCGTCGCGGTCAGTGTCACCACGGGTCAGCGGAGCAGGTCACCGTCGCGGTCAGTGCCACCACGGGTCAGCGGAGCAGGTCACCGTCGCGGTCAGTGTCACCACGGGTCAGGGGAGGAGGTCACCGTCGCGGTCAGTGTCACCACGGGTCAGCAGAGCAGGCCACCGTCACGGTCAGTGTCACCACGGGTCAGGGGAGCAGGCCACCGTCGCGGTCAGTGTCACCACGGGTCAGCGGAGGAGGTCACCGTCGCGGTCAGTGTCGCCACGGGTCATGGGAGCAGGTCACCGTCGCGGTCAGTGCCACCACGGGTCAGCGGAGCAGGTCACCGTCGCGGTCAGTGTGCTCCACGGGTCAGCGGAACAGGTCACCGTCGCGGTCAGTGCCACCACGGGTCAGCGGAGCAGGTCACCGTCGCGGTCAGTGTCACCACGGGTCAGGGGAGGAGGTCACCGTCGCGGTCAGTGTCACCACGGGTCAGGGGAGCAGGCCACCGTCGCAGTCAGTGTCACCACGGGTCAGCGGAGCAGGTCACCGTCGCGGTCAGTGTCACCACGGGTCAGCGGAGCAGGCCACCGTTGCGGTCAATGTCACCACGGGTCAGCGGAGCAGGTCACCGTCGCGGTCAGTGTCACCACGGGTCAGGGGAGGAGGTCACCGTCGCGGTCAGTGTCACCACGGGTCAGCGGAGCAGGTCACCGCCGCGGTCAGTGTTACCACGGGTCAGTGGAGCAGATCACCGTCGCGGTCAGTGCCACCACGGGTCAGCGGAGCAGGTCACCGTCGCGGTCAGTGTCACCATGGGTCAGGGGAGCAGGCCACCGTCGCAGTCAGTGTAACCACGGGTCAGCGGAGCAGGTCACCGTCGCGGTCAGTGTCACCACGGGTCAGCGGAGCAGGCCACCGTCGCGGTCAATGTCACCACGGCACGTATGGTGTCAGACGAGTGGACCCGCCTGCTGGTCTGTCCTTCAAGATGCGCCGCCATCGAAATGGTTGCGCAGCTGTTTGAACTTGGAGAGCATTGTGTATTACAAGACAGCAACAAGGAATTTTCCCTTCTTCTATGCTAGTGCAGGGACGATTATTTGATCGCGGCTTTGTTTGCAAGAAATATGCCTTTAGACATGGTCCGGCAGGCGTCCTATTTATCAGGTCTTTTGGACTTCCTCTGGTTTTGGTTCGTCGCTTAATCAAGTTTCCGATCTTCTTTGCCGTTGTGGTGGTCACGGTCACAGAGGGATCCAGCGAACTTGGCCACCTCTTTCTTGATGGGAGTGCTAGGAACTATGAAAGACCGATTCAGATCCGTTTGTTAACACCTTGATCACAGTGCTGAAAACAAATTGCATTTATTCCGCCTCAAATCTAACAAGATATCTAACGGGAACATCATTTTACGAAATGAGGATATAATGGAGGCAAACTCATCCACTAGGTAGTCCGGCGAGCAAATTCGGAGCGCTCGAAAGTAGAATCAGCAAAAAAAGCAACAACACTTATTTTGTGGAGACGGGCAGGTGTCCGCTAACCGGAGTAAAGGAACATAAAAGTTACCCACAGAATCACTGGACCACAAGTCTCATTGCGATCCGTGCGGAGAAGACAGGCCACCTGCAAAGGTAGCACAGGATGCGGCCGTCATACACAACGGCCACAATACACCACAGCGGCGGACAACGGAGACAACATATACTGCTACTGAAGACGCAACAAACATGGCTTCAGGGTTCTTTAAAGCAGCACACACCAAAGCATATACGATGGGAAGAGGTAGGCACCCAACGCCGAAATCCCGACTGGCCCACACACGAGCCCCTGCCCCCTTCCCCCACACAACCACATACCACCACCACCCACACACACACACCCATGGAACGCAAACGCACAGGCGCGCTCAAACGTAAACCCTTGCGTATGCACACAGACACACACATAAACATACATACACACACATCCACCATTTGCTGTGACTGTTAACGCCTGGAGTGTTCCGGACATTTAGAAAAGGCCGTGAATTACTGTCCCTATTACATTGAAATGGACGGCTCTCGTGTTCGGTGCAAACTAAATGAATGGCAAGATAGTTTTATCAAGACATAGTTGCTACACCTTCACTTCCGCAAAGTCTACACCACTGAAGTAACGCACCGTGCATTATGACTGGGCTGCTGAGTGGCGATCTTGTGCTCACTGTACTTCTGGCTGTGGGTACTCGGCCGGTACGCAGGACCGGTCACGTGACCTGATGCAGAGCTGCTGCCGCTGGTGGCCTCCGGGGGTCTGGGGGCGGCCTCACCGCGTGACCTGATGCAGTGCTGCTGCCGGTAATGACCTCCGGAGGTCTGGGGCGGCTACACTACGTGACCTGATGCTGTGCTGGTGCCGCCAGTGACCTCCGGTGACCTGGTGACAGTCGCGATTCTCCAGTCACCGCTCAGACCTGAGGAGTCCGGCCTGTCACTGCCTCGGCGACACTCACCCGACCACCGACCCGACCACCGACCCGACCACCGACCCGACCACCGACCCGACCACCGACCCGACCACCGACCCGACCACTGACCCGACTGCCGACGCGACCGATCGTCACCCGCGGCGGACGGTCCGGCACTACTGCCGCCGCCGCCGCCGCCGCCGCTGTCGCCCCGCCGACGCGACGAAATCGACGCACGTCCGCGCCGCCGTGCCGTTATGAAATTCCCGCGCCGAAATTGCCGCCGGTCGGCCGGCGCCGGTGGGCTGCAGACGTGGCGGCCAATTGGCGTGGTGGTCGAGTGGCGGTGCCGATCCCTGCCTGCTTACGACGACGCTGCCGACCGCACCAATACCGCAGAAGGCGCCGCTGCCCAACCATCTCGGCTGGAGATGTCGATTGGAAAACTGGTTCGAGCGGAGAGCAGTATTGCTCGCTGTCGGAGCGGCACTGTCGGAGCGGCACTGTCGGAGTGGCACTGTCGGAGCGGCACTGTCGGAGCGGCACTGTCGGAGCGTCGCTGTCGGAGAGGAACTGTCGGAGCGGAACTATAGAAGCGTCACTGTCGAAGCGGCACTGTCGGAACGGCACCGTCGGAGCGACACTGTTGGAGCGGCAGTGGTGTCGATTTTTAAAATACATTGGGGGCCGAAGTGTACTTAACCCCCCCCCACAACAACGAAAAACTTATCTGATTTCGCCCACTATATTTTCTGACCTCAATAATTCTGACTTTTATTTGCCGATGTGTATGTTTATGTTCATTCAGCATCTTTGCCAACTGGAAAAATCGTCCAATAACGGGCGAAGTCACATAAGCAAAAGAGCAGTGCATCGTGCATCTCAACATAAAATCTGTGAGTCGTAGCATGCGATTACAGTGTCATGCAATGCACTCGGGTCCATCGTCATCATCAACGTCATCGTCATCGTCGACGTCATCGTCATCGTCATCGTCATCGTCATCGTCATCGTCATCGCCATCGTCATCGTCATCGTCATCGTCATCGTCATCGTCATCGTCATCGTCATCGTCATCGTCATCGTCATCGTCATCGTCATCGTCATCGTCATCGTCATCGTCATCGTCATCGTCATCGTCATCGTCATCGTCATCGTCATCGTCATCGTCATCGTCATCGTCATCGTCATCGTCATCGTCATCGTCATCGTCATCGTCATCGTCATCGTCATCGTCATCGTCATCGTCATCGTCATCGTCATCGTCATCGTCATCGTCATCGTCATCGTCATCGTCATCGTCATCGTCATCGTCATCGTCATCGTCATCGTCATCGTCAACGTCACCATCACCCTCCCCTCACTCAAAACACCAACAAACACACAACGGCTTAAATAAAATATTTCTGCGCGCATATGCAGGCTAAAACACATCGGCCTTGATGGAGTATCGGAGCACAGCCGGCCTGAGCTGTGATGACGATGGGCGAAGGTATTTCCTTGGTGCCTAACATTAAGGAGGGACGAAGCCAACGTTTTGGTGGGGCGAGTTCAAGGTCCGGATGTCCACTATCTAAACCTAATCTATTTCTTTAGAGCACACAATATGCTGGTTAACGTCAGCTAGGTTTTCTATGGAGCATGGTGTTTTTGGTCTTCCTTTACGTTTCTTATCAGCGTAAAAACAGCATAGGTTATTGGGGGGGGGGGGAAATTAACATGGGGGGGGGGGCAATATCAACATTGGTCGGGCCATGGCCCTCACAAGAGGATACAAATCGACACCCTTGGGGAGCGGCACTGTGGGAGCGTCACTGTGGGAGCGGCACTGTGGGAGCGGCACTGTGGGAGCGGCACTGTCGGAGCGGCACTGTGGGAGCGGCACTGTGGGAGCGGCACTGTGGGAGCGGCACTGTCGGAGCGGAACTGTCGGAGCGGAACTGTGGGAGCGTCATTGTCGGAGCGTCACTGTCAGAGTGTCACTGCCGGAGCGTCACTGTCGGAGCGTCACCGTCGGAGCGTCACTGTCGGAGCGGCAGTGTCGGAGCGTCACTGTCGGAGCGTCGCTGTCGGAGCGGCACTGTGGGAGCGTCACCGTCGGAGCGTCACTGTCGGAGCGGCAGTGTCGGAGCGTCACTGTCGGAGCGTCACTGTCGGAGCGTCACTGTCGGAGCGGCAGTGTCGGAGCGTCACTGTCGGAGCGGCACTGTGGGAGCGTCACTGTGGGAGCGGCACTGTGGGAGCGTCACTGTCGGAGCGGCACTGTGGGAGCGGCACTGTCGGAGCGGCACTGTCGGAGCGGCACTGTGGGAGCGGCACTGTGGGAGCGGCACTGTCGGAGCGGAACTGTCGGAGCGTCACTGTGGGAGCGTCACTGTGGGAGCGGCACTGTGGGAGCGTCACTGTGGGAGCGGCACTGTGGGAGCGTCACTGTGGGAGCGGCACTGTGGGAGCGTCACTGTGGGAGCGACACTGTGGGAGCGGCACTGTGGGAGCGGCACTGTGGGAGCGTCACTGTGGGAGCGGCACTGTCGGAGCGGAACTGTCGGAGCGGCACTGTGGGAGCGTCACTGTCGGAGCGTCACTGTCAGAGTGTCACTGCCGGAGCGTCACTGTCGGAGCGGCACTGTCGGAGCGTCACTGTCGGGGCGTCACTGTTGGAGCGTAACTGTCGGTGAGCGTAACTGTCGGAGCGTCACTGTCGGAGCGTCACTGTCGGAGCGTCACTGTCGGAGCGTCACTGTCGGAGCGTCACTGTCGGAGCGTCACTGTCGGAGCGTCACTGTCGGAGCGTCACTGTCGGAGCGTCACTGTCGGAGCGTCACTGTCGGAGCGGCACTGTCGGAGCGTCACTGTCGGAGCGGCACTGTCGGAGCGTCACTGTCGGAGCGTCACTGTCGGAGCGTCACTGTCGGAGCGTCACTGTCGGAGCGGCACTGTCGGAGCGTCACTGTCGGAGCGTCACTGTCGGAGCGTCACTGTCGGAGCGGTACTGTCGGAGCGTCACTGTCGGAGCAGAACTGTCGGAGCGTCACTGTCGGAGCAGAACTGCCGGAGCGGCACTGTCGGAGCAGAACTGTCGGAGCGACACTGTCGGAGCGTCACTGTCGGAGCAGAACTGTCGGAGCAGAACTGTCGGAGCGGCAGTGTCGGAGCGTCACTGTGGGAGCGGCACTGTGTGAGCGGCAGTGTCGGAGCGTCACTGTCGGAGCTTCACTGTCGGAGCGTCACTGTCGGAGCGTCACCGTCGGAGCGTAACTGTCTGAGCGGAACTGTCGGAGCGTCACTGTCGGAGCGGCACTGTCGGAGCGCCACTGTCGGAGCGTCGCAATGTACGTATGCACGAAAGTAAGTAGTACAAATGTACGTAAGCACATATGTGCCCGAGTACAAAAGTACATACAACAAATGTACTCATGGTGAATGTGCACATGACAAAAGTCCCCAACCAAATGTACGCAAGCGCAAAGGTACGTAAGTGCAAATGTGAATGTACATTTACATACATTTGTGCTTACCTACGATTCATTTGCGCCTACGTACAATTCATTTGCGCTTACGTACAATTCATTTACGATGACGCACTTCTTGTGCTGTTATATCTTGACTTGGATTATAACAGTCTGCCACCGATAGGTGATATCGACTGTTTACGTCGGTGTAGGTCGGTTGAAGGTGGTGGTCAGGACGGTACCTGGTAGCAGGGGGTGGGGGTCATCGCCTTTCGTTTGAACATTTCAAGAAACATGTCATGTCATACGTTGTTTTTGCTTTCATTTTTCTTATATTGTTTGCTGTGTGTTTGTGTGCTTCTTTATTTGTTTGTTTGTTTGTTTTTGTTTAATTTATTTTCACGTTTGTTTCAGGTTCCGGTATCGGCCTACCAAACAGCCTGTTTTCTCTTGTTTTTTCCTTCTTTCTTTCTTTTCTTTTCACATGCACTGGGTAGAGTTGGGAGAGAGTGGGTGAAGGAGTTGTTCGGATGTCTTTGTTCGGATGTTTTCTGCTAGTGAGTGGATTTGGTATGTGTTCTGATTTTCTTGGTAGTTGTGTTTGTTTTGTTTGTAGATGTAGTGTTTGTTTTGCTGGTTGCTGGTGTTGTCGGTGCTTGGGGAGTCTGAGAAGTGTCTAAGGAGTGTCTGAGGTAATGTATTCGTATTCTGAGTCTGTTATTGGTCCATAATGGTCTCGGTGTTTTTTTTTAGTCGTGCGTGTGGCGCTTGGGGTTCTTGAAGTTGTTCTGGGGGAAGTGATAGGGGTATTGGTTTGTGTGCTTCGCGGTGTGGTGTGGGAAGATGTACCTGTGCTTGTGCCGTGAATTGTCTTGTGGGTTCTGGCCGTATGACTATTGTAGGGTCCGTCTGGGTTTCCTGAGGGGTAACTGTATGCTGGGTATGTCTGCGTGGGCTGAGCGAACAGCAGTACTGCTCGGCGCCCCACTCCCTTTGCCTGAGACGGGGCTATGCCCTCGATGTGGATGAGTCGGATGATGTCTTTCTCCTTCCTCCATCTAGGACAAGCCCCGTCCTGGGAGCCGTGATCCCCGTCGCAGCCCACGCATCTTCGTGTTCCACTATTCCACAGTGTGACATGGGGGCGGGGATGGCCGAGTGGTTAAGGCGTCGGGCTATGGGTACCAAAGGTCCCGGGTTCGACTCTAGCGCCACTCAGGGCATTTCCCAATCCCGCGGCCCACCGGCGAAACAGTGTGGGCGGCGCCATTAGCCGTGCATGTGCATAAAGTGTGTCGTGAACCAACCAATAAACAAACAAACAAACAGTGTGACATGAAATGGCCACATGAAACCATCATTTCTATGGGGAAGGTAAGGGTGTGAGTTGATCAGATCAACTTGCCTGGCTACGTGCTATTGTGTACTAACCTGCATGGCTACGTGCTATTGTGTACTATTTATGGTTGTAATTATTTAATAGTTCTCAGCTAGACGGTCGTGGGAGGTATCACTGGATAAGCTCACCTCGGACAAGAGTACTTTTGAACCTTTCCAGCAATGCCAAGTAATTCTTTTGAAAATGAAAACCTCAGCTTTTGTTGGATTATGGGAGATGGATGCCTCTCCCAAGTCAGTCTGCGAGCCATGGAGAAGTTCGTGATTAACACGCGCCCTGGAGGGGGGGCGAAATCCTCCCATCCCTCCTGTTTTTCGTAGATAACTCCCGATTTTACCAGCCGATATACGTCATTGTTTGTTTACCTACTTAGAAATGAACGGCTCGCTTCTTAAAGTAAGAAAAACGAAAATCGACCGAAAATTTTTCGAGTTAGAGGTCGGTAAACTCAAAGAATTTTCTCAGCGCCAGACCAAAAATATCGGCGCTGACGCGCTTCCCGCATATCGTCAAAAAGGAAGTGTTCTTGGCAACACTAGCGACTTGTTTGATGTATATTGTTATGCTACATTGTTCCAAAGTCATGTCAGGTCACCGAGGTCAAGTCAGGTCAAGTTTATGACAGGGTAACACACGCCCTGGAGGGGTAGATAGCGAAATCCGCTCACCCCTCCGATTTTTCGTACACAACTCTATATTGTACTGGCCGATATGTGCCATTTTTTCCGTACCTGCTTAGAAATGACCGGCGCATTGCTTAAATCAAGACAAATTAAAATCGGCCGAAAAGTTTTTAAGTTATGGGCCGTTAAATTGTTTTTTTTATCGCAGCGGCAGACCACAAAAATCTGCGCTGATGCGCTTCCCGTGTATTGGCAACAGGGAAGTGTTCTTGACAACACAAGCGGCTTGTTTGATGCATATTGTTATGCTATATCATTTAAAAGTCATGTTAGGTCGCAGTATTGAAGGTAATGAAAAAATTAAAAAAATTTTTATTAAAAATTAATAAAAAAAAAAAAAAAAAAAAAAAAAAATAAAAAAAAAAAAAAAAAAAAAAAAAAAAAAAAAAAAATAAAAAAAAAAAAAAAAAAAAAAAAAAAAAAAAAAAAAAAAAAAAAAAAAAAAAAAAAAAAAAAAAAAAAAAAAATTTAAAAAAAAAAAAAAATAAATTTTTAAAAAAAAAAAAATAAAAAAAAAAAAAAAAAAAAAAAAAAAAAAAAAAAAAAAAAAAAAAAAAAAAAAAAAAAAAAAAAAAAAAAAAAAAAAAAAAAAAAAAAAAAAAAGGGTTTTTATTAAAAAAAAAAAAATAATTAAAAAAAAAAAAAAATAATATTTTTTAAAAAAAAAAAAAAAAAAAAAAAGAAAAAAAAAAAAAAAAAAAAAAAAAATTTTTTTTTTTTTTTATATAAAAAAAAAAAAAAAAAAAAAAAAAAAAAAAAAAAAAAAAAATATGTTTGTTTTTTTTTTTTTAAAAAAAAAAAAAAAAAAAGCGACGTTGATGTACACGCATGCCGTGTCCGAAGCCACCAGGAGTCGTAGTATGGTTATCGTGTTTTTCGTTTTGGTACGCTTGAAATGAGGGTGTTAGGTGATGAGTGGGGGTGTGTTGTGTTTAGCATGTTGGTCGCCGAGGTCAAGTCAGGTCAAGTTCATGATAGGCTAATGGAACCAAACTTGGTCAACTGGAATGTGTCATAAATGCAAACGACTGTCATGCGATTGATGTCACTTTACATGCTACTCCCTATACATCCCGAATCCTACTGTTTGTCATTGTGTGCCTAGGCGTTTCCATACTTTATTCATGTATTTCACTCCTTTCTTTGCGAAGCCGATTGTGCCGAGCCGCCCAACGGAGCAGTCGGGATGGGAGCCCGGTTCCGGTAACTGGAGCAGGTAATGACCTAATAAAGTGCTCCTATATAGGTGACCTAAGGTCAAATGGCAGATTTGACATCTGTATTGCATCATTAGTAATGTCCAAGCAACATTAATGTCAATTTTGGAGCATTTAAACACAACCACAGCGATCCATAACAATGACAAGCCAAGCCACGCAAAACAGGAAAGTTTTGCTACTTTGACCTCATTTGACCTTGAAGATATTGACCTAAGGTCATGAACATTGCACACATTAGAGTTAACATCATCTGTCGAGATACGGGCTGTACCTAGATCAGGTATGTTGACTAGATCTGTCAAGATACGGGGATATCTATATCATACGTGTTGGCCTCATCTGTCGAGGTACGGGCCAGAAACACGTCCCCACATCTGGCCAGATGTGGGGACTTCATCTGTCGAGATACTGGAGTTGCGGCAGATACGATATACAACTGTCCAGATCAGTAGACTAGACCAGTCACAGTGACTTCATCTGTCAAGGTACGTGCGGTATCTAGACTAAGCTCTTTTACCTCATCTGTGGAGATTCCGAAGATTTCTAGGCCAGATGTGGTGAACTCATCTGTGGAGATTCGAAAGACATCTAGGCCAGATGTGGCGACTTCGTCCGGCGATATTCGAAAGGTATCTAGACCAGGCGCGCTGGCTTCATCTGTGGTCAGACGACGAGTCGGTTTTATCTGTTCTGAGCAGGACGCCCAGCCGCTGGCTGCAGGCAGCTGATAATGCCGGTCGCTAGTGGTCTTGTGTGTTGGTCTGTAGTCGCATATACTGAAACATGCGCTCAAATCTAACGGGCTATGCAATTCTGCCCAGAGTATCAAGAGCGGATAGAACGAAGCTTGGCAGTATACTTTTAGTATCATACTAAAGATATGCCAAAGTAGTGGTATCCTACCAACAATCTGGTATTGGTCTTTAGGTCAAACAAAATCGGTTCAGAAGCCATCCGAAGAATCTGGCGCAAATGTTACAGTTTAGAACCGCTTTTTATTTGACGACGTGGCGTATTGTAGGTGATCGGCATCATGATAAACTATTTTCAACAAAAAATAATGTGCTTCAGTGTGTGGAAGATTCCCTATGGATATCTTAGGACTTACACTGGTTCCAATCATCTGTGTAGGAAGGGTCCAACTTCGATATTTTTTCTTGCCCTTTGGAATGCGGTGTTCTTTTTCAGGCAAGGTGATTACTTGTATGCTACATTTTTAGCTCCGTAAGTCAAGCAAGGAGCTAGTAGCTCCTTCCCACACGAAATCTATACGACTCCCTCTAATGTTTACGGATGGTTCTTCTACGGCTACATAGGCTCTTTGCTAGTTGCACTTGAAGAAGCGATCCTCTGACAATTCTAGGGCCTTTCGGCAGCGACAGAAGTCCTTACGCTAGTCCCATAGAGCTCTTTGTTGCTTACAGCATGCTAAAGAAGTACTACACAGTCAAGAACACCGGAGCTCCTCTGTGTTACCTACATCACGCTGGTAATGAAGGACTACACAGTCAAGAACACCGAAGCTCTGTGTTACCCACGTCATGTTAAAGAAGGACTGTACAGTTCAAAACACCAAAGATTCCCGGATCCGTATCTCGATGTCAGACGACGGAATCACTCCTCTTTTTTTGGATATACCTGCCACAGTCTGCCGTGAATTCTATCATTTAAATAAATAAGGGTGCTCATACTTCTGCAATCAGATTAGACACACGCAAATGTAGAGGTGCGCTATAAAATTCAAACACGTGTGAGCAAAGAGTTTGCACCTGCAATCGATTGATAAGAACAAAATATGTACAAATCAAACAAAAAATTATGATTTTTCCTGCAATCCACCAGTAGCGCTTAATTTTTGTTTTTCCACCCAATCACAATGGAGTATTTTTCCAATATTTGTAGATTGGCCCCTAGATGAGCTAGAGCCGCGAAACAAAAACGAGCGTATTGGTCGTTATAAGGGAAAACGAATGGTATCCGGTTTTACAGTTTTCGGTCAACCAGTGACATTCTAGAAGAGGCCAATGACCCGAAATTGGCGAATATCTCGAACCTTTTTGTTTGGGAGGGTCACATAACAAAACGCTTTACAGTTAGAGACACCGGAATATACGAACAGGACTCATTGAAATCCTGTGAATCTGACTCTGAATACAATATTATTAAATATTATTGAAACACATTTAATAATTCATGCACTATTCCGACTAATTCAGGTTCATTTCATGATGGCCAGGGGGCTCTATATGCTATGCCGTTATGGCCAGTCACGAGTTTTGACTTGACCTGACCTGTGCAATTGACAGGAAGTGACGACGAAGGGCATCATCAGATTCACAGGGCTTCAATGAGTCCTGTTCGTATATTCCGGTGTCTCTAACTGTAAAACATTTTGTTATGTGGCCCTCCCAAACAAAAAGTTTCGCGATATTCGCCAATTTCTGGTCATTGGCCTGATTTGGAAGGTCACTGGTTGACCGAAAACTGTAAAACCAACCGTTCTAAACACAAAAAGGTGCGTAATAACCAGTACGCAACGGATAATGAAGCTAACGCGTATTTTGTTCAACGAAGATTCTGAGCGAATCGCCCACTGTCCATTGGCCCGTGTCAGGCGCACAGGAGTTCGCTCTTTTCTTCTGTCGAAGACATATGAACATGACTTTGATCGGCCACGCAGCTTACCCGCTACGTATCGGGAAGTCGCAGAGAGGCCTCCCGCTCTTCCTCCGAACAACTTTCTTATAATCCACGGTGTCATCTATCCATCAGGAGCTGACCGAAAACAAAAATAACGCTCCTTACCTGCAAAAGCAAAAACAAATCCTGTTGCCCCTTGTTAGTTAAGTAGCTAAGCTGCTTGAGGCTGTCGCTTCACTAGCAGATCGGGTAGCAATACTATCACGGATGTAGCAACCACTGTCGAGTGGAAGCATACGTCGTCGTCGCCTGCGAGGTTGCATTGAGCGCGCGGCTCCCAGGTGGCATCAGCGCTCGGCTCCCAGGTGGCATCAGCGCGCGGCTCCCAGATGGCATCAGCGAGCGGCTCCCAGGTGGCATCAGCGCGCGGCTCCCAGGTGGCATCAGCGCGCAGCTCCCAGGTGGCATCAGCGCGCGGCTCCCAGGTGGCATCAGCGCGCGGCTCCCAGGTGGCATCAGCGCGCGGCTCCCAGGTGGCATCAGCGCGCAGCTCCCTGGTGGCATCAGCGCGCGGATCCCAGGTGGCATCAGCGCGCGGGTCCCAGGTGGCATCAGCGAGCGGCTCCCAGGTGGCATCAGCGAGCGGCTCCCAGGTGGCATCAGCGCGCAGCTCCCAGGTGGCATCAGCGAGCGGCTCCCAGGTGGCATCAGCGAGCGGCTCCCAGGTGGCATCAGCGCGCGGCTCCCAGGTGGCATCAGCGCGCGGCTCTCAAGTGGTACCAGCGCGCGGCTCCCAGGTGGCATCAGCGCGCGCCTCCCAGGTGGCATCAGCGCGCGGCTCCCAGGTGGCATCAGTGAGCGGCTCCCAGGTGGCATCAGCGCGCGCCTCCCAGGTGGCATCAGCGAGCGGCTCCCAGGTGGCATCAGCGAGCGCCTCCCAGGTGGCATCAGCGCGCGGCTCCCAGGTGGCATCAGCGCGCGGCTCTGGAGTATCGCATGGTATTGTTCGGCTTACAGCAGATCAAGGTGCTGTCGACCGCCGGACCGTCCACGTGGACACGTTACTGGTGCCTGGCGAATCATGATACGGAAGGCATATCCAATTTCTAGGGTATAACGTGAACTACATCAGGTTTTTCCTCAGATTAGTATCGGAGGGGCAAATGGTCCCCACTACACCACACCGGCTGTGCAGTAGGAATGACGTGTGTGCTGTGCCGTCCCTTGCATGCGCCGTGTTTTCAGCTGGCAACTCCGACAGGTGACGATGCTGACCATCTGCTGCTGCCGCTCTCGTGAGTCAGATGCTGACCATCTGCTGCTGCCGCTCTCGTGAGTCAGATGCTGACCATCTGATGCTGCTGATGGTGACGTGGCTGACGGCAGTCAGGGGCCGCAGTCGCTGCTGGTGCCAGACGTGGCTGACGGCAGTCAGGGGCCGCAGTCGCTGCTAGTGCCAGACATGGCTGACGGCTGCTGGTGCCAGACATGGCTGACGGCTGCTGATGCCAGACATGGCTGACGGCAGTCAGGGGCCGCAGTCGCTGCTAGTGCCATACATGGCTGACGGCTGCTGGTGCCAGACGTGGCTGACGGCAGTCAGGGGCTGCAGTCGCTGCTGTTGCCAGACATGGCTGACGGCAGTCAGGGGCCGCAGGCCGTCTGACTGCCTGGATCGTGGCGCAGAGTCTGAGGTGGAGGGCTCCCAGTCGGACTCTGACGACGTGGCGGCGCTGCTCCGACAAGCGAGACTCGACCTCCACCGCCACTGGATGTCGCGTCGCTGACGGGCCGGCGCCACGCCCACTTCCTGAGCGGCCCACCGCCACGTGCTGTAGCGTCGCTGACGGACCGGCGCCACGCCCACTTCCTGGGCGGCCCACCGTCACGTGCTGTAGCGTCGCTGACGGACCGGCGCCACGCCCACTTCCTGGGCGGCCCACCGTCACGTGCTGTAGTGTCGCTGACAGACCGGCGCCACGCCCACTTCCTGGGCGGCCCACCGTCACGTGCTGTAGTGTCGCTGACGGATCGGCGCCACGCCCACTTCCTGAGCGGCCCACCGTCACGTGCTGGCAGAGACCGGCGCGACGCGTTTCTGCCGGGACGACGACCTCCACGGGGGCGAGAAGCCAGTCGCCGTCTGCCGCCGCGGCCACCACACACGTCTCAAACGTCAGCTGGCCATCGGGGCGAGTGGGCGCCAGATGAGCGGCATACTCCTGCGGCTCATCCACGTGGCGTCGGGAAGCGTCCAACATCCAATCCCAACCACAAAGTCGGTACAACTAATGGAATTTGTGGAAGAATAGGTAAAGTAAGCTAAGCTTTGTCAAAGCCGTCTCAACCATCTGGGATATTCCCCAGCCTTCAATGTCAAACGTCAGTACCACCGGCACCACGTGCTGACATTGCCGCCGGCGCGCAATGGGTACAGGATGTAGGTGAAGCCGAGTACCTCCCGCAGGAGGAGCGTCGGCACGCCGACCAGGCCTCCCGTGATGGTGCCGTTGCAGAACGTCTCACGCAGGGGGGTGCCGTCCCTTCAGCGGCCATAGGGCCACTTTAATTTCTGACGTCATTGGTCAGACATTTCTTGCGCATTTACTGCGCCAGAGAACAACCGTCGTTTCAAATCTCTGGCGGTGGTGCGGCTGCGTGCGGTATATTATAGGCTTTTCTGGTCTTTGACTAGCTCTGCTCTGAGGCTGAGTGCTCGTAGTAATGGGATACTGCTCTGTAGCTAAGTGCAAGATAACTAGAGACAACAGGTACTCCAAAGTTGGCTGTTCTAGTATAGTTAGTTGAAACTAGACAAAACCTACGCTAACTGACGTCATATACCAGAAGCGCTTTTTTATTCCAGAACACTGCTGAATTATATTCTAGTTTTGGACTATATTAATAAATCTACTAAATATGGTGCTTTCATTTTAGCACAATTATGGCGCTTTTCTCACGATTAGTTTCACCGTTGGTTGTAAAGCATATTAATCATTCATTAGTTAGTCATTCATTGAAGCTTGAATATTTTTTCTTATTCTGCTAGCGTGCTGGTGGCTTTGAACCGCAAGGCACCGTACCCATAATTAATTTATCCATGGCGTGGTTGATATTGAGAACACACCTCAGACAATTTTTGCGAATTAAGGCCTTATACCCACAATGTCAACTTGGTCAGCATGTCATTGATGCAATCTGGTGATTAATGTTAGCATGTGCGTTGGGCCCCTGTCAGTTATCATATTGTTTCTGTGTGCTATATGTAATCATGCCATACTGTGCCATTCACCAACTTGTTGACAATTTGGTAATTCCTTGCCCATTGTATCATGGCTAGGCAGTAGTGGTAGTAGGGTAAGAGGGAGTTTCCAAACACTTAATGCATGGAACAAATTGCTCTACTGCTGCTTTTGTGTGGCCAAACCAGTAATAATAGTGTTTACTGAATTTAAAAAAAAAATGAGGATGGTATCCATTTTCAGATGGTTCTCTCTATCTAAGTCATCTAACCACTCACATAGAGCTACTTTAAAACATATAATTGTTTTGTAGTGTTGTGCCATATTCTGAACATGAAAGTGGTGGTGCAGGATTACTTCACTGTAGCTTTTGTGGTACCAATTATTAGTAGCCACTAAAAATACTGGTGCAATTGCAAAAAAAGATATCAGACCTTAAAATAAATTTTCAGGGAAATATGTACTTTTTAGTTAATATTTGAATTCTTGATATGCCTTTCCAACGCAAAGTTGATTGATGTGCTTAAAATGTGATCACTCTCACCAGTACTGTGTGAGATGTGATTTAAGGGTTCATTATTGCAGTTTTGAGGGTTTACAAGTGACGTTTTGCACATTTTTTCTTAGGCAAAGCTAAAATGAGGTTGGGATAAGTTAAGCATTTCTTTAGCTTCCTCAAATTTCAGATCGAATTGTTCATGAATGTTTTTTATTGGAAGCTAATTTATGTTCTCTTCTGAAAAAAGACAAGGCTGGAGCTGTGGCAGGTTTTTACAATTGCACCTGCAGAAGAAGATTTGCATTTTAGTTGAGGTGGCATTTCAAGAACAAATTGTAAATGCATGTTTCTGAAAGTCATTAAGATGATATGACCATTGTATTCCAGCGCAAATGCATGCTTTTCAGTTCGTAAGTGAAGTAATGCGAAATGTGTTGCTTTGAGTGGGGTAATTGGTAATCAAGGATAATGTGAAATGTATAAACAGTGCATCCAAACCAATGTCATCCATTGAATATCTTTGATATCACATATGCAACAATGCTGGTTGAGTTATCACCACAATCCTTCCCCAGTCCAAACCTAACCTACCTCTTTTTCAGGAAAAACACTTTTGTTTCTATTCTATCCTCCAAATTCCAAAAACCTTGGTATTTATATATAAGAAGCCCCAATGAAGACAATTTTTTAGACAGATATATGGACTGAACCTCTTGAAGCTTACTAGCAACTTCTTCCCAGTTTCCTGAAAATAATTTTCCATAAACTGTGTTGAATGAAGAACAAGGCTACTTGGGAGTAGTGAAAGATCAGAAGAAGACAGGATAGGGAGTCATGCACGGAAAGCCAAAACCAGGTTTAATTATTTTTAAAAAATGAATACATATATTTGCATGTGGCTATTTCTAACATTTTTATCATGATATTCCAGCAGAATAATGGCCAGGCTTTTCTACATGGAGTAATGTTAACAGATTCAGCCTAGGATACAAAATGTATGCTGCCATTAACTGAGTTTCCATGTCACGAGGTTAATTAATATACAGTGCACAATTGATGCGAATCTGTAATTAAGGTACAATGGATCTACCATTTCCTTCGTGAATCACGTTCAACATCCAGCATACAATATCAGTAGGTTTTAGATGACCGAACATGAGTATGTTTTAGGAGATCCAACATCAGTTCTTTAGGCTAGATTCAGTTAGGATATTTTTGTAATTTGACATCAGTGTTCTTTGTTAGTCACCAAAAATCCCATTTCCCCACACTTTCCGTATTTTCCATATTATTCCATATTCTCCCCACACTTTACATAACCTCTTATGTCTTATGGCTTGGGGGATAGCATGTACTGTCATTGTCAACATTAGTGTTTTTCCTAGTGTTTGAAAATCTTAGTTGAATGATATTAATATAATTTTTTAGTGAAATTACTTTTTTTCTAGATATCGCACATGAACTTGAACTGCCGATTTGCTGAGATTTCATTTCCCATAGAAATGAATATCAGCTTCCTTAAAATCACATCAGAAAATGATGTGAATTGAAGGAATGTTAAATGCTAAGCGTGGCGGTGGGGGGGGGGGGCAATTATGTGTGGCCTGGTCCATGGCCAGAAAGAAACCAGCGGACCGATCGCTGGGCACCCATTTGCGTATCCCGAAGATGAACCACGAGAAGCGTTCTGGACTCGCCTCCTAAACATTAGCGGCCTGATGGTTCCCACAGAGGAATTCTTCCACACATTCAGAGAGATGGATGCAGCGTTTTGTGTTCACCATGCCCAAGAACCCAACGATCTCAGCAGACATCCAAAGGTCATTGAAAGTTTCAAATAATTGTATTAAAAAAATAATAATACACGAGACTAAACGTGCGTGTTGCAGTCGCACCGAGTGAATGTCAAGCTCAACAACTAATATGTGCCTGTGTTTGTGAAGTCGGTAGAGCGTAGCCTGTAGGTTTACACGTACTCATCGTCCCACTACGGTGCTCGTGAGTAGTCTGTGTATGTATGCATGTCGAGTTGTTCTCAGCCACAGATGTCACGATGAGGATGTTCCATCTATTCTTGCCAGTTCGTCCGATTTTATAAGGTGCCAGATATGTACGTACTGTAATGTTAGGTATTGTAATGTATTGCCGCAATGCAATCTCATTAAGTACCGTGGCTTATCTGCACCTGCTACCGATAACCTCTTATGTCACGCGTTTGGTGGAGCCGCGGTAGCTTAGTACGTAGGGTGTTGGGCTCTTGATCGTAAGATTATGGGTTCGAGTCCCGCAACCAGCGGAATTACCGAGTCCACCCGCGACCAATCAGTTTGAGAAGTTGGCGACGCTATATGGCCTAGCAGTTAATTGCGTCGTAAAGGAACCCAAGGTTCTTTTTCTGCTTCGTGTGTTTGCTTCTCCCAATATATGTCTTGCGTTGTGCTTCCTCAATATATCGTTTTAATACGCACTCTGTTGGGCGCCGGAATATATATATTCATGTGCGCAAAATGACGAACGCAGTCCATGCGCCCAAAATGCACATTCACTTCCACCACAGAGTACACAACCGAGAAACAATCGGCAGTGGGAGTGAGGGCTTCCTCAATCTTGGCAGTCTCGTCTTCTACAGATGCATGCTCCTCGTATTAAAGTCTGATTGATAAACAACTTTTGTTACCGTATTTATGCCGTGCTGTACTGCAAAATGCGTGATTTTTTATTCTTTAAAATTTAGTCCCAGTTGTCGCTGGGGTGGCTTTAGGAACCAGGGTTCTATTGCTAAGCAGAGCTTGTTGCGTGGACCCTCGCTCCACCACCCGATCCACGAATTCCTTTTCAACGGGATAATTTTGATCGAAAGTTTAACGTGCCGTCAATACACCGGCACGGCCGCCCGGTAGCTCGTCCACGGCCTTATCGGGCCAGTTGCCAACTCACACTCCCGGCCGGGGGCTAAACGCGAGCGCGCGAAGCGACTCGAACCCTGTGTTGCCAGGACAGGGGAGACCAGCACAGGCCAGCGCTCTAACCAATTGAGCTACCGGGGTGGCATTTCAGGTTGCACGACGCGAATAAAGAAATCATATTTTGAAAGGAAAATATTTTATTTGTTAGTAATAGAACACACTTAATTAAAAAGATATATGGTATTACATGGTAATTTTCCATTCCAACCACAAATTAAACTGTTATTAAAGTTGCTTCCGAGCTGGTCTGGCATAGAAATTGCTGTTACCCCTGCAATATTGCATGCATGACAGAAGTTTGATTCACATGGCATGAGTGACGCAGCCAATTCATTTCGACTGAAAATGCCAAACAAATAACGGTGTGCAAACATGGGCAAAGCCACGGTGGGTAATGAACGGGGATGCTTCCCCAATCTTGCCAAGTTCCGCGTTAAGCCTTTGACAATGCATGATAATGGAACCGAAATCCTCATGCGGGCATCTAAAAATCCGTCTTAGCGCTTACGGGTTCCACAAAGTTGTTGCCGAATCTAAATCGAGCGTTCATGGTACGAAAAGCGTGATTTTTAATTTTGCGCCAGCACTCCAGAAAGTTCATGATTGTCACCGAAATATTTTTGCAAACGTCTGCTCCTGTCAAAGCAATACTTGTCGCAGTCCTGGTGGCGTGTGTTCGCCGTGTATCGTAAAAGGCGTGGAGCCGAGCTTAGAACTGGCATCGCTCTGACTCCAACTCGGGTCCAGTCATTTGACTGTTCGGCAGCATGCACAATTGTTGGTTTTGTTACCTTGATAATCATGTACTGTTATTATATGCACACCTCGAGGAGCAGGGACTAATGTTGGTCGGCGTGTACTGGTGGGAGGGGAAAGGGCAACCGTTAGTTTCTAGCTCAATATTTGCAATGCACTGCCGTAGTGCCACAAATGATTAAATTCAGGGGATCCTGTCTCCTGTCCCACCCCCGATGGTCCGCTGCCCGTGTCAGGAAGGGACTGTGAGCCTGGACACTGCCATAAGCGGTGACGTGTTCCGTATTTCCTATGCCTGGCTGATTAGAAGAAGTACCCAACCATAAATTTAAGGTGGCAGAACCCCAGCCTTGCAGAATATCTGAATATTGAATATTGCAGAATATTTCCCTTCTCTTTATGAAAAAGATCGTCCCACGTGAACATTGTCTTAATTCACTGTCGCTTATTAGAAGAACTTCCCACGACGCGCACAAGAAGCTGCCAGCCTTCAGGCTCGAACCGGCTATCTCCGAGTCGGCAAACCGACGCGCTACTAACTGCGCTACCAACACCGAGTCGCTCGGCTCGCTTAAGTTAAATAGTGTCGATGGATATGACATGGGTCTAAATAACACCATTTTACACAATAACTAACACATTCGTGTGAAAGTCTCCCATGATTATCGAAATACCATTAAACAAGCTTCCAGATGACGTATAATTTGCACCACTCACGTATACTTGTTAGCCAGGAACGTACGCGGAAAAGTACCATTTCTTGCTGTCGTGGTAATCTGCTGAACCCAAATCAGCGCCCAGATGACGTCCCCGGCTGCCAATGGACATTGACAGGGGCCGGCTAAGTGTGCTTCATCGTTCAGGAAGAATCCTGACATCTCGTATTTTAATTTTCCGAAAGATGCTAAAAGAAGAGCAGAGTGGGTGCACCTGTGTGCGAGACAGGACCCGATGAACTTGAAGACGGCTCGGATCTGTTCGAACCATTTTGTGGAAGGTGACTTTGACCCATCACGCCTACTGAAACGGTCCATGGGCTTCAAGGCCAAGCTGTTCCTACTCAAAGATTCTATTCCGTCCGTGAACATTCCGACAAGGTATGTAGTCATCTGTTCATTTTAAGCACTTAATTAAAGTTATGTTACTTGCTTTGGCAACTGGCTTGAGGCTATTGGTATAAATGCTCAATGTTTCAAGTGGGTACTTCTAATTTAATATTTATTGTAAATAAATATTGATAAATAGTTACTAAATATTAATATTTATTGGTTTATACAACATTTGTTAGTTAGTTATTTGGGTTTTAGGGCGCATCAACTGCAGTGGTTATACAGCGCCCTTATACAACATTTCTACCTGCAATTAACTGCATATATTTTTTGTTCATGCCTGCCTTAGTATGCAGACTGAGGTTCAGACTGCAGTATGCAGACTGAAGCAACCCATGCAAGAACTTGGATTTAAAAACATCAAGTTGGTTGATTACCAGCAAGTTAGGTCAGTTGTATTGAGTTTATGCTGGTGATGGCTCAAAGTAATGATGGGAGTCTGCCAGTCTGTAGAATGTGAACCACCAAAAACATGCTTTGAGTTTGGTTGTATTGCAACACAAACAATGTGTTAAAGAAATGTAACTTGCCGCCAGCTGTCAAGGTGGAAGCACGCGCGCCAGAGCTCCAGGTTTCCAGATAAGTCGCTGCAGAACAGGGCAGTACTCTAGTCTAAGCTGTGGATAGGTGCTTAGCAATTACTTCTGTTATTATATTTCATTAGGTTTTATCTTATAAGCATTTTCGTAGCACGCACACTATACTATATTAACCTAGCGACGCCGCAGGACGCCATCTTGTATGCGCCAAAGGGAGGCCTCGTGGCTTCGGCGTGTTCTCGACTCTTCGATTTCTGTAGTAGGAGATATTACAAGTGTGTAGATTTGATAAGTACATTAGACAACATTCATACTATCCTAACATACTTTATTTATTTTTTGGTGTGCATAGTGTGTTTGGTGTTGAAGTTTAAGATAGTTTAATTAGTAGTAAGTTGGGGGGTATTCATAAGTGCTGTGTGACTGTTCATTTTTCTGTCTAGCCATAAGTGATATCAAAGGGATATTTATATAGTTGTCTACTTGTGTGGAAGACAATTAGATTAGACATCTTGTTTAGTTATTTAATTTATTTAAAAAACAAAACAAAACGAAAAAACAAACAATTGTTTAATAGTTTCTGCTTTTCCTGAGGCACTCAGATATTTAACTGACAGTATAGGAGGTAGCGACTTACAGTGAATGATAGTTAGCTTTTTTGTCGGTTGTTTAGCAAGTGTGTTTGGTGTTGAAGTTTAAGATAGTTTAATTAGTAGTAAGTTGGGGGTATTCATAAGTGCTGTGTGACTGTTCATTTTTCTGTCTAGCCATAAGTGATATCAAAGGGATATTTATATAGTTGTCTTTTTTTGGGAAGACAAAAACAAAAAAAAACCTGTTTAGGTAATTAAATTATTTAAAAAAAAAAAAAAAAAAAAAAAAAAACAAACGATTGTTTAATAGTTTCGCTTTTCCTGGGGCCCTAAAAATTTAAATTAAAAAATAGGGGGGGGGGGTTACATTGAATGATAGTTAGCTTTTTGTCGGTTGTTTATGTGTTTGGTGTTGAAGTTTAAGAAGTTTAATTAGTAGTAAGTTGGGGGTATTAGTGACATCATTATTTGTTTAGTTATTTAATTTATTTAAATTAGAAATCTTGTTTAGTTATTTAGTTTATTTAAAAAAAACAAAAAACAAACAATTGTTTAATAGTTTCTGCTTTTCTTGAGGCACTCAGATATTTAACTGACAGTATAGGAGGTAGCAATTTATAGTGAATGATAGTTAGCTTTTTTATCGGTTGTTTAGCAAGTTAATTTAGCAAGTTAATTTGAATCTAAATCTAGGCATAAGCTGCAGCGTTTAGGATGGTTTCGACCAGGATGCAGGCACTAGAGGAAGAAATTAGGACCCTTAAGGCAGAGGTTTCCAACCTCAAGGCTGCCCTTGTTGCACAGGGTAGGCAAGATAAAGCAACAAGGGGTCAATCCGTAGCAGGGACATCATATGCCCAGGTGGTCGCAGGCCACCAAGAGGTCCCTCGGTTGGGGGGGTTGGGACCGGGGGGGGGGGGGGAGAGTGAAAGGGAGGGGGTAAATGGGGAGGGGGGGGGGAGGGGGGGGGGGGGGGGGGGGGGGGGGGGGGGTGGCAAGGGGGGGGGGGGGGGGGGGGGGGGGGGGGGGGGGGGGGGGGGGCGCCCCGGGGGCCCTTACCTTCGCCCCCGGGCCCCCGGGGTGGGGGGGGGGGTGGGTTGGGGTTTAAGGGGGGGGTGGGAAGGGGGGGGGGACGGGGGGGTTGGCCGGGGGGGGGCCGGGGCTGGGCCCCCTTCCCCCCGGGGCCCGGACAGCCATAGTGCATGTAGGGGTAAATAACATAGGTCATACTAGGAGTGAGGAGCTTCTGCGGGAGTACAGGGCCCTTCTGGCCACCCTGAAGGGTACCAATAGAGTGCTTGTAACAGGAATTTTGCCTATGGCTAGAGCCTCCCCTGAGTGGAGCTCTAGGGCACTGGCAGCTAACACCAGGGTAGGAAAGCTCTGCCAGGAGATAGGTTTTACATTTGTAGACAAGTGGAGCAGGTTTTATGCATCGTGTGATCTCTATCAGAGGGATGGCCTGCATTTCTCTGAGAAGGGGTTCCATGTGTTAGGCAAAGTATATGAGCATGTCCTTCAGGGAAACTAGGAAATGGGGTGGGGAGGGATGAATTTGCATTGCCAACTCAGGAATATTCCAATAGTGTCAGCCAACGCCAAGAACCTCAAAGTCTGCAAATAGGGACAGCAGCAACTCAAGGGGACAGAGTTATAGTTCATCTAGTGATAAAAGAACTCCTCAATATGAAAAAGCCAAAGGTGGTTATGGAGCATTTGTTAAGTGTATGATGTTTAATGCTCAGAGTATCCGTTCCAAATTTGATGAGTTCAAGTGTTATGTTGCTGAGGAGGAACCGGATTTTGTTTGCATTACGGAGGCATGGGTCAGTGAAGGATATTTTGGAGATAACTTACAGGACTATGAGATCCAGGGATATAATATGTTTTCGTGCAATAGGGGTCCAGCAATGAAAGGGGGTGGTGTAATGCTCTATGTGAATAGCTTATTCTGTTCTCAAAAAGTAGCAGGTGGGGATAAAAATGTGTCTGTGGAGTCCATTTGGCTTGATGTCACTGTGGGAAGAGGCAACAGCAATACTCTTAGGATAGGAGCTTTCTACCGATCAGGAACCCTGCCACATTCTCAGCAACTGGAGCTTGACAAGGTGATTTGTTAGGAAATCAGTAGAAACTTTAAGAGGAAGTGCCTTATTCTCGGTGACTTTAATCTAAAAGGTTATGAAAATGCTGGTGTTGGCTCCCCATCATGCAAAATGTTCAGGAAATGCCTTAAAGAGGACCTGTTCTTACACCAGTTTGTATCGGAACCTACCAGGCATGGTTCATTCTTGGACCTTGTATTCTCGGATTTAAGTGACTTGGTTCAAGACTTGACTGTAGGCGAAACTCTGGGAAAAAGTGACCATAGCATAGTTAGATTCAAGGCACATGTAGGGGAAATTATCAAGGATAATTTGGTAAGGGTTCCAAATTTCAACAGAGCAGACTTTAACGGCATGAGAGCGGCTTTAAGTGCCATCAGATGGGAAGAAGAATTCTCCAATTTAAATGCCTGTGAAATGTGGGAAAAGTTCAAATCTTACTTAAAGGAAACTCAGATTAGACATGTCCCCCAAAAGCAAAGACGCAAAAGAAGGGTAGGAAAGCCAGCATGGCTTACACCAGACGTGATAAAAGCAATTAGGGCTAAGAAAACTGCATTTAGAGTTTTTAAAGAAGCCTCAAATGTCATTAATCTAAAGGCGTATCGAAAAGCTAGAGACACTGTGAAGCAAGAAACCAGAGCAGCAAAGCGAGCAAAGGAACTGGATTTAGCTAGAAACTGTAATGGGGACAGTAAAAAGTTCTTTAGTTTCTACAAGCTGAGTAAAGTTTCTAGCACAATTGGTCAACTGGAAGTAAACGGGACTACATTGGGTGAGGATAGTGAGATGGTTGAGGAGCTGAGCAAGCAGTTCAAATCAGTGTTTACATTGGAAGATATGACCAGTCTGCCGACCGTACACCATAGTTCAGTTACATGGGATCTGACAAATGATGTTGATTTCATTGGTAGTGATATTGTTTACAATCATATCAGGAAAATAAATCCAAATAAGGCAGCAAGACCTGATGATATTTATGCTAGGGTGTTGCGGAAACTGAAAAGGAACTGGCATTTCCACTTAGTATAATATTTTGTAGATCAGTTTCACATAATGAAATTCCAACCGATTGGAAAAGGGCAAATGTAGTTCCTATTTTCAAGAAAGGAGAAAGAGGGAAAGTTGAAAACTATAGGCCAATAAGTCTCATATCCCTAGTCTGCAAGGTACTCGAATCAATTATCAAGTATAGAATAGTTAGTTATCTGGAAGGTAGCAGATTGATTCAAGATAATCAACATGGATTTAGAAAAGGACGATCGTGTCTCACAAACCTCTTGGAGTTTTTGAACTTCGCCACAGAACAATTTGATCAGGGAAATCAGGTTGATGTAACATATCTTGACTTTAGTAAGGCCTTTGACAAGGTACCCCATAAACGGTTAATGATACAGCTTCAGTCCCATGGTATTGCAGGTAGCATCTTAAAATGGATAGAGTTGTGGCTTTCAGATAGACAGCAAAGAGTGATGCTAAATGGTACAAAGTCATCATGGCAAAATGTTCTTAGTGGAGTCCCCCAGGGGTCAGTACTAGGGCCATTACTGTTCATTATATTTGTAAATAACATTGAAAGTGGCCTAAGCAGTAAAGTTTTGAAATTTGCAGATGATTTGAAGGTCTTTAGGGCAATAACAGGTCAGGATGAGCATATCTCGCTGCAAAAAGACTTAGACGAACTTGTGAAGTGGTCCGAAGAATGGCAAATGAAATTTAACTTTGATAAGTGCAAAATCATGCATGTAGGTAAGCAGCATATGAAGGCTCCATACTTGATGGGTGGCCAAGTGCTATCAGTGACTCAACAGGAGAAGGATTTAGGTGTTATTCTAAACACAAAATTGGGGGCATCAGAACAGACCAAGGAAGCCAGGAAGAAGGCACTGAGAATGCTCGGGGCAATAAATAGGAATGTATCATAGAGAAGTGAGGAAGTGATCAGGAAGCTTTACTGTGCATACGTCAGGCCACATTTGGAATACTGCATCCAAGCTTGGTTTCCTAGCTATGAAAAAGATTGTTGGCTTTTAGAGAGAGTACAAAAGAGGGCTACAAAAATGGTTAATGGCATAAGCAACCTGGCATATGAGGAAAGATTGAAGAAATTGAATATGTTTTCACTTAGATATAGAAGGCTGAGAGGAGATCTCATCGAGGTCTTTAAATTTGTCAATGGTCTGGAGAGGGGATACCTTGGGGAAATGTTTGAATTTAACAGAAATGATGCAATTAGAGGTCATAAATTCAAAATTAAAATTAACCACAGCAGAACAAGGTTAAGGCAAACTTTCTTCACCAACAGGGTAGTGGAACACTGGAACCAGCTGCCAGAAAACATCGTCAGTAGCAGCACATTGAACATCTTTAAAAACAGCATAGACAATCATTATAAGAATAGAGGGCTTGCTTTTCAGTATTACAGGGAGGGCTGATTGGCAGATTTGGTGGGCAACTGGTTCAGTGTACAGAGTGCAACCAAGAAGGGCCCTTGTGGCTCAGAGTTGCACTAATCTTTTATGTCTTTATGTCTTTATGTCTTTATGCCAGCTATGCTATGGCAAGTGATGGGTTGGAAAGCCCTACAATAACTACAGAGCATGTATAAACTGTTGTAGAAAGTAAAACATGATGCAGCTGCTTGGCTTCATGATATATGATGTGCTCAAGTCTTAGAAGTTCCCCTCAATATTATTATTTTTCTGGTAGACTGAAGTAACTGAAAATTGGAAAAATGCAAAGGTATGAATTTTCTAAAATGAGAAGTATGATGTGTGAAGGAAGCTAATGGCTGGCCAGTTTCAACTTACCAATGTGTAAGGTACTGGAAAATTGGCCAAGGATTCAGGTTCAGGCTCATATATATTGATAGGCACAACCTTTTAAGAGATACTTTAACATGGGTTTTGGTGTTGGAGATCTCGCTTAGCTAGCCAGTAGGCTAGCTAAGTGAGATCTCCCAGATCAAAATCCATGTTGAAGTATCCCTTGAAAGGTCGTACTTATCGAGACAGATGAGCCTGAACCTGAGCCTGAATCATTGACCAGTTGTTCTGGATTCAGGTTCAGGTGTATGTAAATGCTGGAGTTCATGGAGTATGTAACTAGAGAAGTACATAATCAAAACTGGATAGGTGCATTGCTTTTACACTTCAGCAAAGCTTTCGATATAGTTACACACATTGCTCAACTAGTGCAACATGGAATTGATCACAAAGTTCAATGTTGGATAGAGGCATGGTTAAGTGGTGGAAAACAAAGGGTAGTGTTAAATGTAAGTGAATGGAAGGATATTCTGAGTGGAGTGTTACATGGCTATATTCAAAGTGCGTTTATCCCTATCATCTTTGTGAACAACATTAAGATATGGCTTTGGAGTGCAGTATTCAAATTTGCTGATGACATGAAGCTGGTAAAAGTGGCTAACAGTAGTGATCAATCTAGTAATATTCAACTGGACTCACAGGACCTAAAAAAGTTGGCTGGTCAAGGGCAGATGCCTTTCAATGATGGAAGGTGTAAGGTTATGCATCTGGGGTCTGAAGATGACATATTTGAATGTCCAATGGGAGGTAGGGAAGGGGTGTCATTGAAGAAGAAGAATATTTAAGTGTGGTAGTTTGAAATGACTGTGAAGCAGGGAAACAATGTACTTCAGCTAGGTACATGTTGCAAAGACTGATGTTTTTGTCAATGTCATGATGTGATTTAGGGATTCATACAATCCTCTGAACAAGTATGTTCTGTTTGAAGGCTTCCAATGTCCAAAGACATGCTTTGTGAACTGGACATCCTGTATAAAAGACGGAGCTTTAATAATTGGATGCAACTGAGAAATAAAAATGGATGTGTGCATAGTTAAACAAAAGGGTCGAAGACAGTGTCCACTGATGTATGTCCACTGATGTATGTCCCTTTGTGTGCCCATTTGTCTATGTGTCCATTTGTCTGTCTGTCTGTCTCCATCTCTGGATCTGTCTCTTTCTGTGTCTGTCTATGTGTCTGTCTATGTGTCTGTCTCTATGTCTGTATCTATGCCTGTGTCTGTGTATCTGTATACATCTCTGTCTGCTTCTGTGTCTGTATCTGTGTCTCTGCCAATGTGTCTGTCTCTACCAATGTGTCTGTCTATGTCTCTGTGTCTATCTGCTTTTGTGTCTGTCTGCATGTCTGCATGTCTGTCTGTGTCTGTCTGTCTGTCTGTCTGTCTGTGTGGTGTGATTCGAGTAACTCAGATACCTCGCCCTCAGGCGCTCATGGCGCCCTACAGATTCAGCAGGGCTAGCTTCGAGCCGGCGCGCCATATGAGACTCAATATATTTCCTGACTGACCTGCCGACCACGCTACGAACATACATCTTTTGGTGTGTTGCAATGATTTCATCCGGTGGATGGAAGTTTTCCCTCTGATGAACGTGAAAATTACCACTGTTGCCACGGTGTATTCGTGGGTTCTTGGCCCGGTATGGTTATCCTTGTAACTTGCACGCGGTTTGTGTGGCAGATTTTGTAGGCCAGATTGTGGTTGAGATATTCCGCATCATTCGTGTAAAGAAAACTAATGCAACGAGTCATCACCCACAGGAAAACAGCAAGTGAAAGCGAATGATCCGCACCATCACTGACATGTTGGCGGAATACCTCTCAGAGAAGCATATCGAATGGGAACAGCACCTGCCATTGATGATGGGTTATCGCTCACAGGTGACCCGGTCTCTTAGCTAGTGCGTACGCTCTGATATTTTGGTGCGAGCTTCGATTACCTGTATATTCCGAAAGCAACACTCCACTTGCGTTCAAATCTGTTTCGTTGGCCAAGTACGTCGACAATTTGTGTGGAAATCTTCGCGACATATATCAGTCTGCTATTCAGATGTCTGGCAGCAGTCACGCTCGCAACAACAGGGAATGTTGGCGTAGGTTCAGTACGTTTGAGTTCACTCAAGTGGCCCTATTATATGTACTGCAATGTTTTCGGCTAACATTGCTGCGTTTATCAAGCCAGGGCGTCATCTGGATTAACATTGATGGCACGGTGTGAGTTAGGGTTGACTTGATTTGGGTGCTCATAGTTAAGCTCGTTTTGAACCTGTATTGCCTGTCTCATGGTGTGCTCGTTTGGTCATTAAGCGATCATGGTGTTCAGACCACGAGTTATTGCAAAAAGTCGCTATTGCTAAACCAGAACTGGGCCGCACGGTGACCAGGAGCCCATGGTCGAGTACCTTTGACAACTTCTATGGGTGTGTGTTTCCGAGCGGGATGTGTGAATGTGCGAAGTCGTCACAATTCGTACTATGCTGATGCTCACAGACATCGATCTTCCGACGAGACCGAACGAGAGCCAATCCAGCAAAAGGAGGAATTGTGTAGAAGAATGTGATTGTGCGGACGACGCCTGTGCTGGTTGTGATGCCGGTAACGTGACCTGACGGCTGATTGGTCAACTTCTTCCCTGTGCGTCTCTGTTGCGGATGAAGGCGGCAGCTCGGATGCTGCCGCTGGTGCCGCAAGCTGGTGCAGTAGCTAAGCTGAGCCGCTGGCGTGCCAGAGGTACGAGGTTCGATTCGCGGCGGTGCCCGCCCTTCCTGCCAGGTTGGAAGGCAGACGATGTCGTGGCCTCAGTTGCTCAGTGCGTCGTACAGCCATAGCCAACCAATCGACCGACCAATCACTGTTGCGTGGCATTCTTGATCTTGACGGCGCGCGTATCTGTTCTGTCCGTGCCCATGGAGGTTTGTAATATAAGACAGCACCACGAAGGTCGGAAAGCATTTATTCTCGATGGCGTCTACAACTTTACAAGTACAGTTCCCAGGGACGCTCTTCAAATGTGCCCCAACAAGGCGGTCACCTCGCATGTCCGCAGCATGTGATGAACACCGTCGTAAGGCATCCGACACATCCTGCTGCGTAAAAGCAGAACAAAATAACTCCTCTTCGGGAAGTTCTTGACCATATCTGACCATATTTGCGCACCCCGCATATCTGAAAAAGGCATTCGATCGACAGGCGCAAAGCCAAGTGTCAATAAAGAAAACAATTATGCCAGTAAAATTTCTTGCTGACGCGGGCATAGCGAGTGAAACATGCTTGCGTGGGGCCGTGGAGCGAACCATTACCTTGATATTTTCTAGATCCCTCCCCCCAAGATCCTCGACATCCCGCCGTGTTCTAAGATAAGGGGTGGGCTAATTCATCGCCTAAGGGTTGTTGGTAAATTGATGACGAATGTCGGTTCCGGAAATTGCTGATCCTGGCTATGAATAATGCGGCAATTGCTGATCCCGGGCAATGCCGTGTGTGCGGTGGCTAACAGTAAAAAAGTACAAATAAATTAAATTATTTAGCGCTCTGGCGAGGAACATCATTTCATAACCATCACACCATGACCCTTCCTCGATGATTGGAAAATACAGTCCAAAGTTACCATGATGCTACGTACAAGACATATGTTTTGTATGTCTTATATTTCATCATTGAAAGAGTCTCCGGAGTCAAAAAGTATATGCTTAGCAAGGCACGACATGCCAGATAATAATGCATGGCAGTGATAATTTCACTGCTAGATTGAATTCTTTATTTTTTGTGGTTTAACAAAGGGTTGTACCAGAATATACACCCAGAGCCAAGTAACTTTCGACTGTATTTTCTCATCATAGAAAGGTTGTATGATATAAAAATGAATTATGCGAACATCAATAATATGCCTAAATTTAGCAGATAATTTGTGCAAGGCTACATCTATGTTGCGCGTACATCGTGCAACACCACTCAGGTTACACAAGAGGTCAACATCAACACGTCTGTGCGCGTATAGGTATTACGTGATCATGCACGTCACACATGACCTACACACGTACCTAGTTATGTTGGTAGTAAACTGATTCCACCCACCGCGCCGACACTATATTAAACGTATATTCTCTGGTGTGTGTGTACATATGTGTGACTAAAGTTCCCGTCACTAGAGTCCTAGTCGACAAGGCGCTCAGCTGAGTACGAGTGGGACGTCATGACTGTGACATCCGTTGTGTGTACGACTTTTACGTCGCCCTTGAGAAGGGCGAGTGCCTCTTTTGCTAGGCATACCCTGCTATGGGCTCTTCTGCAGCGCTCGGTGACTGAGGATGAGCTGATGTCTACACCGATCACCGCTGCAAACGCCTCCTCATCCCGAAACGCACGTCTCGCGGTGTTACCGTCAGTGGACGATCTTTGGCCACAGATGTGGAGCTGTTCATCTTGCAGATGCATTTGCTCCCCGAACATCTTCTTCATTTCAGTGTCCTTCAGTGATTAGCTCAGTATTCTTGAGTATTATTCACTCCTAAGTGCTACAGGATTGATGTAGGCATAATAAGTGGCTATTTCACAACCTTACCGAAGGAGGGGATGGAATACGCCCACAACGCCAGCAATGAAATGTTGGGTTGTTATATTCTAGTTACATGGGTCAACAGAAGTGGGTTGACGCACAAGCCTGGCTCAACCACACAAGGTAGTCGCCACAGATCGTCTGAAGTGGAGATAGGGAAGTCAAGAAGACCTGCTATCGTCCCGACCAGGGGTAGATATATCGGCCTGCTTGCCGGAGCTTCGCCCTGACGAGCAGCAGCCCCCCCCCCCCGCTTATACTGGAGCTGCAGGTTGACCTGCTCCCACCCACTTGCCGATTGCCAAACGGATCCGTATTTGTGACAATTCGTTCCAGTCAAAAACTCTCTGACTCTCTCTGACTATCCCCCCCCCTCTCTCTCTCTCTCTCTCTCTCTCTCTCTCTCTCTCTCTCTCTCTCTCTCTCGCACCTGGGTCCTTGAAAATCGTGTTGAGGGCCTAAAAAAGTTGCGCAGTGGCGCCTGATAATGCCCCCAAAAATCGGTCCGGTGTCCCTGAAAATGAGGCTGGGGTTAAAAAAATGGAACCGGGCCCTAGAATATATGTCTGGGGCCTCCAAAAAGTCGAGCCTAGCCTCTTAAAATCTGCAACTTTAAATGGTCCGGCCGGCGACCACGCAAATAACGCCCAGGGCCCCACAAATCGGGTCATAGCTCATGAAAACCATGCTGGGGGCCCCGTGCCATAAAATTCACGTTTTGGGCCAGGGTCCTGGGAATCACGATGTAGGGCCAAAAAAGTCGGACCGAGCGCCAGTAAATCATGCTGGGGCCCGAGAAGAATCACCGGGGCCCTTGAAAGTGACGCTCGTGTCCAAAAAAAGGTACGAGCTAGGACCCCTGACAATCGTGCTTGTGTCAAAAAAATTCGAACCAGGGCCCCAGAAGCCGCTGGCGGCCTAAAAAATTTGCGTCTGGCCTTCTGAAAATCATGCTAGGGCCACCAAAAAAATTCTGCCGAGGTCCTAGAAAATCACGCTAAGGCGCAAAGCAAACGGGCCGGACCCTGGAACATGACGCCGAGGGCCTCAAAAGTTTTTGCATTGTCCCTGAAAGTCACGCTGTGGGCCGATCAATGTTGTGCCGGGGTCCTTGAAAATAACAATATGAGCCCAAGAAGGTCGGGCAGGGGCCACGAAAATTGTTATAAGCCTTTGAGTCCCGAGAAGTCGCGTTCGGGGCCTGAAAAACACGCCAGGGCCTCGACAAAGAATTGGGGCCACGGAAGACTCATCGGGACCCAGAGTAAATGAAGCCGAGGCCAAGAAAACAACCTAGATGTCGAAAACCCCTCTGGCGCATCAACAATTATGCCCACCCAAAACGCATTTGATCCCCAAAGAGCGTCAAGGCCCCGAAAAATCGCGCTATGAATCCAAGAAAATCACACCGAGGTAAAAAAAACCGTGCTTTGATCCCAAAACGTAAAGTCTTGGCGCACCCCTTGAAAATGACTGGGAGCCCAAAAAGCCACGACTGGTCCCAAAACATCGACTCTGACCCGGGATGTCACGCTGTGGCCTCAAATGTCGCATCAACGTCCCCCAAAGTCCTGTTGGGTCCCGGAAAATAATCATGTCAGGACAAGGGAAAAATACAAACATGAGGCCGAAGAATCGCAATGGGGGTCTGAAATATCGTGCGAAGTGAATCAGGAGTGATGTCCCAAAGGCGTCAATTTCCCACACCCTCCTGTGAGAGATAGTTCTTAAGAATCGTGTCGGGGCCCCAAAAATCGCGCTGGGCCCCACAAAATCGCACAGGGGGGCTCCAAATAAATGCAACGAACCATACATAACTAGCGTCGTGGCCAGAAAGTTTGCGACAGGGCACCCCGGAATCGCATTGTGAACCCAGCTGATTATCAGAGGCCCCGCAAACTAGAGCCGTGTCCCCAAAATATCGCGCATGGGACCCACGATACCCGTCAGCAGTTCGGATATAACCATAGCCCTCCAAAATAAGGAGGAATTCCGATAAAAAAATATCCGAACCAGGAAAATCGCTCTGTGGCCTAAAGCATGGCACCAGATGCTTTCAAAAATCGTTATGGCCCCAAACAAAAAGCATACGGAATCTAAAAAAATAGAGGCGGGCACAAGGACATGGCGCTGGTGATCCAAAATCTGTCCGAAACTCGGACTTGACGAATTCAGAAGAGGTCCACAAAATTGCGTCGACCCCAGCAAGCCGACGTCGGGTCTCTAGAACCACTCGCCTGCACCGAAAAATTCGCACCGAGACCCAAATAAATCTCACCGGAGCCCCAAAAATTATCCCGGGTCCCAGAAATATGCGCCAGAAGCCCGCAATATATGGCATAACCCTGAGAGCACAACTGGAAGCCGAAAATGCATCGGGCCCTCCAAAGGGCTACTAGTATCGAAAACACAGGCATATTACCTTGAAACACGCGTTGCAGCCATCAATAAACATGGGGAGCTCTAAGAAAAAATGTGCTGGATGCTCTTAAAGCACACTATTGCCATACGATCACATAAGGGCCTCAAAAACACGCTGAGCCCGCAAAAACCAGCATGACCCCAAAAAGAGAAAAGTGACTGGGCTGTAAATAAACACATCGGGGTCTTCGAAAACGCCCTGGTAGCCGAAAAGAAACGTTGCACGAAAAAAAACAAGTCCTAAAAAGAGCCGGGGTGGAGGAGTGTGCTGGGTGTGTGTGCACAAGAGTGCAGGACCCTTAATAAAAATGGATTGGCGTCCTATAGTGAGGCGTGTTTGTTTTGCACATTTTTTTAGGGTTCTGCCCCCACCATGTTCAATTTTGCCCCTCCAATAGTGAATTTCGCCCCCACCACCACCTTAATTATGAGTTTGAAACGACGGGGCCCAGCCGATGACTCCGCTGATGATCCCGTCGATGGTCCCACGAATGGTCCCACCTATGGAACCGCCGATGGCCCTGAAACTATGATGTCCGACCGCTTATTTTGGTGACCTGCCACTCAGGAAGGTTGCTTACAGACGATGGACCGCCACCGTTAACCTCGCGACTATACTCTGTAGTGCTACTGCTGCCAGCTTACTGATATACTGAGACACTGCGCCGACTGGCACCGTCTGCGCTGCGGAGAATCCCGCTGTCATTGTGTACACCAGGCCTGACGCCGAGACGTCCAAGAATATGTCAGCTGCCAGTTGGTCAAGAGAAGCTTCCTCTCACAGCAGCGATAATGTTGCCCAAGCTGCCTGCGGTAGCCCTTGAAGAAAAGTTTTCAACAGCTCACGGACATGCGGGGCATCTCCTGCTGGATTCAGTTATGAGAGCATCAACAGGAGCAACTGGAACGGCTTTTGGTCTCCGAGCTGCTGGCGGGGAAATGGGGTTTCCGGTCGCTCGCGATTGCGCTAACCTACGTCACAGTGCGACAATAAGTGCCACGAAACTGGACGTCTGGGCCGTGATAAAATCAACCCGCACGTGCATGGTGATCGACACAGAAAGGCACCAGCAGGTCGAACTTAGTGCTGTCTTCTTGGATTCTAGGGACCCGAAAAGCACAATCCGTCGGCGTCGGATAGAGGTCTTTCTTCTTCGAAGAAAAGATAAAACTGTGAGCCTGAACGCGGCCAGCTGTCAGCTGGCAGATGCAGAAGTCACGGACAGATAGAGGGGGAAGAGAATGGGGCATGTACCCCCTCACATGAAGGCTGCCGCCCTACGGCGACCTGTTGGGGCGCAAGCCCCGACGTGCAGCCGGCACGTTGGGGCCTGTGTGTAGCCGGTTGCCTGTGTGCCGGCTGCATACAGGCAGCCGGCAGTTTCGAGGCGCTACAGCCCAACTGACATTTCAAATGTCATATACACGTGAACATTCATCCAGCATTCATCTAACATTTATCCAACATTCCACGTCCTAACTTCATTCATAAATCTCAGACATACATTCAAGGTACACCTGCAGTCATACCTATAGACCATACATTGGCCACATCGTATGACGTCTGTCATACCTATCATCCCACATCAGGTGGAGTCATACCTATCATCCCACATCAAGTGGAGTCATTCGACGTGCCGTGTCGTACTCTATCAAACTGTTCAGGAATCACACTAATTATAAAAGTCAAAGGTCGAACTCATTTCTTCTGTCGCCCCACGTTTCTTCGTTTTCTCCCAAAGCTACCCATTCTTTGTATCAAGAGATAGCTCGTGGGCAACTCTGGAGTAGAATTTCAGCCCGGGACGTGTCAGATTAAGCCTCAAGGCCAAAGATTAGCTTAATTTTGAGAGTCCTCGCGTTAAGGGGACGAGTACCCTAGGGGTAAGTTGCTCGTCTCCCAATCTAAAGGTTGTGGGTTCGAGTCTCACCTGTCGCTACCCTTTGTCCGCGACCAATCGGCGTGAGAGATTGGCGACGCTGCATGACTCAACGGTCGGTGTGTCGTAAAACCAATAACCAACCAAGAGTTTTCGCATTTCGTGGCTATGCTTCAAGTTGCATTATGCGGGTGTCATTCGACGTGGCTTGCCATACGGTATCAGAATTCTGGGATGTCGAAATAATTTAAAAGATGTCGAAGGTCCGGCGTGTCTACAATGTTTCAGGTTGATAGGAATAGGACGGCCAAATATATTTTTTGTTTGCAGCCTTTCTGATAGCAAGTACTCGTATCCTATATGACTATGGCCTCCAAAATAAATCCGCCATAACCTGCTCGGACGGTGCTCTCATCGCCGGTTTAATTTACGCCACCGCATTGCTGTTCCGGATATATGAAATATAGAACTTTTTCAGTTTGTCCGCTGTCAAAGTTCCGCCGCCGGAAGTTGTCAAATTTGCGAGGGAAGCCACACGTGAATTCGTGCAATTTATGACTAGCCCTAGTTCCTAACCGCGAGAGAGCAATGCCGCTGAATGAATAGGCATTTTTATGAAACGCTGAAAGTTTCATTGAAATGCCTATATCCGTTAAAGCGTGCCGACTGGTTGAACGTTTTCGGTGTGACCTCACTTGACCTTAACTAACTCGTTGATTCTAGATGGCATTACTTCAAAATTTTAACACAACATGTGAAATTGATGTGGGAGAAGGTATGCCGAATTTCGTCGTGCTGCCGCGCGCCGTTCTTCCTCTATTCGCGGAACCTAACCTAACCTAACCTAACCTAACCTAACCCAAGGTTTAAAACCTCAGGTGGTGGGTCGTCAACGACCCCCCTCCCCGATACGGCGCGGGTTAATCAGAAGCTCGTGATGTGTAAAACGATGGCTATCGTAGCATGTTCTTAGACGCCATGATAAGGAACTTGATCATCCTTTTGGGGTTTCCTTCATATGAAGGGAATTAGTGTTACCAGAGATCGAGGAATGCGCACTGCGCAGGAATCTATTCGTGGAATGTATGCTGGTCCAGGACATTCCCAGGGTACCTGTCATATATATATATATATATATATATATATATATATATATTATATATTATGGTGGCACTTATTTTCGAAGTTTCGATTTTCGGCCGCGGCGCCCCGCAAAATATGAGGCTGGGTTAGAAAACCCCATCCCAAAATTGCATCCCTAAAGATAAGCAAACGCTGAATGTTTCATTAAAATATCTGTATCCGTTAAAGCGTGACGACTGGTTGAACTCTTTTTTAGGTGACCTCACTTGACCTTGACTAACTCTTTGACCCTAGTTGACCTGATTTCGAAATTTTGAAATAGCATGCCAAATTGATGTGGGAAAAGGTATGCCAAATTTAGGCGCGCTGCCGCGCGCCATTCGTCCAATATCTGCAAAAAACCTGAGGGGGTAGTTGAAGATCCCTCCACCGAGACGGGACGGGTTAACACGCGCCCAGGAGGGCCCCTGAAAACTACGCGCACTGGAGGGGGCGGATTCCGCCCCTAAGATCTCGGCTCCTATTAAGGCTAGAGCAACTAAATTCGCAGGATGGATGGGCAAGATGGTAGACTCTATTGTGTGCAAAGGTCATGACGTTAGGTCAATATCTTCAAGGTCAAATAAGGTAAAAATGTCAAATTTTTCCGGTTTTCCGTATCTTAGATTGTCATTGCTATAGATCGCTGATGTTGTGTTTAAATGCTCCGAAATTGGCATTAATGATGCTTTGGAGATTACTAATGATGCAATACAGATACCAGATCAGCCATTTGACCTCAGGTCACCTATACAGGAGCACTTTATCAGATCATTACCTGCTCCAGTTACCGGAACCGGGCTGCCCACCCGACTGCTCCGTTGGGCGGTTCGGCACAATCGACTTCGCAAAGAAAGGAGTGAAATACATGAATAAAGTGTGGAAACGCTTAGGCACACCATGACAAACAGTAGATTTCCGGATGCATAGGGAGTAACATGCAAAGTGACATCAATCGCATGACAGCCATTTGTATTTATGACAGCATTCCAGTTGACCAAGTTTGGTTCTATTAGCATGTCATAAACTTGACCTCAGCGACCTAACATGACTTCATAACATCAAACAAGTCACTAGTGTTGTCAAGAACACTTATCTTTTGCCAATATACTGGAAGCGCATCAGCGCCGATATTTGTGTTCTGGCGCTAATAATTTTCTTTTTAAATTTTTACTACCCGTAACTCGAAAAGCTTAACACCCCCCCCCCCACGGCGCGTGATAAACCAATCGTTATATTCGGCTATTCCCGGCTGCCACAGTCAGAACTCACCCATGACTTCATAAAACATATATCCAATCGGCATTTAGTGAGTCAACCCTTGAAATCAGTTAATCAATCCCGATTTCCTGTAATAATGCGGTTTCTCGGGGACAAACCTATTGTCAGCATGGTTTTGATCGTACTTTCAACCCGGTATAACTATCCATGTGGGTTTCCATACAAAGTTTCACAATTCATTCATCAACAGCACGGGATGAATGGAAAAGTTATAGGCTGGATTGAATTCATGGTTCAGGAGTAGGAAGCTAAGGTAGTATGAAACCGATATCGATCTGAATGGAAGAATCCTGAATGTTGTGCTATAGGGCTCCGTTCCAGGTCTCCTTTTCTTTATGATCTTTGCGAACAACATTGAGGTAAGGCTGAGGAATATCTGCTTAAATTTGCTCGTGATATCAAGTTGGTAACAATAGCTACACGGCTGGTCCTCTGAATGGATCCGGCCGGTCGGTCGGTCGTCCAGTCGGCGGCCTATTTGAGGCCGGCCGGCCGGCCGACCAGGGATGCTTCACCGGTGCGCTTATCAGTGGCGTGGGGCGCTTATCAGCAATTGATAACACCCTTGCCAAATTAGACGTCCTAGGGTGTGCGGTACGGAAGGCAAGCGCCAGCAGAGGAGGGGAGAACGGAACGATTATTTGCACCTATCGCCCGTTTCGACGGGAGAACTCTAAGCTTTAATACATACAGGGCTAACCTTAGACGTTTGCAATGACTCGCAAGCATTCGTAAGGACCCGTAGATGTCTGTAAGCGCCCGTAAACGTTCGTAATGGCCAGCACATATCAGCAAAGTTCCATTGAGGTTCATAGTGGTCCGCAGCGATTTGTGAGGGCCTGTACACATCTTTATGCGATCATAGACGTTCGTGGAGGCCCGCATAAATTAAGAAGGGCCCGTGGATGTTCGTAAGGGTCCGTATTCGTTCGTAAGGGCTTGTAATCCTTCGCAACGGCTCGTGGACATTCTTAAAGGCTGACAACAGCCTGAGTGACCATAAGAAGCGCTGTTCATAGACCCTGTTGCATGCTGTTCAAGAAGGGCCCGTGGACGTTCGTAAGGGTCCGTATTCGTTCGTAAGGGCCTGTAATCCTTCGCAACGGCTCGTAGACATTCTTAAAGGCTGACAACAGCCTGAGTGACCATAAGAAGTGCTGTTTGCCTTCATATTTCCGTCATGGTGATCCCGTAGATAACTAACCATGGGTTAGTAGGGTACTCAGGGACCTGACAACAGCCTGGATAGAACAGGGAAAGGATTGATTGCCATCGTAAGCCTTTCCCCCTGTCTGTGTTACCGCAGTCCAAAATCCAGAGTGATTAATTGTTTCTTGTCGACAGGGGTCCAATGTAGCCCGTTGCCTGTACGGCCAATACTGTATGTTCGACTGAGGCACGGAAGGCAGGAACAGCATAAGCCCATCTTTCTCTCTTCATAGCTGCAGAGCAAATTGGCACATGACGACCGCAAATACGATTTCCTGCTCTTAAACACTGGCCCGTGGTAATCAACCTGATAAGCTGTGAGAGAAGGCCTAAAAGTGAAGCGGCGTAGTATCTTCCAATAGAGCTGCGAAGCGGCACATGCAATTCCTCAATGACTAGCCATGTCAAACACTCCTTGAAAGACAATTCGAGCGCAGACTATGCATATCATAGACAGCGTATCATAACCTCCACAATTCATAACCTCCACAGGTCACAACCTCCACAAATTCAACACATCGCAGCGGTCGTAACCTCCACAGGTCATAACCTCCACAGGTCATAACCTCCACAAGTACGCAGCGGTCATAACCTCCACAGGTCGTAACCTCCACAAGCCCGCAGCGGTCATAACCTCCACAGGTCATAACCTCCACAACTCCGAAGCGGTCATAACCTCCACAGGTCATAACCTCCACAGGTCGTAATCCCCACAGGTTGCAACCTCCACAAGTACGAAGCGGTCATAACCTCCACAACTCAGCAGCGGTCGTAACCTCCACAGGTTGCAACCTCCACAGATTCAAGAACTTTTTTAATTTTCTGGAAGCATCACTTCAGATAGCTATCGCTAGGTAGCAGCACGGTCTACGTATTACACTAATGAGATTGAATGCTGAATCATAAGTAACAATATTTCTCGCCAGATGGCAGGATGATACAATTGAGTACGTGGTCTATGCGTGCAGCTGTCCTATTGTTCGAGAGCTCGGTAGCCCGCGCATCGACGCGTGGGAAAGTAATGCGTTGCGCAGTGGCCGATGATCGTATAACATTCACACAATTTTCGCCTGCAATGCGTCGACGCGTGGGAAAATAATGCGACATGCAGTGGCGGATGATGGCAAGACATTTGCATGTTATCCGTCTGCAATATGCCATGCAATGACCAGGCCATGAAATGCAACGATGCCGTTTTATGGCCTGGTCAGGTGTAGGAACGTCCCCAAAAGTGAGTGGGCCAGGGTGAACAGCAGGGACGCATCAAGGAATTTCGCAAAATACCATGGTTGAGCACTTTTGGGTCGATAACCCGATAATTTTAATTGTAAACACACAACTTTTACCACTAGGATGGGGACCGCTAAAGAACATCCGTTGTTCACTGATGTTCATGGGGAGAAAGAATAGACCGCCAGTCCAACTTATCCCGTAAACGAACATTTTGAAATGGCCAAAAGCTGCAGGGGGTCATTATGAGTTCACCGATCTATGCTTTTGCACAATTCAGATTGTTGTTCATTGAGTTGAGTTTTTCCCCTTAGACATTCTTCACACGTTCATATTTTCATGGCATGTTACTTGAATGTGAAGGTGAGAAAGGGTTTGATTTTATTATGATTGCCAGATATAGCCATACTTAGTACTTATTGGCCCTCAGACGTTTCTAAGGCAGTGTTCACCTTACAAGTTTGCACTGGCTGCTAGTAAGAACGAAGCCTACTTGCTGGCCGATGAAGAAATTATCTTGATTATTGTTGGAGATGATGAGAAAAGGAAAGACGGGTGATCGCTGGTTGAAGATGCTTTGATCCGGTTTGTGGGAGGCCATGATTGGCAAGCTGACAGAATGGGGAAAACAAAAGCTCTATAAATAATAACACATGTATTGTGTTCGTCCTTAGGGCCTCATCAGTCACCTCAAACATTTGTGTAGTGCACATCGTGCACTTTATAATATTTGCCACTTGAATGGAAATGCTACAACTGCATCACGTAACACCCGGCTGAAGCGGAATGAAAGCGCATATGTTGAGGACCAACAAAGCAGTGCAAAACAGCTGATAGGTGACAACACACGACACCTCATAAAGTCATAACGTGTTCAGACTTAGGGCCGCAAGGGCCCATCCTGAATTAACTTCGATGACTCTCCTTCCCACGTTTTCTAGTGGCTAAGAAATCCGGATAACCGCTTAGCTTTGACGCATCTCATTTCTGATTAAATATCAACGCTTCCAGATTGGGTACCGAACTGAGACTCCAGTTAGGTGTTCTTTTTAACCTTTCCGATTTTCTTTGTCTTCGGATGTGTTTTAAGGCACCAGCAATTTTTTGTTTGGGGCTCGACACATTGCGAGCAATTTATGCGATACCGGCTTTTTAAACAAAAGTAAAGTTTTGTTACTTATTTTTGTGTACCGACGATAATTTTTAAGCATCGGTGCGTTTTCGTAGGCCCCGCAGTGTTCATTTAGTGCACTGTCTTTTCATTCCTTTTCTAGGACCATGTCGATTTTTTAGGGACCTAGCCTGTTTTTGAGGCCCTATGCTGTATCAAACCCCGCTGTGCTTTGAGGGACCGTTGTGTCTTGATGTTTAGCTCCGGTGTGTATACTTAGAGCAGCAGAATGTCTTAAGGCAATGCCGTTTTATTCCAGACTCGGAAAGCTTTGAAGCGCTCGGTGCATTTTCGTACTCAAGTTATGCTCTTTGAGTCCCGCTGTGTTTTTTCCTCATGTTTGTGGGACTTCGGCACAATATTAAGGGCCCGGTATAATTTCTTTGGATCCGGTCTCGACGTTTCTGGCCCAGTGGCGTGGTTCCGGGAGAATCGGACGTCACTTTTCTGGGCTTGACAGTTTTTAGTGACTGATTCTGAATTATGTAAAGTCCCAGCCAAGGCCTGATTTTTCAGGCCCTCGGCGACATTTCTGTATTTTTATGTCCCGCCGAGATTTGTCGAGCTCCGGAATGTTTTTCGGTGTCGTATGCGATTTGTCAAGGCATCTCGTAGTATGTTTGGACTAAGGGGTTATTTTTCTGGTCGGAACATTTATTTTTCGGTACCTCCCTTTATTTTTTAGGGTTCTGGCTTGATTCTTGTCGGGTTGCGTTGTGACTTTGGGACCACGCTGTGCTTATTTGGGGACATCAACGCCAATTTTTTTGAGCCCCGAGGGAATTATTGATGCCTCGGCCAGAACTTACGCGACTACCGACGGGAATTTTGGGTCCCATGCGCGACATTTGGTGGTGGTGGTGTTGGCGCCAGTTCACAGGTCGCGTTGTGCTAATCCGACCCCAGGCCCAGACTGATTTTAACGTTCCCCGGCGCAAATGTTAGAGCCCGAAGAAAGTTTTTTGGTGTCCGCTGTATTTATTTAAAACCCTTAATTATGGGGGCCCGAAGCGAATGGATCTTGCCCTAGAACCTTTTTTGTGGACCCAGGCGCGATTCTTGGGTTCTTCGGAGCCCGCCTTGCTAGGACGGAGGGAGATTTTCCTCTTTAGCATGTCACTGCGGCTGCTCAACGAGTTTTTTTTTCTAGCGGATGGCACCATTCAGAGTAGAAAGGCCCTCAGGATAATTTCCTTTCGTGACCTCTTCTGAATTGTCCGGTACTCGGGTGGACTCGATAGAATCCCTTTGTGATTTATTGGGATCGACTTCTATTTTTGTAAGCCTCCTGCGCGATATTTGTGAGCCCCGGTGCGATTCTTCGGGCTCCTGGTGCATTTTTTTCCGTGCTCCAACGCACGTCCTTCCGGGGCCCGACATCTGTTTGGGGTCTTTGACGCAATTTTTGTGGCATTCCCGCACTTGAAGTTGATGTAGTAAGGTGTAGACTTCATTGTTGTACCTATGCTACCATAATACATTATGGAAATAAGTATTTTATGGGCTACACCCAAGGTTAGTCATACTTAGTATCGTGCCGTATATTGGCTTCTGGGTGATATCATGCGGAGATGTGTTGAGGTTCGCATGATGTTTCATATTTCGTTCGATGGTACCTCTGGGTGACAGGGTTCAAATGAAGTCTGCCCATTTACGTCCGATGTCACCGCTAGGTCGTCACTCTGACCTTAGATGAACCCTCTATAACCTACCACTCCTTTGACTTCAGATGCCCGCTCTTCTACTTTAGACAGTCCCGAGTCACGATGCTGCCCCGAATAGCAAGATTGAATCACTGAATGAAATAATCATTCAGTGATTCAATCTTGAGCCGGTCCAGCCAGCTGACGCACGGTCCCAGCACACGAGACGGAAGAGGGGCACACGTAGTAGCCGTGGGTCGAGGCGCCGTGGCAGCAGAGGCGGCGTCAGGTGGGGAAGACAGCCGACAAACACCAACATTCTGGTGGGATTTCTAAACATTCAATCTATCAAACCAGCCGCAAAACGTCTCTCTCTTCAACATGAACTGGATCATTTCAATTTCGATATTTTCGGCCTTAGTGAAACTTTCTTGAAGAAATCTATCAAGTCCCGACTGGTCCTGCTACCTGGCTACACCCTGTACCGCACCGACCGACCCGACAGCAGCGGCTACGGTGGGGTGGCGCTGGTTGCCAGGGACGGCTTTGACGTCACCACCATACAGCTCTCTGCCGCGCCCCGGCCACCCGACAGTCAACTAGAGATGCACTGGGCACTCGTACGGCCTGACGGGAGGCGCCGTCTGGTGGTGGGGGTCGGGTACCGCCGGCCGCGACATGCCGTGGCGGCCCTGAATGCGGACTTTTCAGATTTAGAATGCCAGTACCAGCAAATTTTGATGGACTACCCTGCTTCCCGAGTTCTCATTATGGGTGATCTCAACTGTGATTTACTCAAAGATAACAATGATAATGCAAAGAAACGCCTATGTGAATTTTTGTCGGATTTTGATCTCTCACAATATGTCACTGCTCCTACTTACCGTACCGGCTCGCTTCTTGATGTTCTGATGTGCAATGATGACGATCTGGTCCGATGCTGCGGTGTGAAACATTGTCACTTTAGCCCTCACAAATTTGTACGTGCTTATTTATCTGTGCCGAAGTGGCGGCAGGCCAAAGTTACTGTTCAGACCCGCTGTTTACGCCGCATTGATACCCAGTCATTTCATCACGATTTGGTGTCCATCGATTGGAGTGGGGTGTATTTGTCACCAACTGTTTCCGAAAAGTGGGACCAATTTTTAGGGAAATTTATGCCGGTACTCGACTCCCACGCCCCCTTGCGCTCGGTTAAAATCAGAAACCCCAGCGCCCCCAAGCTCTCTGATACAACAAAAGCCCTTATGGCCCGGCGCAGGGAAGCCCTGACAGAGGTGGGACATGGATCAATCCGCTATAGCATCCTAAATAAAGCGGTGAAACGCGAGATTCTCCGTGATAATCGAGAGGAGTATAGCAGGAGAATAGAGGAGGGTGGCGCGCGGTCTGTATTTAAAAGCATAGACACCGCAGTTGGTCGAAACAATTTCGACAAACGCGTCATCCCTACCGCGTCCCCAGATGACCTCAACACTTACTTTGTGGGGGTAGGTCCCCGTGTAGCAGCGGAGGTGGCCGCGCAGGGTAGTTCCCCCAACCTACCATGCTTGCTACCCCGTGTGGGTGCCTGCGCGTTCAGCCCCTCCCCCCTCTCACTGGCGGACTTTCAATTACTGGTCCTGGGGATGCGGTGCTCTGCCTCCGCAGGAGCAGACGGGATTTGCATGCGGATCGTGCGTCTGACCCTCGACGTGTTAGGTGATATATATCTTCACCTGGTCAATTCCTGTCTTGCGAACTCCGACTTCCCCCCCGTTTGGAAACATTCCCTCGTTTTTCCGGTTTATAAATCAGGCGATTCATCCTTGGCTTCCTCTTTCCGTCCAATTTCCATAGTTCCCACCATCGCTAAAATTGTAGAGCGTGCTGTACACCAGCAGGCTCTACGGCTACCTGTCCTACAATCGCCTCCTCTCCCCTACCCAGCACGGCTTCCGTCCCAATCGCTCTTGCGAAGCCGCACTCCTGTCCCAATCCGACCGTATCCTTTTCGCCAACGACCGTGGGGATGTATCTCTTCTGTGTCTCCTCGACCTCAGCAAGGCATTCGATGTGATAAACCATGAGAAGCTCCTCGCCAAATTAAGCATCCACGGCATTGAAATATCCTGGTTTTCGGCCTACCTGAGCGATCACACCCAGAGCGTCAAAATTACTGATCGTTTAGGCAACACAAAAATATCTTCCCGGCTTCCCAACAACGTCGGTGTGTTCCAGGGTGGTTGTTTGGGACCGCTCCTGTACAGCGTGTTCAGCAATGACCTCAGCCTCTTTGTCGAAGAGGCAGAGGTCACTCAATTCGCAGACGACACGTCCTTACTCGTCAGCGGCAAAAAACGGGATTTAATATCCACTTCAACCACCGATACCCCACCCCTGATCGCCCGTCTCGAGCGCGTCCTGGAATGCCTCGATCAGTGGTTTCGTGCGAATGGCCTAAAAGTGAACGCTGCCAAGTCACAACTTCTTCTTTTGGGCGGACCCCAAAATTTGCGCAACATCCCCGACTTTTCTGTAAAATTCCGTGATCAAAATCTCGTCCCCTGTTCTCAAGCCAAAAACCTCGGTGTCATTTTTGACCGCACGCTGTCCTGGACGCCCCATGTTACCCAGCTCACCGGCCGTTGTTTCGGCACCCTCATTGGTTTGTCACATGTGAGGCACAGCCTACCGTCCGAGATTCTCACCACCCTCGTTACAGCCCTGGTCATCTCCCAGATCCGGTACTGTATTTCGGTTTATGGAAACTCCACCCAAGAAAACACCAACCGGGTACAAAAAATTATCAACTTCGCTGCTAAGATGATTTTCGGCCGCAAAAATTCAATCACGCCTCGGATCTGATAGAGGAACTGGGCTGGCTGAGGGCGGATGAGTTAGCCAGCTACCACACACTCACCACGCTCCATAAGATCCGTAGGCAGGGAGTCCCTGACGAGCTGGCAGATTTGTTTCGGACGGTGGGTGAGCTGAGGGAGAGAGAGGTACCGCGTCGAGGCGATGGCATCCATGTCACTCGGTGGCGCACCGAGATGGGCAGGCGCAGATTTCGGGTCAGGGCTCCCTTACTGCACAATGCATTGCCTCCGGAGATCAGAGAGCTACCTGTGTCGAGGTTCGGCCGAGCTTTGAAGCGCCATATTGTTGGCGGCAGGGAATGATTTATGCTATATGACCCATGTGTGTATACGGTTTTGTTTTTAACATCTCATTTATCATATAGGCATGTATGCTAGTTTCACCTTTTAGCCTTTTATACCTGCATGCAGTTTTTAATTCTTCACTTTGAGCCGTAATAACCATGTCTTTATTCGATGGTTCAATAAACAGTCTGAGTCTGAGTCTGAGTCTAATGCATAGTATGAAATTAACTTTTTAAGAATTGCATTCTATTTTGGCCAGGTGCAGACCTAGACATTGTCACACGGCGGCCATGTCCGAAGGACACCACTTCGAAAATGCAGAGAGAGAGAGAGAGAGAGAGAGAGAGAGAGAGAGAGAGAGAGAGAGAGAGAGAGAGAGAGAGATAGATAGAGAGATAGAAAGAAAGAGAGATACAGGGAGGCTTAGATACAAATATGTATGCAGAGATACAGATGTGCAAAGATCAAGAGATACAGGGATCAAGAGTGTAGGAAACTACAGGCCAGTCAGTTTGACCTCATTAGTTTGCAAAGTACTAGAAAAGCTGGTTGAACAGAATGTTCAGATTCATCTTGATAGGCACAACCTTTTAAGGGATACTCAACATGGATTTCGATCTCAAAGGTCTTGTTTAACTAACCTATTGGAGTTCATTGAGTATGTTACCAAAGAAGTAGACAATGAAAGCAGGATGGATGTTGTGTACTTGGACTTTAGCAAAGCTTTTGATAAAGTTCCACATGGAAGGTTAATTCATCAATTACAACAACATGGGATTGTAGGAAAAGTTCTACATTGGATTGAAGCGTGGTTGCAGGGAAGGAAACAAAGGGTAGTATTGAATGGATGTAAATCTGGTTGGAAAGATGTTCTGAGTGGAGTGCCACAGGGCTCTGTTCTAGGGCCCCTCCTCTTTATCATCTTTGTGAACAACATTGAAGTAGGGCTGAGGAATAGAGTGTTCAAATTTGTTGATGACATCAAGCTGGTAGGAGTGGCTAACAGCAGAGATCAATCTAGTAATATTCAACTAGATTTGGACGACCTAAAAGAGTGGGCTGATCAATGGCAGATGACTTTCAACTATGATAAGTGTAAGGTTATGCATATAGGGTCTGCAGGCGAGACATTCAGTTATAAAATGGGAGGGAGGGAACTGGATGTTATTGAAGAGGAAAGGGACTTAGGTGTGTTGGTCTCAAAAGACCTTAAAGCAGAAAAACAATGTATCTCAGCTAGAAATAGGGCACTCAGAATGCTGGGACTCATTAATAGAAGTGTGAAATATAAGAGCAGGGAAGTCATGAAAAAGCTGTACTTAGCATATGTGCGGCCCCACTTGGAGTACTCTGTACAAGCATGGAGCCCCTACCTAGAAAAGGATATAGATATGTTAGAAAGAGTCCAGCGCAAAGCCACTAGACTCGTCAGTGGATTAAGTAACTTAGAATATGGAGAAAGGCTTAATGCATTAGATATGTACTCACTCAAGTATAGGAGATTAAGGGGAGACATGATTGAAATGTACAAAATTGTTAGAGGGCTAGATCAGGTCAATTTGAATGATGCTCTGCAGTTTAGAGTATCCCATAGGGGTCATCAATTCAGGTTAGACAAAATGAGGTGCAGGACAGTTAAACGACAACAGGTCTTCAGTCAAAGGGTTGTTGACCAATGGAATAGGCTGCCTGCTGATGCAGTGGGGAGTCCCTCATTGAATGTCTTTAAAAGTAGGGTGGATAATTTTTTTAGACAGGAAAATGTTGTTTTTGAATTCTAACTTGCGATGCATGGGATATTGAGTATTTTCATTAGCTATATAGGGTATAACATTATGCTAGTATTATGTTGTACTATATGGGGTGTACCTAGCAGTGGATTTGGCAACTTCCTTTGCGATGTCATACTGATGAGATTGGCTGTGGTGGCACAGGTGGAGGGATTGCATGGGTTTGGAATTGATAGGTGTGAACATGTACTTTCTAATATCTTCTAGACAGGCTTGACCCAGATGGGCCCTTGTGGCCCTTATTAAGCCTTAACACTTTATGACTTTATGACTTTAAGAGATGCAGATATCAAGAGATATAGACATCAAGAGATATAGAGATCAAGAGATACAAAGATCAAGAGATGAAAAGAGTGATGGAGAAGGGAGAGAGGGATAAGAATATATGGATATGGATATCAATGTATTTATATGCATATATATATGCATATATATATATATATATATATATATATATATATATATATATATATATATATATATATATATATATCTGTAGGTGAAGACATGGACCTGTATTTCGATATAAATGTATAGATTAGGTATATGCCGCGCCTTCAGTTGTTCTTGTGCCTTGTGTTCGCCGACGTTAAATTCACGATAGTTTTGCAGGACTCGCAAGCGTTTGTTTCAGCGCTGGACGCCCGGCAGCCATCCCAGAGACTCGTGTTTCGCGACGTCACCCCTCGCCGAAGAGCGGATAGCTAGTGATCATAGTGACTTCTAGTGATCAAGCCACCTCCTGCCACAAACACACAAATGCACATACACACAAATACACACACACACATACATACACACATACCTACACACACACATACACACACACATTTACACTCACGCTGCATATTACTAGGTGTCGAGCTCGGCTGTGGCTCAGTCACCTATTGGTCCGTTAACAGCAGAGCTGGGGCAGGCTGTCATCTAGTCTGTTGCGACGGCGCAAAATATGCTGCTTATCCCCTGGTTCTCTAGATCTACCAGGAGACATAAATAAGTCAGAGCGTCCCTCCTCGATCCTCCGCAATATTCATGACCACCTAGTGTTTTTTTTCTTCAGTAATACCTTCACAAATGACACATCTCTATGTTTGTTGATTGAGGAAGAGAATACCAGAGGTAATTGTGAGCCTATATGGAGTACTTTCATTTACTTTGTACCGATTCAGTGCTCCATTAGAAATTGCAAGATCGCCATCAGTTAGCCGTTTCTAGATCAGCTCTGCTTTTGAAGCAGGCTGGCGGTTCAGATCGCGGCCAGCTCGCCTCTTCGGGGAAATCCGAGCCGGGCTGCTGCTTCGAGCGCCCAGCCACGCAGGCTGGGAATCTGACGACTGCAGTGGCGGACACAGTTGTTGAACTATTTATCATTTTGTCAACATGTACAGTATCTTCAGATCTATATGCTGTTGTGCTATTGGCGCATCATCTTTTCCCTGTCAGTCATGTGGAGGTTATCCTTGGAGATTAAGCTGAAGACGCCACTGGCAACTTGCACATGTCACTGGATACTGCGAGGGTGAGGCATTATATCGTGCGGTCGTCTGGGGGGAGGGGAGGGGTAGTTGATGCGTGGTCTTCCAACGCAGGCTTGGGACGGGCTACAGGGAACTGACACCAGCGGACGGTCTGGCTTATTCAATGGCCGACGTGGTTGACTGGTTTAAGGTCGATACACATATGCATAGTGCAAGGTGTTGAACGATATGTCAAATGTATCGCTTTTTAACCTTGAAATCATTCTGCTCGCATGCAGCATCCAGCTAGGAGTGTGTGTGTGTAGGTGAATTATAACAGCCTGCCATCGTGTGGTGATTTCGGCTGTTTACAACTTTGAAGTCGGTTGGAGGTGGTGGTCCGGACGGTGCCTGGTAGTAGTTGGTGGAGGGAGTTGGGGGTCATCGCTTTTGGTATTAACATTGCAAACATACATGGTCATACACTGTTAGTTGTCTCTTACAATCTTTTTTTGTCTTTTGTCTAGTTCTTTGTTGTTGTTTTCTTTCGGTTCTTTTTTTATTTTTTTCCTTTCTTTTTGTTTGTTTGTTTTAGTTTTAGTTTTTGTTTTGTTTTGTTTTTTTCTGTTTTTTTTTTCAATTCCTTTTTACGTTTGTTTGAGGTTCTGATGTCGGTCTGGCACCAGCTTCTTTCGATAAAAAAAAATATAAACACATGTCATGGGCAGAGTTGGGAGAGACTGGGTTGAGGAGTTGTTCGGATGTTTGTTCCTATGCTGTCTAGTGTCGAGTAGGTTTATTACGTGTTTTGGTTTTCATGGGTGTTGTGGTTGGTTTGTTCGTGGATGTAGTGCTTGGTTTGTTGGTTGCTCATGTTGTCGGTGCTTGGGTGGTTTGTAGAGTGGTTCCTGCGCTATCTGAGCTAACGTCTTCTTCCTCTGAGTCTGTGGGTGTGGGTAGTGTCTGACATTTGACCTCAGGTCATCTATGTAGCAGCAATTTATCGGGCCATTACCTGCTGCGGTTACTATAACCGGGCCGCCCCCTGACATCTCCGTTGGGCGGCTCGTCGCAATCGGCTTCGCAAAAAATGGAGTGAAGTACATGAATAAAGTATGGAAGCGCTTAGGTACACAATGACAAACAGCAGTTTTCAAGATGTGTAGGGAATAACACACAAAGTGACATCAACCGCATGACAGTCATTTGCATTTATGACCGCATTCCAGTTGACCAAGTTTGGTTCCATTAACCTGTCATGAACTGGACCTAACTTGACCTCGGTGATCTAACATAACTTTGAAACTATATGGCATAATAATATACATGAAACAAGTCGCTAGTGTTGCCAAGAACATTTCCCTTTTGCCAGTCTATGGGAAGCGCATCAGCGCCGATTTTTGTGGATTGGCGCTGCGAGATTTTCGGACTTTAACGGCCCCTAACTCGAAATTTGTTGTCCAATTTCCGTTTTTCATGCTTTAAGCAACGCGCCTGTTAATTTTAAGCAGGTACGCAAACAATGGTGTTTATCTGCCAGTAACTATCTGGAGTGATGTACGAAAAACGGGAGGGGTAGGCGGATTTCGCCACCCCCCCCCCCCCTCCAGAGCGTGTGTTAATTTTCAGAGTCCTTGCGTTGCGTGGTTATGGCTTCAATTTGCATCACGTGGGTATCACTTGACGTGGCTTGCCGTACGGTATCAGAATGTTGAAATATCGAAGTAATTTCAAAAATGTCGAAGGTCCGGCGTGTTTACAATTATTGAGTGTAGTAGAAATAGGACGGTCAGATCTATGTTTGTTTGCAGCCTTTGTGATAGCAGTCACTCGCATCCTATATGACTAGGGGCTCCCCAAGAAATCCGTCGTAACCTGTTCGGACGGTGCTCTCATCGCCGGTTTTTAATTTACGCTGTCATATTGCTGTTACGGACATACAAAACATGTAACTTTCTTTTCAGTTTGACCGCTTTCCTTTTAATGACTCAACTGTAGTTGTCAAATTTGCAAGAGAAGTCACACGTGAATGCGCACAATTTTATAACTAGCCCGAGTTCATAACCGCGAGAGAGTAATGTTGTAATCATGTGTAGATCCCAGGAATTTTCATGTGGGCACCTGTCTGGAGAGGCGCCATTTCTTTGGATCGGCTCCACTGTGAAAGCGCCTGAAGTGGCGCCTCTCCCTGCAAAATTCGAAGGGGAGGGATGCACTCGACTCTTCCGCAAGGGGCGCATTTCCTTCTAAGGGGAGCCTTTTTATTTAATAGAGGCACCTCAAGCTGAAAAATGAGAGCGGGAACACTGGAACCTTTTCAGAGGGACGCATTTCCCGGCCTGGGGGAATGTGTCCCCATAAAACAGGATAGCATGGGAAATGAAATTGCATGTTCATCTTTGCTACCATAAAACCATCGTCCGATAATTTATGTTTGTCCTGCTACAAGAGGGCAACGTTAAACATACTTAAAACATTGCTCTAACATTGTTGGACCTGAATCACTATGGTGATGGTGAATCAGGTCCAACACAAGTCACGAAAATATCATTTTTAGCAATGGTGAATATGAAAAATTGAAATACACTGGAATTGAAAATGAATTGAAGTGTCTGAAAATGGCATTGAAAAGGAAGCGGCTGAAATCCAAAGTTTTGTTATGTCCAGCCGGCCACGTGTGTGCTGTCATGTGCATGTCAGAATGTTGGCTGACCACGTCGGCAGCTAGGTCCAGCCGGCCACGTGTACGCCGTCATGTGCGTGTCAGTGTGTTGGTTGACCACGTCGACAACTAGGTCCAGCCGGCCACGTGTGTCTGTCAGTGTGTTGGCTGACCACGTCGGCAGCTAGGTCCAGCCGGCCACGTGTGCGCCGTCATGTGCGTGTCAGTGCATTGGCTGACCACGTCTACAACTGGGTGCCGCCGCCACGGAACGGCTCGCGCCAGACGGCACGGAGCCTTGGGGTAGGCTGGTGCCGTGACTTTAGCGACTCGTGGTCGACCACAAGTTGTGGGATTCTATTGCAATCGCTAGTCATCAGCTACTTCGCGGGGTCACACTGAACCGACCGGCGGGGTTGGGGCCATAATGTACATGCCATATCGATCCCCGATAATACAAAGCCATGTATATTTGCTGATGAATATTTGCTATGTGTTCACAACCGAATGTCAGTACACACTGAAGCTGTCAGCCGCCTCCACGATGCTGCTGCTCCCCGCATGGCTCTCGTTCGATATCTCTTGTATGGCCATTTTATGAGCCATCTTCCATATTGACTGAAGCGATTGTATCTGAATACGCTTGGTTTCGACAAGAGACTTTGTTCGAAAACAATGATCTCGTCTAGGTTTACATTTGGGTTTACTTATGTTTTGATTTCATTGTCTTTTTTGTGCGAGTATGAGAAGTCCAACTGTTGGCCAACTGGCCAAAATACTGTTGCAGAAGCATGGATCACGAATACAGTTGCTTATAAAAAGAATAGTTTCGATGTCAGGGATGTGTTGCTGATTCAATAATTGTTCCCTATTCATGTTCCCACAACTAATTGTATAATTATAGATAATCATAGATGTGTGGGAGGGATTCCAGCGTCCCAATCTACCTCCTTCCCCACCACTTGTGTACATCGTAGACATCTCAAAGGGCCCGTTATTATTTGCAAGGGCTTGGAGGCGTTCTTAGGCTCCAAACAACACCTAAAAAAGTTATGTTGAATTTTCTGTCTCCACCAAGACAATAGCGTAGAGGAGTGCGAATGGGCCACTAGCATGGCCCTCGGGCCGTGTCATGGACCCGTAGAATCCCAAGAATGGGGTGACCGATCCAGTCACCCTCTTAGCTACGTCCAAGTTTGTGGCACTGACTGAAAATCAGGAGCAAGGAACGAATGATACCTTCCCTTCTTCAGGCTTCTGGCTGCACCATTGGATGTTTTGCATGTGCATGTATGGACATCTAGTGCTTTACACCATTAAAAATCATTTGTTCCGAGCTATGACAATTTTGTCGACGTAAAATTTAAACGCAAGCCCAAATAGCCTTTATCAATCCACCAATCGTTTACCTCCTGACCTCTCCACTTGGAAGGTTGACATTTCGACATTCTTAAAGTGTATATTAGACGAACCTGAGCTGTCCAGTTTCGATATGTGTCCAATAGATTTCGAGATGGAGGGGATAGATGGGGGGGGGGGATCCACCCTATAGATTCAGGCCTAAACGAGCCCCACTTTAGTAAATGTAATGAATCCACAGACACCTCTGGTCTTCTTAATACAACTACATTTTAACAATATTCTGAGCACGCCTGTGCTCTAACGTACGGTTGCTTACGTGCAGCTACTCCGAAGTACGCTTGTGCATGCAAACATGGGTAAGTTCCCTTGCATCTGTGTATGCACATTTCTGCATATTCACGTACATTTGCGCTGACCTATATTCATATACGCAACTTTGCCCTCCATACATTTGCGCTCACTTACATTTGCGCATGTGTGCTTTCGTGCTTACGTAGACTTGAGTGTGCGCACAATTGGCATGCGTATACGTCAAAGTACGCGAAGCCAATGAAATACAGCACATTCACACAAACTGATTCGACCGGGCGCACTTTCCGGGATCCGGGTTTCCGGGATCATCAAGTGACTCGCAGTGCATGTACAACACTCGGTGCTTGGGAACATGAGTGTCGAAACAACAACAAAAACAAACACTCAGCAGGGAAGAGGTGACAAATCCCTACCAATACGGGGTCAGACACAATCATTCCTGCGCCATACACATGATATCGGTCTGCCACCTTCATAATATGACGCTTTATTGGCCCTCACAACCTGGGGTGGGGGGCGAATGACTCCTCTTTTCCTTTTCCTAGGCCTGTCTATGATTGGGAAGTCGAAAGTTGTTTTGGGAGAAGAGGGACGATAGATTTCCTAGGCATGTTCTTTACAGTTAACAACATAAAACCCTGGCTTGCATAACACAGCCTATCTCGCGCCCAGCAAACAATTTTCGAATCCCTCGCATAAAAGACGTTCTATGACAGTGGAGTTAGCATAGAACTGCTAAAGTAGTCGATATTATCCCATCTCTGTTGCTGAACCCAGAGACGTCTACAGAGTGGCTTTCTCCTGTTCTTGCCCCGTCCCCCCGAGTGTTCCGTACATTCATCAGTATACAATGTGCAGTTCAGTGCACTGCCGGAGATCCCAGGAGTGGTGGGAAGGTTGGAAATAAATGCTGTCTGCTGGGTCCGTGATCTCTGTTTCTGGGTATGAAAACATGAAGCTGAAAACATTCAGCTTTCCAAAAATGAGAATCTGGTCATGCACTGTTGCACGTCATGGAGTTTTTAGCTCGATTGGCCGATCCAGAGGGCCCGATTCTATTACGTTTGCAAGATATCACAGTCTAAAGCTTAGCGGACATTTCATATGTCACACGCCGGAAGTGGATACTACATGAGGGCGCATTGGGCCTAGACAGACCCGTTTCATAGCATGCTGGGAGGTCATGTTAACCAATGGTACGGCATATCACGATTATGCACACCGTCATCTTTTTGGGGGGATTGAGATCTATTTCAATGATTTAGTGAATATGTATTTTCTTATCATTACATTCGGGAGTATTTTATGGCCATTCGGAAGTCGTTGGAATTGATGGACACAAATTTGAAGTAACAGATTTAGGAAGTCTGCATTTTTCGCATAATTGACTGCGCATCGGACGCTGTGATGTTTTATTTCTTGAACGGGAATAGAATCGTCAGAGGTCGGTTGAAACAAAATGAAGGCTGCGAACACATGCCAGCTGCTACAAAACTTGCACACACTTTGCGATACAACGCATACCGACCAATTATGTGATGGTTGGAATCTTCCATTCTGCTTCTTAACGGAACAGTAGCTGTTTGGAAGAGCTAGTAAACACGGAAGGAATTAGCCAAATTCTTACCGAATCACACACGTATGTTCCGATAACATAACTATAAGACAAGATTAAGACAGGAGAAATCTTAAATTCAGCTGCAATTTCCAACCGCAAAATCAAATGATGCTATACAAAAATAGCCCAAAAAATCACTTCATCGCATACATTTTAACAAGATATACAGTGTCGGTGCATTCTGTAGAACCTTACCACTGTTTAACTGATTAAGCCGAGGTGCTTTAGATGTACGCAAGTACAATCGTACATGATGAGTAATACATGAGTAATTCTTTCCTTGAGGATTTGGAACGGTGGTCTAGCCTGGTGGTCGCTTACCTACAAAAAGCAGTTGCTTCGTTCAGCAAGCGCTATTGCGACATAAAAATTCCAACACCGTGCAAGTAAAAGAGAGCCAACTCGTAATGAACCTCGAGTGCACAAGAGGCAGGAGGCTATAATGAACTATGGGTAACCCGTTCTCGCAGGTTAATGCACATTTCCACCAGCGACACCGTGACGGTTTCGCGATGCGAACAATCATCGGATTTTAATCGAAAGAAAAAATGTTTTATCGGAGAAAATTCTGGTCCAACAAACATTGGACTGCTAGCGGATTTTAAAGCAAAACACCCACAGAAGCATACAATTATAGTGGAAACACTACAGCGGATAGGTTTGTACTCAAGATGAAGTTTCCATTGAGACAAAATGTGTTTCCACGGGAGCTGTGCATCCCATAATAAAAAATGAAGAAAATATGTACTTTTGAATGATCTACATTCGTCCAGTACACTCTACAATTACCTACGTTATTTGAATATAATTGTTAATCTGAAAGAAAAGTTTTCAACAAAAAGTTTAAAAAGTTGCACAAAAGATGCGACATGGGGGCTTTCTCCGCCGGTATTTTTGGATATTTGGATATTAATATCAATATTTGCTATGGCAAAATGTTCTTTCCGAGACGCGAACTCCGAATCACCGGCTTGAATTACATGCTTATGGTATTATAATGGGCATCGCAACCACTCAGAAGGTAAGAAAATACCGTCAAATCACCCTACTTCACCGACTCAGCAGAAATCACAATTTTTGGAAGAAAAAAATGGGGAAAAAATTCCCAAAACTGTGAGAATTCCTAAGTGGCCCACGACCCCTGATCGCATATTCAGCCAAAAAAATCGGTCAGCGATTTTCCAAACCAAACTCCGAATCACCCACTCCGGGCAAAAGCGCCAAGTCGACTCCTAATCACCCACTTAGGCTTCCATGACTTTTCATCAGCAACACCGTGACTGGTTCGCGACGCCAACCGTCCACTTTCGCGCCACAGACGCTGCGCTTTCTCCGTTCCTTCCCAAGACAGCTGATCAATGGCGTCACCAGGGTACGACTAGTCGGCATATTCAGGGCGGACAATGCAAATATTGCGCGATAATCACAATGTATTCAACATTTTAGGTAGCCATCAAATCTGATACAAACAGGTCTGAGCAGGGTGTTCGTTCTCTGCATCCGCCACTGCGCCGCATATCAGCTTCCCACGGGGCGACGGCCGGTTCCCGACGTCTGAAAAGTTAGCAATGTGCGCACACAGAAAAAGCGTATTCAACGACACATCCTGCCATCTAGTGATAAATATTGTTATCTATGCTTCAACGTTCAATCGCATGACATTCATTCAATATCCGTTGCTATAATACCTAGACCGTGCTGCTACCTAGCGATAGCTATCTGAAGTGATGCTTCTAGAAAATTAAAAAAAGTTCTTGAATCTGTGGAGGTTTCAACCTGTGGAGGTTACGACCGCTGCTGAGTTGTGGAGGTTATGACCGCTTCGTACTTGTGGAGGTTGCAACCTGTGGGGATTACGACCTGTGGAGGTTATGACCTGTGGATGTTATGACCGCTTCGGAGTTGTGGAGGTTACGACCTGTGGAGGTTACGACCTGTGGAGGTTATGACCGCTGTGGACTTGTGGAGGTTATGACCTGTGGAGGTTACGACCGCTGCGATGTGTTGAATTTGTGGAGGTTGTGACCTGTGGAGGTTACGACCTGTGGAGGTTATGATACGTCTCCATATCATAGGCTTAAGTTTCCTTAATTTTTTTTAATGGTACATACAATATATGAAGCCCATAAGCAGGCCCAAATATATTGGTGGGCACACCATATAGGGTGTCTTGTAAAATTGAACTTATTGGGAGGACAAGCTAGCATTTGAGAAGGGAGAGCAAGTGTCCCCTCCCTCCCCACAAAAAAGCATACAAGGCTACACACCTGGTTAGACGCTGGTGAGAGACTGGTCGGACCTTCATGTTCGACACGATGAGTTAGCTGGCTGTAACCTATTGTGGTGCAACAACATCTTGCCATTTTCCAGTTTCGCTTCGTGATCAAGCTCACCTAGCTTCTAACCAACACACTCAACGGCCCCGACAACCTGCCCGCGGTGCCAAGTGTGGCGACGGCACCCTCACATGCACGACGACTCAAATTCCATGGGGCCATCAGTTGTACACTCCAGCTGTTCTAACTACACAAAATCTGACTAAGCAGAGTTTACTCATCTCGGTTAACCAGGCGTACCGTCTATGCATTCCTATGCCCGTCTCCAGACATCTGAGGTGCAGGCCGTCGAAAACCTATTTGCAGGGCTGATCCTAACTACAGCCAGGCTGTTGCATTTAACCGCAGTTGATGATTGAGCTATGATAATCGGAAAAAATGACCACAGAAGTGGAGGCAGGGGGTCCAGCATTTGTCATAGTGAGCATGTGCCCGGAGTGGCACCACTTTCAAAGTACCTGGACTGACGCATTTGCCTTACGAGGGGTACCTCAAACTGAAAATAAAATCGGTGGGGGAGTGGGCTCGACAATTCCCGGAAGGGTCCCTTTCCTGGCCAGAGAGACGCCACCTTCCAATGCTCGGAGGAGGGGGGGGGGGGGGGATATCTCCCAGTTCCCTGAATTTTGGCAGAAGGCTCCGTCTTAAGTATCTCTTCCATGCATTTTGGCTGTAGGATCCACCACGTTGATGTTGAGAAATTATCCCTGGTACGTCACAGGTCTGAGTCTATTGCAGCCGTATTGATGATCGCCTCTCTCTTTTTTAAGCAAGTGTTCAATCATGTTACGAATGCTAATGTTACCAATCACATTACCATGTTGGCGTGAACCGTTCACGGTTGATACCAGGTCTGAAGCCGAGGGTTCCATGAATTTGTCCCCATGACAATTCTGAATCCGCCCCTGGCAGAAGTACCCGGCGCTGGCAGGGCCTCCACACCGCGAACATTGAGTTGTTGAGCTTCGATAATTACTCCTGGTGCACATGCTTGTCTTTTACACGGTGCTACAGCATGGTGTATGACCAGGGATGCGGAGCCGGGAACATCATGGACGCCTCCGGCTCCGACTCCGGCTCCGGGAAAGTATCCCGGCTCCGGCTCCGGCTCCGGGCAAAATGTACCGGCTCCGGCGGCTCCGGCTCCGGCTCCGGCTCCGGCTCCGGCTCCGGCTCCGTACATCTCAAACGTGATCGATCCATTAAGAGCTAGGGGGATGTTAAAAAAAAGTTAGCCGCGACCACTGAGAGGCGCAAACTTCAGACAATTATAAGCAACTTTCCCATACAAACCCTGTATCTATCTGTAAATAAACACCCGCCCCCTCCCAAATCACTTTTCGGTGTTATGCCCTCGTAAACTGACGCTTGCTTCGTGCCGCATTGGGGCAATCAGAAGAGGGGAGACTCGAATCAACAACACTCCCCATCCCGTGAACGGTCCAAGGAACACCATTGTTGTAAATTATCGTGTTTGACCTCATATCTAATAAGGTACAACAACCCGTTGATGGTGGAAACCATGAACTTACCTAAACTAAACATGGAACTGTTGCATTGACTATTGAGGATAGAATATGGTTATTGGTTATTTTGCCATTATTTGATGACATTTTTATATGTTACTCGTATTTAAATACTTTGGCTTTCAAAATGCGTTTTCGTACCATACCATACCATACCTTACTAGGTATGATGCGTGCATTTCACGTTTGCTAATTTTGTTGAATTTACAACTCTTTCGTAGTCGGAGCCGCCTTGCGTTTGACGGCTCCGGCTCCGACTCCGGCTCCGAGTAAAATGTCGCGGCGGCTCCGGGCTCCGGCTCCGGCTCCGGGCAAAATGTTCCGGCTCTGGCGGCTCCGGCTCCGGCTCCGCATCACTGTGTATGACCCATCATCTGACGCACAGCCTTCAAAATGGGGAATAATTTGTTTCTGAAATATTCTGGCTACAGGTATACTTGTATACTATGCATGTGTACTATATGTATCTTTCACACCGAGGGCTTGCCGAACATGGAACAGTCTTCTTCCAGATGTGAGGAATTCAGGTGGCTACAGTGTTTTCAGGCGGGGCTTTCGGTAATGCTGCGCATGTTTGGGCTCTAACTTCTAGTGCTTCCGTGTAATGCGTGATGATCGTGACGATTGTTTGTGCGGCACATTGGTGCACGTGTAACGGAAACTGAAAAACCCTGATCTGGATGATCCTAAAATTAATTACATTACATGTGTAACAAATGCCTACTTATATATTATCGGTGACATGCACTATAACGACTAATTTGCTAATTTTGCTGGCACATAGCTACTTCCGTGAAAGCGCAGAACACTTATTTTACAACATGAGACATATGGTAAGTTCCAAAACGGAGAGACGTCAGAAATGAATACTTCTCAGAACAGCTACAGAGTAAACAGTAAACAGTAAACAGAGTAAACAATACATAAGCAGTAAAATAGTATATATTAAGTGCATTTAGTTCACGATAATTTCAACCGCCTTAATGCTGCGGTGTCCGCGAATCCGACGGCCATTCAGAGTATAGCACATTTGATGTCTTGTATTGGACTTGCATGGGTATAGGATCATATTCAGTTGGGTAGGCCTCAATCCCCAAACTTGCACCTGCCCCCCCCCCCTCCACCCAACTTGGCAGCTGGTCCCAACTTTTCATGTCAAACCCATGAAAATTCAAGCAATGCTGCAAGCAAGCAATGCTCGGATAGTATGTCGAGTACGACTTACTACTCCTGTTCATCCTAGGTAAGTGCAAGCATACCCAAAACCTCGGAGTGCTGGTTATATTCTCGCGGTTCATCTGAGTATTCTTTGATATTGGTGGTGATTGACCCTTTTGAGAAATTGAAATAGTACAAGCAATCCAATTTGAAATTCTCTCAAATCGGTAATTACATTGGTCATTTAGCATTCATGGCAATGTGGAGTTTGCTTTGATGGTTTCATGTTGTTTCATTTCGTACCTTTTTTGTCCATCTTGATAAATTTGAAGCAACATACATAAATATGGTAAAAACAATAATGAAATTAGGCACATTGCCAAGAAAAAGGGGAAAAAGTCCTTTCAGCTCCATACCTATGTGATAATAGATATGCGATTGGTCATTTCGAGATTATTTTGTCCCCGGATATGCTATAGCCGGTCGGGGATAAATATAGTTTTTTCCTGGTGCCCACGAACATTGGAAATGGTTGATGGAAAATAGGAAAAGGGAAAATAATACGCATGAAATAAATGTATTTTTTTAGATGGGAAAATATAATGGCCTTTCAAGAGAGAACTTGGTGCCTCAGTGTATTCATTGACATGAGGCTGAGCACCCTACCCCCACACCCAACTGATCATGCGATCCTATACCCTTATGTACTCACCTGTTTTTATTCCGCCTTCTCCTTGGCATACACCTCGTTTGCTTGTATGTCTTGTTCACACTATTGCTTTTCCCCCTGCCCGTCTGCACCGGCTTCTTTCCTAGACAGCTGTGCGGTCTCATGTTGTCAGTACGATTTCAAGATTGACAGTCCACGAGCAAGTATGTATCTATGATAATACAATCAGAAAGTACGCAGTTGCAAGGTTTCCGTTGGACGCTGGTTACGAGGGGCCAATTTAATATCGACATTTGTTCTGCTACATAAGTTTAGAAACGCTATGAGACATGGATGAAATCGATTTTACATCGTTCACGACGGCTGCTTCATTCCACCATGTGCCTACCCTTACTAGTAGGGCACTGGTACTGGTAACGGTGTTGAGTTAACAAAGGTCATGATGCATTATGATCGGTTGCAGGTGTGCGATATTGTCACATACGTACATTTGTACATCTTCATGGTGTTACAGTCTGGCTGTTGGTGGAAGATCGCGGCAGATGGTAAGTGACGGTGCCGTTCCTGAATAATCATGTGTGATGTGCTAAGTGTTGTCAGATTGTTAAAGGTGACTGCGTTGTATTCAGGGGCGTCGCCACCGTGGGGACAGCGGGGGGAATTGCCCCCTGCCGTGAGACTGCGGGTGGGGGGGGGGCGCCCCCTGAAATTTGAGGAGGCCCCCAGGACAAAAAGGAGGCCCCCAGGACAACAAAACCCACAGGACGAAAAGGAGGCCCTCCAGGACTAAAAGGAGGCCCCCAGGACGAAAAGGAGGCCCCCAGGATGGAAAGGAGGCCTTCCAGGACGAAAAGGAGGCCCTCCAGGACGAAAAGAGGCCCTCCAGGATGAAAAGGAGGCCCCCAAGACGAAAAAGAGATTATACAAATTAGGGGCCTCCAGTAGGAGACCCTTAATTTGTAAAAAGAAGTCACCTAGGAGAGGGTAGGAGGCCCTAGAAATCAAGCGAGTGCCAAATATTGACACAGAGGCCCTCAGGACGAAAAGGATGCCCTGTAGGACGAAAAGGAGGCCCTCCAGGACGAAAAGGAGGCCCTCCAGCCCTCAGTTTCACATTCCCGAGGTATACTAAAGGCCTAAAACAATAGGAGGCCCTAACATAATGGAGGCCCCTTTTCGGGAGCATGAGGCCCCCTTTCGATCTCGCCCCCTGGAAGAATTTCGTGGCGACGCCACTGGTTGTATTATTCTCTTTATCACGAAATTTTGCAACAGCTATCACACCCTCATCTTCCCATGACAAGTCATGAAAATGTGAAGGTCAGAAAGCGCCTCATTTCATTTAGATTCCCAGATATAGCGAAACCTAGCACTTATTCGTTAACAAACCTTTCTCAGGCAGCATCCACCTTGCATGTGTGGACTAACTATTTAGACGGAGTGAACGAGCTGTGAGATCGAACGCAATGATGCAAGAGCTAAAATACACTTGGTCTTGTTTGCGTGGATTTTGTGGATATCTTGAACTATCCCCCTTTGCGGGCATCAAATGAAATGACGTGAAGACGGTGGTCGGTGCGCTAAATATATTTAAATGGCAACTGCACCTGGCCAAGATTAAACAGTCATTCTTTTTACCGTGAAGAACACATAAAAATGGCATCAAACTGATTAAAAAGTTCCCTATAATAACTCATCCATTCATTTTGAATGTCCAAACGCAGAACGCTCGACTGCCTCATTCTATGCAATGCACGCTGGTGCGACCGGAACCCTTTTCACATCGGGTTTTCCTGTGCCTTGTCCAAAAATATTAATATTAATAATTCGCTAAGAGTTCGCCATCAGGCATCGACGCGCAGGCGGACCCGCGGATTGTAAAGTAGATTTGCTCCTTGATGTGAGCAACGGAGGAAACGTGGCTGGTGAACACACATATAGAACGGTACTTTTCGAAAATTACGTTTGCTGTTCTTTTATCGTGCTTTCGATTGAGTGGGAAAATTGTCTTCCCATACGGGAAAAACCTGGTCTTCTAGACGTGTAGTTTTATTTATATATTCTTCTTCAGCATCACATCAATTACAAATTTATCATGTCAGCAGATTAAGTGGTCTAAAAATCTTGCATACGAACATAATTCAGGACAGGATCCATTAGCACCCACATTGGTTGGTTATTTGGGCTTAGGGGGACATCGACTGGTTCGGTCATACAGAGCCCATTAGCACGCACATTGGAGGGCCTCTGATACAACGCACACAGGACGGGGGGTGGATTCTGCCCCGCCCGTAACATCTTTGAAACACTGAAGCTATAGGTACAAAATTTGGACGGTAGATTAAGGACGTAGTGAACTCGTTTCAGTACAATTTGCATGGTCCCAGGCCTTCAAGGTGAAATGAGGTCGTGCAATCGCCTGCCTCATCGCATCACCGCTCCACCGCACCGACGAAGCCTTTGTGACCTCGAATGTTCGCCGGCCGCCGCCGATTTGACACTCACGAAATTCTTTATATTTACTCACGGATTTCGATTATTTGTGTTGCATAGGATGCGCTTATCGATCCTTAACGAAGTCACAAGAATGCATCACAATAACGCTGCCTGTCTATGAGATATCGTAACCAAAAAAAAAGGTGAGAAGAGGGCGGATACCACCCGTTCACCTCCGGTGCGCGCGTTCTTGTACGTACATCTGCATTTTATACAACAGCTGCATCTTACACGTACAGCAATCCTGTAGCGCTTTGCCCCCAATAACTGCCATGAAACAACGCAAATGTGTTTATTTCTATATATATATATATATATATATATATATATATATATATATATATCTATATGAATATTTGGACAACTTATGCATAAGTGGCACCGTGAGAAAACACTACTTTCATACACAAAGAAGACACCAACGGATGCCCAACACAGCCTCAGGCCTTTTTCAGGGCGACAGAATACAAAATGTACAACAACAGGGCGACACAACGAAATACACAAAGCCGTGGATGGTATTCGACAATGACAGATCCATTATCATTCACACCGCTTCGTGTGCATTCCACGGCGCGTTCCGCGAACACACTCGGGCGGCGGATCTCACTTTCACCATCCACCTCACCCCGAAGGTGACGGTGGGTCGCAGTTCCAATGCAGTCGCACTAGCATCGCGGCCGAGAGTGAGAGGTAAACTCCAGGGCACACATCTCTGGCCACCCGGCAGCACATTGGTGCCTGTACTGCTTCGTCCCACTAGCTCGTCCGGTCCGTCGGTCTCTGCGCTGACTGCCGCCATCAGTGTCACAGTCAGGGCTTGCGAACAGAGCCGGCGGGCCGATGGTGGTCGGCCATATAGTCGGCGATGTGGCCGCTCCAGGTCATCACAGCTGGCACTCGCTGGGCGGCGAACACACCATCTCCACATCATCGCACAGCTGATGGTAGTTCATGACGCTGCAGATGTACCACGTATTCTCGTCTCGGGTCGTACATCTCGATGGTCTAGGTAGATAGCACCAACGAAGCCGTTCACCTCGGCGAGCCCCACCTGGTGGCAGGGCAGACATGAGCATGTTTATCAGAAACGGTGAGCAGGTTAGACAAGGAAATCGGCAAGGCCAGTGAAGCATTCTAAAATTCCAACAGCTGGGTCAAAATCGATACCAAACAACGTTGTCCTACATCGCTCTTGATATCTATTTTTCCAGCCACAAATAATCATCAAAAATTCATTAATAATTACACTGGTTGCACGAAGCACTGGAGAATACTAATGTATTGTTCAAAAGGTTACCATACCACGTCAATTATACTATATGCATTCTTCTTTACATGAGATTGATGCCAACGACCCGAGTAGATAGCACAAAATTCTGCCATAGTACAAAACATCAGAAAGAAAGCTGAAGACATTTCCAGACTGAACTACCCATGATTCGTCGTCATCTAAGAATGCTACTATATAGTGAGCCTGACCACTCCAGAAATCACGTCGACGCTCAAGAGCATACCTCGGAGATGAAATTAGAATGCGAGTGTGTCGATGCATTTACACTGCACTACATCGTGGACACAGTGCCTTATTATCACCATTGAGTAGGTAATCATGCATGACATAAGCATGATCAATGAGAAGATGGCATAGCGTCATATCATCTTGGCTTGACCTGCCCTATCACGAGGGACACTGACCGAGAGTGCTAAATTGTCCGTAATTTGTTAGAAATAAGTGCATATCAGCTCGCTGGCCACTTATTCCTCCAGAAAACCGTGATCCGTATGCTCCTGCAAAGGATTTGGAATGTTCTTTATGATTGAACCTGTGCTGCCCATCTGGCAGCACCGAATGTTTCTTCATTGCGTATAGTACCAACATGACTCAGAATGCAGCAAAAATGGACGACTGCCCCTTTTTACTTTGGATAAAGCCTGGACCATGAGGTCAAGCAGCTTAATTGCATTTTATTTCTTGCATCTGTTTTCCACATCTTCTCTAGCTAATGCAAGATCACAAAGCCATAAGATGCTGAGACTTAGCAAAACCTACACACACAAATATGGGCTAACCCTGTGCAGGGAAGATACTATAAGTTGGGACAGCAAGATACTCAGCACCCCCAACCAATACTGCATTGTAAATTCCATTGGAACTATACATCAACATTCTACACCCACCAATTTCGACATGGCCCCATTCACTTTGTTATTTGTAGGACATGCATGGACGTCCTTTACTTGAGTGAGTACATATATTATGTTTTTTTATTTATTTAAATAAATTTAATCCGAACTGTTGCTGGGGTGGCTTGAGGAACCAGGGTTCTATTCCTAAGCAGAGCTTGTTGCGTGAACCCTGGCCCCACCACCCGATCCATGAACTCCAGTTCAACAGCAGAATTTAGTGACGAATAACGAATACGAATAATGAAATAATAACGAAAGTTTAACGTGCCGCCAATGCACCGACACGGCCGCCCGGTAGCTCGTCCCCGGTCTTATCGGGCCAGCTGCCAACTGACACTCCCGGCCGGGGGCTAAATGCGAGCGCGCGAAGCGACTCGAACCCTGTGTTGCCAGTACAGGGGAGACCAGTGCAGGCCAGCGCTCTAACCAACTGAGCTACCGGGGCGGGTAAGCCTGCCTCATATTCTAACCTACCTAGTCCACTGATTAGACTAATGGCTCCGTCGAGCACATCTGCATCTCTTTCTAAACAAAGGCTCCGTGCCTGCATATAATATTCCAAGTGGGGTTGGACACAGACCAAGAAGAGTTGTTTTTTCTTCATTACTTCCTTGCTCACATACCTCACACTATTCCTCAGCCCTACCTGTGGTTAGAAATACTGCTATGTGCTGGATGCTCATATAGAACATAATCCTCCAATAAATTATCCATTCTTTGGGTGCCAAAGGATAATATGGGTTGGTTGAAAATGACTGATCTCATTACTCAGCTCAGAAGCACTATAAAGTCAGAAAGGTATAAAGACATAAAAATTATTGCAACTATGAGCCACAAGGTTGCACAAGGTTCTTGGTTGCGCTCTGCACACTCAACCAGTTGCCCACCAAATCCATCGATCAGCCCTCCCTGTAATACTGAAAAGCAAGCCCTCTATTCTTATAATGATTGTATATGCTGTTTTTAAAGATGTTCAATGTGTTGCTACTTGCAATTGTTTCTGGCAGCTGGTTCCAGTGTTCTACTATCCTGTTGGTGAAGAAAGACCTTGTTCTGCTGTGGTTAACTTTAATTTTGAATCGATGACCTCTAATAGCATCATTTCTGTTAAATTCAAACATTTTCCCAAGATATCCCCCCTCCAGACCATGGACAAATTTAAAGACCTCCTCTCAGCCTTCTATATCTAAGTGAAAACATTCAATTCCTTCGTCTTTCCTCATATGGCAGGTTACTGATACCATTAACCATTTTTGTAGCCCCCTTTTATACTTTCTCTAAAAGCCAACAGTCTTTTTCATAACTAGGAGATCAAGCCTGGGCACAGTATTCCAAATGCGGCCTGACATGCACACCAAAGCTTCCTGATGACTTATGCACTTCAGTATGATACATTCCTTTCCCTAAGCATTCTCAGTGCCTTCTTCCTAGCATCTTTTGTTTGTTCTGATGCTCCCAGATTCTTCAAGGAAAAGAAGCCAGCCTTTCCTTGTATCAAATATAGAGTGAGGATAGCTGGCATAATTATCCACAGAAATCAGAAGCAATAAATAAAAGTATTCTCCGAACTGCTTTCAATTACAAAATAGTTTTCGCAAATAGTTTTTGAGACTTGCTGAAAAAGTAGAATTAAATTTAAGAACATCAACAAATAACAATGCACTTTCTGATTTACATGGGGACTGCACTCAGCTCTATGGAATCTGGTAGCCAATGCATGTCTGCCAGATTACAAACTCATGCTATGGTTAGGTTAGGAAAGGGTGTGGTTATAAGCCAATTTGACAAGCCATGCCAGATAAAAGGATAACAAAAGTTCACTTCATCAATGTCAACCAAGTTTGTACATCCATACTTGATTCTCCAGACATGCTCAAACCACACAAACAAAAGCATAACACAGCTCACAATCAGGACACTGATGCACCAACTGATTTGTTACTGCCACATATTGGGGAATGGACTTTGGAATGAAAAAAAGCTTCATTAAAATTATTATTCATAATATTTGCTTCATAATATTTGCAGATTCATACACACATGCATAACATGCAATATGTTTGACACTTGCACAATGCAATCCAAATAACCACCACAAACTTGTAGGTATTCTGATATAACATGATATGCTTCCTGGGCAATTGACTGCAACCTGCATTTCATGCCTTATGACCTGCTATGCCATGCACTTCTGTTCTGTTGTCCAGGCTTGTAATTTGTATGATGGACTGGAAACTGCAACTGCGTTGTTGGAGCTGTACTGAGATCCTGGAAACAAAATGTCATCCATTATTGGCACGTTTCATTCGGAGAATAAAAAAGTTCAACATTTGCAGTCACAATCCTGGAGAATAAAATGTCCTTAGGTCTCCATACTCCAGGAGAGGCCCAAAATTCCTACCCTGCTCCTATGGATGATGGCCGCTCTTCCAGCCGAGAAAAGACCCTCATCCGGAAAGGCTCGAGTTAACCCCACCCCATATTTTTTTTGGTCAGAATCGCCCGTCCGAGAAAAAAATAGACGCCTATTCAGTGCGTTCGAATGAACCCCGCTCGAAATGTTCGGTCAGTGGCTCCCCTCGGAAGGAAAAGACACCCCAGGCAGGAGCGGGGTCAGAAATTTGCATGAGGGAACTTGTTCTTTGGAGGGTCTCCTCTAGCTGGAAAAAAAAATGATGGGTGGGGTGCACCACAGCCTTTCCGGAATGGCACCATTACCGTCAAAGGTGCTCATCTGGGCGAAGATAAAAAATCGGTAGTTCACTAACCCACATTGGATGGGATCCTTTTTTCCAAGAAGAGTCTGGCTGAATTATTCGAGGGGTGCACTTGAGCATACTGAAAGAGCGCCTTTTCCTCTGAGGTGGACGCCTTTGGCTGGAAAATTCTATGGGGATGCACTCGAGCTTTCCGGGAGTGCATCATTTTCCCGGCCAAAGGGGTGCCAACTTCCATGTGGACACATGCATTTAGAGCCACCCCTGTATCCACCCTTGCCTCCAAGTACTTTTGTAGTGGCGTCCTTCCAATGAAATGGCACCCCTTCAGACAAGTACCCCATCACAATTCCTGGATCCGCCCTTGGGATGAATCTCTGGCGCTGATAGGGATGCCGCACCTTGGACGTTAAAATGTCGGGTTTTGAAAATTCCTTGTTTTCACATCATCGTCTTATTCTCGCGGCTACAACATGGTGTATGACCTGCGTATGACCGTATGCGTATGCGTATGTATGACCAGATGCACAAACTTTAGCGAATCAGACAGCCAGAGTAGTGCACATTTGATGTCTTTTACTACGCTTATCTGCTGTTATTCCGGCTTTCGCGTTCGCAGAAACCACGCTTCCTCGTATGTGGCCAGGTTTTGTGCACAGCATTGTTTTCCCTTCCAATATGCACCGGCTTTTTCCTATATAGTTGTGCTGTCTCACATCCTCAATACAACTTCCACATTGATAGTCCACGTAGCAAGTGTGTGTCTGTGATAATACAGGCAGCAATTGGGCATCTACAAGGTTTCCGTTTGACGTTGATGACAATGGTCCCAATTCACTATCGACATTTATTCTGCTACTTAAGTTTAGAAACGCTGCATAACATGGACCAAGATCCCTTTTACATCGCTCACGACGGCTGCTTCATTTCATTCCCGGGACCCTATGAATGACGCTGATAACTCCGAAATGTGGGACCGGGCCCCTGAAAATACCGTTGGGCCTCCAAAAAGTCGCGCCGGGATCCCGATAAGTCGCGTCAGTTCCCTATGATATCACGCTAAGGTCTTAAAAGGTCGCGCCTGGCCCCTGTAGATCACGATAGGGGCCAAATAGTTATCCGGGCACCCGAAAATGACACTGAGCCAGAAATAGACTGGCTGGACTCGAAAAAGACTGGCCGGGCCCTCAAAATCACACTGGGATCCAAAAGGTCGGGACGGGGGACCTGATAATCACGCTGTGGGTGCAAAGAATTGGACCCAGGCCACCTGAAAACCACGCTGGGAGCAGAAAAAGTCGCGCCGCGGTCCTTGCAAATAACGATGGGGCCGCAGAAAGACGGACTGGGCCGCTGCAGATAACGCTGGGGGCTCAAAAGCTTGCACCTGCGCCCAGAAAATCACGCTGGGGACCGAAAAAAAAATCGTGCCGTGGTTCTTTAAAATCACAACGTGGAGTAAAAACGTTTGACCGTGGCCACTGAAAATCACGCTGAGCCTGCAGATACAAAAACTTTGCACCCGGGCCCCTGCGAATCACACTAGCGGTCCCAAATGTTTCATCGGGGACACCCAATAAATTAATCCGGGGCAACGAAAACACAGTCTGGGCATAGAAAATCACTCTCGACCAAAAAGAAACCAGAACGTGTTGGGCCTCCAAAGATGTGTCGAGGCTGCTACAACTCGCGATAGGCATCCAGACAAATGAATACATGATCTAAAAATATAATTTAACCCAAAAACGTCGGACCGCTGCCCTTGGAAATCACACTAGGGTCCGCCAGAGCCTCACCAGTCGCAGCTGGCTTCCCAAAAAGCAATTCCTACCCGGAATGTTACTCTACGGCTATACAAAATAAGTCAAAGACCGCAGAAGCGCATCTAGCCCCGGAAAGGAAGCGCTTCGGAACATAAAAATGCACCAGTAGACCGAAGAATCGTACCGGGACCAAAAATGTCGTGCTTACAAAACAAGTCAATCCCAACAAATAAAAAATGACTCCATCGAATCGATCCCATCACCGGAAAAGTCAGAATAGGCCCCGAAAGGAAGTTCTCCAAAAGGCCTTTCCACTCTTAACCCTTTGTTCCACTCTTAACGGGGTGTCTTTCCGGTCAGATCCTCACACCCCGTCTCGGGGGGGGGGTCGGGCGGATAGTAACCCCCATCTAAAATTCAAACTAAGCGTCGCACGAAAACTAAAGAGGTGTCATCGGAAAGCGCTCGACGAGTAGGGTCCGGATCAACCCCCACATAATTTTACACACAAAAGTGACGTCACCAGGGGGCTAGATTTTCACGACTTTTCACGACTTGCATTAAGTTTTTGGCTCTGGTGAGTTCATTTTGAGGGATATATGAAAAAAAACAAAATTTATTTGGAATGAGAAAAGGACAGCGAAATCGACCAGGGCCATAATGTTTTCCCCCCGCCCCAAAAAGCTATTTTTTGAAATTTCAAAATTTTGAATTTTCAAATTTTCTTTAATTTTCCTTTTCCAATGTGTAGAGCAGACCGAGAAACGTTGTTGGAAGTCAACTTTCTCAAATAGAAAATGCTTACTTTAGCCAGAATCTTCCATTTGAACTGCAATTGGCAAATATGCAAAATTTATATTTAGTCAAAAAAGAAAAAATGATAAATTCGACTCGTATGTTATGTTGCATTCCTAAAGATAAGCAAACGCTGAAAGTTCCGTTAAAATATCTATCCGTTAAAGCGTGACGACTGGTTGAACTTTTTTGGAGGTGACCTCACTCGACCTTGACTAACTCGTTGACCCTAGATGACCTGACTTGAACATTTTGAATCAGCATGCCAAATTGATGTTGGAAAAAGTATGCCAAACTTACGCGCGCTACCGCGCGCCTTTCGTCTGCTATCCGCGAAAAACCTGAGGAGGCGGTTGAAGACCCCCGAGACGGGACGGGTTAAGGGTGCCATCGGCTGAAAAGAAAAAACTCGTTGAGCAGCCGCAGTGGCATACCAAAGAGGCAAATGCCCCCATCCACCATTCATCCTGAAGAGATGGACTTCCAAGAACCCAAGAATCGCGTCGGAGTCCCCGAAGATGGTTCTGGGACCCGTAAATAAATACAACGGGCACCGAAGAAAAAAACTTGCACCGAGCACGACAATTTGCGCCGGGAAACGCCAATTTCGCATTGCGGCCCAGGTAAGTATAACGCGCTAAGCCCCCCCAACAAAAAAAAACGCGCCTTGGATCCAAAATTCCTGTCCGTACCCCCACATATTCTGGTCGGGGCTTCAAAAATTAACCTCGGGGCTCCCAAAAATTGGCGTCGGCGGTCACAGTTAAGCACAGTGTGGCCCCAAAATCACATGGAAACCCGGAAAGGATCAAGCCACAGTCCTTCAAAATAGTGATTACGAAAAATATATGTTTTAGCCAGGAAAATCGCTCCTCAGCTCAAATATATCACCAGATCCCTTAAGAAATTACATATGGGACCTGAAAACGTACCGGAGCTCGAAATATCGCCGCGGAAGACGATAAAAAATGTCACTGGGAGCCCGAAGTATCAGGCCGTGGCGACTCGAACTTTACGTACTTTAGGAGAAGTCAACCAAAAATTGCGTCGTGCCCAGAAAACAGGCGTCGAATCCCCCGGAACCACTGGGCTCGAAAATTCGCGACAGGACCCCAATAAATGATACCCCCAATATCGAGCCGGGATCACAGAAATGTGAGCGAGAACCACAAAAAGCACAGGGGTATCCTAAGAGCACAGCTGAAGGACGAAAATACGCGTGGTCCTCCAAAGCGCACCGACTGTGGCAAAAAGCGGCAGGGCCTTCAAAACCAGACACATATGTTTTTTTTTAACATACAGGAACACCATGCAATTCTGTCAGCATGCCACTCTTAGTCTGGCACACACCAGATCAATGAGTTTTTCAATCAGCGATCATCCGTTGTTTCTGTTTCTCATCCTTTCCAGCATCAATCATGAGTCTTTCGCCATGGACCAGCAAGTAAGCTACGTTCTTGCTCATAGGTGTAGGAACATCTCAACAAGTGGGAGGGCCAAGGTTAACAACAGGGTGGCATCCAGGAATTTCGCAAAATACCACGGTTGAACACTTTTGGATAGATAACCCGAGAATTGAAATAAAGAACACACTTGTACCGCTAAGGGGTGGACACTTTAAGCCCCCTGGCCCTGTCGATACTAACAGCAATATGTGATACTGTAAGGGGATAATCATCACAATATAAGTACTTCCAAATTCACACTTCTTGCTGGACTTGGAACTCGTGTGGGTGGGGGGGGGCGCTAAATGGAAAGGATGAGAAACGGATACAGATTTATTAATGAAACTTTCAGCGTTTGCTTATCTTTACGGATGCAACAAACCGTACGAGTGGAATTTTTCTCTTTTTTCTCATTTTTGACTACATATAAATGTTATTTGCCAAATTGCAGTTCAAATACAGGATTCTGGCTAAAGTAAGCGTTTTGTATTAGAGCAAGTTGACTTCCAACGTTTTTCGGTCTGCTCTACCCATTGGATATAGAAAATTAAAGAAAACCTGAAAACTCAAACTTTTGAGAAAAAGGAGATGGGGCGAATTTTTTTAGCCTTGGTCGATTTCGCTGTCCTTTTCTCATTCCAAATAAATTTTGTTTTCATATATACCCCAAAATGAACTGCCCAGAGCCAAAAACATAATGTAAGTCGTGAAAAGTCGTGAAAAATTAGCCCCTTGGTGACGTCACTTTTGGGGAATTTTTTTGAGGGGTGGACCCGGATCCTACTCGTCGAGCGCTTTCCGATGACACCTCTTTCGTTTTCGTGCGATGCTTAGTTTTGATCTTAGAGGGGGGTCTTCAATCCCCCCCCGAGACGGGGTGTGAGTATTTGACGGGAAAGACGGCGCGGGTTAAAGTTACCTGAGCATCACCCATTGACTCAAGATGCAAAAATGCCACACCATTCGCGAGATTTCGTGACGCGCAATACGCTTGTTTTGTTCCATGTCGCTAATTCTCCACTTTGAAGTGCTAAGGGGGCCGTAACAACCCCGGTCCACTCGTACACTGGTGAGGGTGGCAAAGTACCGTGATCATGCGAGGATTGAGGAGGAATAATATTCCCCATAGACATGTAGTTATAAACAAGCCAGCTGGTTTGTTTACCTGCTAATAAATGACGGCGCGTTGTTTAAAGTAAGAAAAATGAAAATCGATCGCAATTTTTTTAGAGCTGGGGGTCGCTAAACTCAAAAATGTTTTTCAGCGCCAGACCACAAATATCGCCGCTGATGCTCTTCCCGTATATTACCAAAATGGAAGTGTTCTTGGCAGAACTAGAGACTTGTTTGATGTATACTGTCATGCTACATTGCTTCAAAGTCATGTCAAGTCACCGAGGTCAAGTCAGGTCAAGTTCATGACAGGTTAGCACACGCCCTGGAGAGGGATGGCAAAATCCGCCAACCCTTCCGATTTTCGTACATAACTCCATATTGTATCAGCCGATGTACGTCAAATTTTTCGTACCTGCTTAGACGTGACAGGCGCATTGTTTAAAGTAAGAAAAATGAAAATCGGCCGAAACGTTTTAAAGTTAGGGGCCGTTAAAGTAAAAACAATTCGAAGCTCCAGACCACAAAAATCGGCGCTGATGCGCTTCCCGTCTATAGGCAAAAGGGAAGTGTTCTTGACAACACTAGCGACTTGTTTGATGCATATTGTTATGCTATATAATTTAAAGGTCATGTTAGGTCGCCGAGGTCAAGTCAGGTCAAGTTCATGACAGGTTAATGGAATCAAGCTTGGTGAACTGGTATGTGTTATAAATGCAAATGACTGTCATGCGATTGATGTCACTTTACATGTTACTCCCTACACATCCCGAAATCTACTGTTTGTCATTGTGTGCCTAAGCGTTTCCATACTTTACTCATGTATTTCACTCCTTTCTTTGCGAAGTCGATTGTGCCGAGCCGCCCAACGGAGCAGTCGGATTGGGAGCCCGGTGTTCCGGTAACTTGAGCAGGTACTGACCTAATAAAGTGTTCCTATATTGGTGACCTGAGGTCAAATGGCGGATCTGACATCTGTATTGCATCATTAGTAATGTCGAAAACATCATTTATGTCAATTTTAGAGCATTTAAACACAATCACAGCGATCCACAACAATGACAAGTCAAGCCACGCAAAACCGGAAAATTTTGCTATTTTAACCTCATTTGACCTTGAAGATATTGAGCTAAGGTCATGAACTTTGCACACAATAGAGTTCACTATCATGCCCATCTACCCTGCGAATTTTGTTCCTCTGGCCTTCATAGGAGCTGGATCTTAGGGGGCGGAATCCACCCCCTCCAGTGCGCGTTATTTTCAGAGGCCCTCCAGGGCGCGTGTTAAGGCTCAGACTTGTGCTGGACTCGAGTTGAATCGAGAATCGATTTATGAATCAGTCGTTTTTGGATGAGCCGCGAGTTGAATCCATTATTTTCCCCAAAATATATCTTGAGTTGTGAGTTGGATCACATCTTTCTAATGAGTAAAAAATGAGTCCAGTCATGAGTCAATCATTCAAATATCATGTGTGGGCACTGAATCATATAGCTCATGAGCATGATACCACTAAGTCAGATCCGAATCGATTAAAATTTATGTCAGTCTGTTGCAGTCGCGAGTCGAATCAGATCTCAAGATCTATGAGTCACATGTGAGTCGACTCAAACAATTTGAGTCGAGTACAAGTCTATTAAGGGTACACGGTGAGGAACTTGGCCACATCAGCCACTCACCTATGCTATCCTTAAAGTCAGAGCAGGGAATACATAATTCGTGACTGTCTGGGACGGATCCAGGAATTGTAATCGTGGGGGCGGGCACTTGTCTGGGAGGTGCGATTTCTTCGAAGGGCTGCTGTTGCGAAAGTACTTGGATGACAAATTCGAAGGGGCGCACACGAACCTTCTCGGAGGGAGCACTTTTCCGGCTGGAGAGGCGCCAGCCGGAAAAAATGTTCATGGCCGGGAGGAGGAAGGAGCGCATATTCAAGCTCCCCTCCATTCTCCAGATCTGCCACTGTCACTAGTGGTCACATCAAACCCTCGAGAGAGGTCTGAATAGACATCTATAATATCGTGCAGGACAGTCGTGCATGCGATAATAATCCTGCAGGACAGTCCTGCATGACATTATAATCCTGCAGGACAGTTCTCAATATTTATCAAATCCTGCAGAATTTTGTCCTGCAGGATCGCGTGTCTGTGCAGGAGTGTCTATGAAATTCCGCAGGATCCTGTAGGGTTGTGGAGATTTTCTGTGAATCCTGCAGGTCTTTTTCACTAGGGATATGTGCCTGGCAAAGATGGATACAACTTTGAATATGAGCCTGTAGGCCATTACTCACCAAAAGTACCTTCCGAATGGTTACGTCGGCCAAAGAAGGGAGGAAAGGCAAGCGCTGGAGTGCGTGGGAAATGGAGCGGTCGCTAACCCTCACAAATCCCCTCCCTCGGCAGCAGTAAATGGGGGAATACCGCAGTGCGGCGGCATGATGCTATGCGTGCGCAGCTGGGCCTAGACCGCGGGTCTCCCGACCCCCATGTACCCTACCAGCGGAATTTGTAGTGCAATGCACGAACAAGTTTGGCATGTACTGTTGTAGACGGTAGAGGTGGCATGTCATAGTCCTGAAATATGTTTGCACTGGCCACGAGACTAATTCAGTTGGCTCTTTGCGAATCATCCCTAGTGGACAAATCCTAGGGATCCTGCAGGATTCTGTGTGACAAATTGATACGAGGATACTGCAGGATCATGCGCATGAATCCTCCAGGGCCCTGCATATAATCCTACAGGGTCATGCAGGATCATTCGCATAGATCCTGTCGGATGTAAAACTGTCTCGCATGATCCTCCACATACATCCTGTAGGATCCGGTACTGTCCTGCATGATCATGCACATAAATCCTGCAGGATCTTTCAGATAATCCATGCAGGATCCTTCACATAAATTCTGTATGGTCCAGAGCTGTCCCGCAGAATCATGCTCATAAATCCTACAGGATCCTTCACATAAATCCTGTCATATCCAGGACTGTCGTGCATGATCCTGCACATAAATCCTACATGATGCTTCACATAAATCCTGCAGGATGCTTCACATAAATCCTGTAGAATCTAGAGTTGTCCTGCAGGATAATGCGCATAAATCCTGCATGGCTCTTCACATAAATCCTGTAGGATCCAGGACTGTCCTGCATGATCCTGCATATAAATCCAACAGGATCCTTAGCATAAATTATGTCGGATCCACGACTGTCCTGTAGGACCACGCGCATAAAACCTGCAGGATCCTTCACATGAATCCGGTAGGATCCTTCACATGAATCCGGTAGGATCCTTCACATAAATCTTGTGGGATCCTTCACATGTCCTGCAGGATCCTTCACATAAATCCTGTAAGATCCAGGGCTTTTTTACAGGATCATGCGCATAAGTCCTGCAGAATCCTTCACATAAATCCTGTCGCATCCAGGACTGTCCTGTAGGATCCTTTACATCAATCCTGTTGTTGGATCCAGGTCTGTTATGCAGGGTCCGGTATGGAAATTGAATGGGAGCCTGCATGATCCTGTGGTGTCCTGCATATAAATCATACAGGGTCCTGCACTTAGGTTTTGCTGGATCCTGCATGTGAACCACACAGCATCCGGCACCTGAATTGAGCAAGACCTTCATGGTTTTGTGAAGGATATTGTCGTTATGATTATCGTTAGAATTCTGTACAATATGATCATGTACAGTAACCATGCAGGATATTGCACATAAATTCTGCAAACTTTGACGCAGGGATTGTACGTTATCCTGCATTATCATCCTGCAGGATCCTGCGCGGTAATACAACATGATTATGCAGCGCTACATGTAGAGTAATCGTGCAGGACTTTGCACGATAGTCTTCCATGATTACTGTGCATACACCCCTACATACACCCCCATGTACAAAGTTGGTGTTAGCAGGATTATTCACAATAATACTGCAGCATTCAGATAATTCAGAATCATGAAGGATTTTATGCAGAAACAATGCAGCATGTTTGACACCATACTTCGAATTTAGAAGCTGAATTCCTTCAGCTGAAAATTATACAAATGGTGTCGCAGAAATCTGGTATCTTCCCCTACACATTATGTACATGTTATGCACAAGTCTGCCTTGCAAGAAGTGTACATGACTCATAATTATCCAGGAAATAAGCCAGTTTGTCAGGGATCCTGAGAGAACAAATTGTTCCATAATTGGCACGATTCAGTATGTGCCAATCATCAAAGCTCAAGAGCCATTAAATTAACACACGACAAAATGTAGGTATCCCTGTATTATAAGTCATCAGAACGCATTACACAAATGTTCTGGTGCCGTGATTGTGTTACATCGTATGGGCTCCACAGTCCAAGCAGGCGGGGTGGGTGGCAGACCCCAAGCGACGTTTCCGGAGTTTTGCTCCATCATTTAGTTTGGCTCTAAACATTCTCCGGACTTCTCCCACCAACAAGGCAAAGTTGCGACAAAGGAAGATTGAAAAGGAGCACATACGTGTAAACATACATTTTAGAAGGGTAAATTCGTTTTTAAAATACATTAAAAAAATGTTCCATTTATGTAAACGTGTGAAGAAAACGCCATCAGTACATGCAAACGCACACAATAGTTCGTTCGAATAAATATTGGGGAGTCGCCGAATATAAAACAAACATTGTCATCAAGTCACCACTCGATCATTTCAACTCTTAACAAGCAATTTAAGCGGCTTTCCAGAATCCTTTGTACAATATTTATATTAGGGTATAGGGCGCAGCAACTGTATCGGTTGCACAGCACACCTATGTACATCGGTCAGACTATAGTTAATGAGTATGCTTGGTTTGATTGCAATCACTAGAGCATGTGGCATTAGCTAAACTGCCAATTAAAAGCATTCCTATTTAAGTGTGAATCGCATGCAGAACACCCTGTGCATCTTTACATTAGGTGCGTTGCACACAAACTAGCAAATGATGAAATACATCTGAGTGGTGCTGGTGAAAACTGGTACTCAGGGGCACGACGAGAAACATTGTAAGGGAGGGACAGAGACTGCTGGAAGCCTCTCAACCTCCCACTGCATGGATGCCGTGAAGCTAAGGTTAAGCATGAACTCATGCTTAACTTCTGATATGGGGCTGATATTTGTATGACTATGCCAGTGTTTAGAAAACATGTTGCAACGTATGTAGAAAGTGTGTAGAAAACATGTTGCAATGTGTGAATATTTCCTCCACCGGTTTACCCTTCACGGGAACCAGAATATCGAACCCGAGATCCACCTGCACGGTAATATCCTCCGTGGTCTCCCCACTGATGTTGATCAGTGGCAGGGGGAAGGGGAGCTCTTGACCAACATGAATCCCCTGGACAGAAAACTGGCCCACCCTTTTCTGGTGGTGGAGTCTATGGTATGTATAGTCATTCTTCCTTCGCCTGACCTTTTACTGACCTCATCTGCAGTCAGAGACAGCGATTCAGTCTCGAGCAAACTTAGCGCCTCCCTAATGTTTGGCTTGGCAGGTAGCGCATCCTTGTCAAATCTGTCTTCCTCGCTACCACCTAGGTTCCATTTCCCACTTCCACTTCCTAGGACCGTTGAGTCATGCAGCGTCGCCAATCTCTCACGCCGATTGGTCACGGGCGAAGAGTAGCGGCAGGGGAGACTCGAACCCACAACCTTTCGATTGTGAGACGAGTAACTCGCCCTCATGCTACTTGTCCCCGAAGAATCATAGTGAATATATACATAAATATATATATATATATATATATATATATATATATATATATATATATATATATATATATATATATATATATATATATATATATATATATTTAAGCCGATGGCACCTTTCAGAGTTGTAAGCCTCGAGTTGATTCTCTTTCGGGACCTGTTCTGATTTTTTTAGATGTTCGGGTCGATTTCATGTCAAATATCGGTGTGATACTTTATGGGATTTCTTAATTTTAAAACCCCAGCGCAATATTTTTGGTCTCCGTACAGTTCCTCCTCGAACCGGGGCTTCCGGTGCGGTTTTCACGCAGTGTCCTGACACATTTCTTTTCGGGGCACTAGCTTTTTTTGCGTGTGTATATGGGGGGGGGGAGGGGTGTCTTTGACGTGATTTTTAAACCCGCTTTGCTACTCCGAGTAAGAATTGATTTCGAGGGTCAGCTGCTGCTTTTGGCACCCCGGCGCAATGTTTTGGCATCGAGCGTGATTTTGACGGGTTGCATCGTGCCTTTTTCATGGTCCGGTGCGCGTTTTTGGCCCCGGCGTCATTTATTGGGATGCCAAGCGTGAGGTTGGCGGCTTTGACACGTTTTTATGGGCCGAACACGTTTTGGTGGCCTCTGGCGGATTTTCTCCGGGCACCAGGGTGATTAATAATGTAAGGATTGTTTTTTAGTTTCCCCTGCTTCGTTTTTTTCGGAGGGGGGGGGGGACCCGGCGGCACGTGGCGAGCCCAGTGTGATATGCCAGCTTTTTGTATCTCCAGGCTCAGCGTGAATTTCAGGGGCTCCGCTCTGACCTTCTGGTCCCCCATCGTAATTTTCAAGGAACCGGCAAGCCCATTTTAGGCCCCAGCGTGATTTACAGCGACTCCAGCGTTAATTCAAGGGCCCGGTAAGATTTCTTGATGGTCCCAGTGTCAATTTCAGAGGCCCCAGTGATATTTGTTGGGACCCTAGCGTGATTTTTAGAAGCCCGGACCGTTCTTTTGGGGCCCAGTGTGATTCATAGAGGCACCCGGCCTTCAAAATAAAAAGGAAAAATATTTACTTATAAAAAAATCTGAGCAAAGCAGAAGGCATACCAAATGTCTTGTCGCCGTGATAATTCGACCGTTAGGTGGATCGCTTATTTTTCGTGATTTAGGCCGAATACACACCCAGAGCAGTTACATTGGACTGTATTTACAATCATCGAGGAAAGGTCATCCTATATTGATGAAATGACCTGAAATCAACAAGTTATTTATAACAAATCCACATTTTATATTGAATGTCCGAACGCAATCCAATCCACTGTATGTGTAGTGCATGTTCGCATGACCGGACCCATGATGCCATACCTGTGTGCCTTGTCCGAAAATAGTAATATTAACAAGCGCCTTCGGCATTTGCATCGTTGCACTAAGAAAAACGTTTCCATTTTCATTTGCTGTCGGTGGGATGGGAATCGGTCCATTGACTCGTCCGCTATGCTGATTTTATAGTGTCTTCATTACCATGTTCCGATATTAAAATGATACAATTAGTTCTCGCTTGAGTATGGGTGGCGTCGCAGCGCGCGCATCATCTCAATTTTGAACCACCGAAGCCATGTCCTTGGCCATGCCGTTGACGAACCGCACACAGTGGCGTTGGTCCAGTGTTTTGGGTGGTGTGGTGGTGTTGTCATGTGCTGGTTTGATTTTGATCGGTTCGTTGGCCTCGGTAGATTTTCTACCCCCCCCCCCCGGCTGCTGTTCTGAACGAACGTATCCAGTTAGTGGTGATAGCCAGCGTCCAGGTTCCGCTCGCCGTCACTAGCGCCGAATTATTGTGGACATGGACGTCGACATGAAAGTTGCACTTCGTTTTAAGCTGTGTGAAAGTAGTGTACCACACAGTTACGAGTGGATTGTAGGATAGCAGCTGCACCACCAGTGCAACTGCTGAGTGGGGTTGAATCGTTCACATCCGAAAAAAAACAGGCACTAATCAGCAGTGTAGGATTTTCATATTCTTTCTTGGTAGTGGAGTACGCATATTTTTTTAGGCTGGAGTACAAAAAAAACAGGTATGCACTGACAACTGACCTTGTTTTAGTGGGGCTGAAAACCAATGTCACCATTTTTGTATGCATGAACATCTTGCCAAGCTAAGCCATACCCAAAATTTTGCTGCACTACAAAAATTAGTTGTCCATAACCAGGTGGCATTGCTTTAATGGAATTAAAAACCAATGCCAGCATTTCATGCTGTATGTACCATACAAGCATTATATATGCACATATAGCTAACTTCTAAGTCAGCAATATGTCAGCAAGCTGAGTCGTGAATATGTGCAATTGTGTCAAGGAATACATCTAGTGGGAAATGCCCTCAGTAGCCAAAGTACTTCCCAAAATATACCCATGATATATGGAAATGGGATAGATGTTGCCTGAGTGTAGGTGCGTGAAGCAATTCCAGAGTTCACAAACAAATATTTATGATGAATGGGCTTGATGTGATGTGAATGCACAAATAACATCTCTATTGGCAGAGCTCAGAATGACTCGCACTCACTCACATTGGGCGGACCACACAACCGGGATCATCCTTCAACAAACACTTCTCCGAGGGACTGGTCCCACAACTAATTGGCCGAGTTCACCCGCGATTCATTGGAATTATTGCTAACTTCAGTTGTCTTTAGACTGATTGGTGGCCAAGATTTCGAACTCTCCCCAAATGCGTTTCATGGCCACAGTGGGTCCCGTCGCGATGAGCCGGTTTTACAGCGGAAGTTTCGTCATAGGTCACGTGGTCTCAGGAACAAGATAGAGGGAGAATACTCGGCATAATGATGTGCATAAGTTAAAAGCGACCATAAAATAAAATTATTGCATTGGTTTTAATAACGAAATATGTTTTACTATTCATGCTTTCGAAATAAGGAGGGTTAATCTTACGACATCAGCAAATTTTAACATGTTTCTGATTTGTGTGGAGACTGCACAAAGCTCTATGGAATATGAGAGCCTACGAACGACTGCCATATATATAATTTGTGCTGTTGTTAAATTAGCGAAGGATGAGGTTATAAGCCAACTTCAGGCGCAATGGTAGAGAAAATAATAACAAAAGCATACGTAATCCACGTTGACGAAGTCTATAAATATGGGTTTCGGAATATATAATGGTTTAATGAAAATTATACTAAAACAGTCCGGCTAAAATAGTTTTATTCTCATCACCAAGAAGGTTATTTTACATGAAAAAGCTGAGACAAGGAATTCAAACCCATTCTTATTATTATTAAAAGTTCGTTCATGTACTTGTTTAGTTCATGTCTGGAATGTTTAGTTCAAGCAAGGATCGAGCTAGGAGTATCTAGAGCTGCTAGACGGGAGTACACATTGTCCCTGTAAAACCGCTCACGGGAGGGTTTATTTTTCTTCTTAGATAGAGCTGGTCGGATTCGCTAACTCAGCCCGAGAAGTACAACTGTTCATGGGGCGGGAAACAGGGAATGGGTCGGAGTAAATTTCGGAACATGTATTACGGACCCTTCACTGACACCGATGAACCCAAAATGTGGTTATATTTCAAGGCGCATGTTTATCTTCGCACACATTTACAAAAAAAAATATACGACAGTCATGCAAAAGTGCACAAATGACATTGGTTTCTTGGTGTAATCGCCTCGGAGAACTTGCGTGCTCCGGGGCGGATTTTAGGAAATTTGAAGTGATTTTCTTGCATTGAACGGGCTCATTGTGTCTAAAAAAGTTGTCCCTTTAACAAAACGGCCTTCGATTACGCATTCAAAGCATTTACTGGCGAAACCAGGCTTCAACTTTGTACTCCGATTACACCAAGTACCCCCGATTTGCCAACTAGATATTTCTGTTGCTTCTTGGCGAGTACTCCAACGCAAGGCTATAGAACGCCTCTAGGCTCCAGCGCAAGTTTCCAAAGAGTAATATGAAATAGATATTCATTAATCTAAGTAGGTTATATATCAGATAAAATATTGATAAATATTGAACCAATATTGAATAAATATTGAATTAATTATTGACTTTATTGACACTAATATAGAGTCTTTTCACATATGAAGCGCCGACGTTGTGCGTAGCCGGTTTTAGTAAGGTTCTTTACGAATTTTAGGGCAACACCGACGGCTCATGCTCCGTACGCTTTGTACTACCTTTCAAGGATGTGTAGTGACGTTGGCTGGTCGGGGTGCTGGGGTCGTGGAAACTGCTAGTTGTTGTCAGGTATGGACTTTTATTGGTAGCATTTGACTAAGCAATGTTGTTCTTCGTTTTCCCTTCTGGAGTACAAAATATTTCATTTAGTCTAGTCACAATCCTGGAGTACAAAATGTATTGGTATGCATGACACCAACAAACTCCAGTTTTTCCAACACTGCCAGTGATCAGTCACCATTGTTGGCACCTGTGCGCTAATGCGCTAGCGTTCAAGACACTGGTGAGCAGGCCGACCGATGTATTAGCATTTGACAATCGTGACAACACTGTCGTGTAGACTAGTCCAGGGGCTGTGGAGCTATCGCGATCGGAATCGGGTCCAAGCACTTTTCTGACTGAAATATATCATTTTACGACAGTGGATTTTGAGAACGTCAGTTATTCGTCGAAGTCCGGCGCGGTACAGACGCGTCGGACTTCGGGCAGACACGAAAGACGCGGCACAGGTGCGATGCAGACTCGGCGGATACACGACACACGTGACGGAGATTCTGCACGCTCGACGGACGCCCGTTGACCAAGAGCCCTCGTGGTGCTGACGCGTAACACATTGACCAGATCGCAACATTTTGGCCGGCGGATAGCTAAAATTTGGTGTTCTTACGTCATGTCACCAGCCCTTCGATACCCATGACGTGAATCGTGTTGGGCGCCAAAATATGCCGATCTCGGTTGGTGTGACGATCTATATTCTATTTCAAGGATGCTTCGACCAAAGTGCAATCATTTAGCGTGTCCGGAATTGTTAATCACATGTTAATCGATGCAGGGTGTCTGGGGAAATGTGTGCGCGTGCCGCGCGCCCGGTACACACCTATCGCGAACAAAATTCTGACACCGCCGAATTGCTTCGGAGCTGTCGCAGATAAACCCTGAGATAAATGGTCTGGCACATCACGTCAACTGATGGCACGCGCTTACCGCCATTCAAACTATTGCCTATGCTACGCAGGACTTTCTGTGGTTCTTTATGTTAAACACAGTCTGCCGCGAGAAGGCGACCACATCAGATTGAGCCTCCGTTTTCGAGAGCCCAAATACTGAGACCCCGGAGTGCCGGAAAGTCAACGGCATCCCGAGCAGACGAAACTGGGAGACCAGCACACAACAGCACGGATGATGTGTGCTGGTAGTGGAAGCAGTACAACAGCGGCGGGTTCGGCCCGGTTGAGGAAGGTTTGTCCAGCTGGGAAGACGTATGTGATGCCTGGCGTCAACTGTGAGCTTAGGAAATTGACACGACAGCTACAGAATCAGATCTCCCTTTACACCTGGGAAGAATCAGATCTGGTGACGGACATCGAGCTTGGATGCATGTGCACACACATAAGCTGGTATTAGTACACAGTCTTAAACTTTCTACACTTAACACACGCATATGCCTGCTCATTGGCAATAAAGCCACTACAACAGCCCTTTTTAAACCACTGCTGAAACCCCGCACAGAACAGTCACCAACCAGGTGGTCTTCACCACAGCCACACCACCAACCCATGTCATCATCGAAGCTTTTCACTTGCTGCAGAAGTGCTTTCCAAGCCAGTGGGGTAAATCGCGACTCCAGACAGCAGCACCTCTACATGTGCCTTCAGTCTGTCAAACTTCACATCCATCCGGCCGCGCAGGTCGCTGATGCCAGCCAGGCCCTCCGTTGATGGCTTACGGAGGATCCATCGAAGCATCCCTAGGAAATAGATAAGGAGTCAAATAAATGCATCATGCATTAATGCAGTATCCAGTTCACTTGCATCCCATTAGTCCAACAGCAATGTCCATGCTACCTGTTTTGTGCCATCAAAGCATGCCCTATATTTATCTTCTATTTCAATTAGGGTTAAAAACTCCTTGCCCTTGTTCTGCAGCCCCCCCCCCCATCCCCACTGATTCAGAAAGGCCTAGTGGAAAGTTAAACTGAACGGCGAAGCATGAGGGGCGTCGGTGGCTCAGTGGTTAAGCTTAGCGTCTGGCAAGCCAGAGGCACGGGGTTCGACTCCCCGCGATGCTCGCCCTTCCTGCCGGGGTGAGCGGCAGGCGATGCCATATGGCCTCGCTGCTGAGTGCGTCGTGAAGCCACAATACGACGGCGAGGTATGACAATAGCACAACAGTTCGTTATTTGTGCTTCGGGAACATCGACGTTATTGGGTATATAGCGCCCGTAACAAAATAAATTTTAAACACGCTGGCAAATCGCCTATACTACTAAAACCTGGGGAAAAGTGGTAAATACAACGACCAGTGTGTAGGTTGCACATCATTCAACACACTGAAAACCATGGAAATCTTCCAGAAAGCGACAACTCGGAGATAAAAGCAAACAGCTGGGCCGGTTGGACAATGCTTGTTCATCATATCAAACTTCAAGGAGTAAAATAACACGTGCGGATTTGTTTCTCATGAAATAGGAGATCTTCAGAGTCTGGAGGAAGAACGTCGCAACCGGGCAGGCCGATAGCGTTAGTCGCACTGCTGCCTTTCGGTCGCCCCTTGTTTTTGATCATCTTGGCCGGCTCTTTTAGGACCCGCGGCTCCGTCGGGTCATTCACACTCAGTCGCAGGCCTCGCTCTGTAACATGCACAGACGGCACGGCAGTACTGGACATCAGGCACATCAGAAGTGCTGGCACCTGATGGCATGTATGGGGATTGGTCAGATGGCGACATGACGGTGGCCCGATGGACACCGCCACCTGAAGGCATTTCCGGGGCTTGATCAGATGCCGACATGACGGAAGCCCGAGTGACACCGCCACCTGAAGGCATTTCCGGGGCTTGATCAGATGCCGACGACATGGCAGTAGCCCGGATAACACCGCTACCTGAAGGGATGTCCGGGGCCTGGCCAGATGCCGACAACATGGCAGTAGCCCGAGGCACACCGCTACCTGACTGCATGTCCGGGGCTTGGTCAGCATCAGCTCCCTGGTCCACATCAGCTTCGAGAATGATAGGCACAAACAGCTGGTTGTTCCTGAGGATGTCTAAAGTCGAGTTCATAGAGTCTATGAACACGTCGTAAGCAGCTGCCAACTCAGAGCCGACGGACGCGACCTGATTACAGATGACTATTGCTTTCTGATAGCGCTCGTGCTGGGTCATGGCCAAAGTTCGGCGCGGTGTCTCCAGTAGGTCAACTTGTGACTGCGGCTCAGACTCAGAAACGACTAGTCACTAAAAGTCGATCCTCCACCTGCGATTAAATCGAATGAACACGCTGGATCGATCTCAATGAAACCTTCACCAAGCGATCGGTCGTGTGCCAGAGGCGTGTGGTTTGCACCTTCGTGGCCTTTGGTCAAGTCAAAGATCACCCCATTGTCAAAAACAAATTTACTCACAGACATGGCCAATCTCGGCACCCGCTGGCTCCATCTTAATGAAACCTTCACCAAGTGAACGGCCGTGTGCCAGAGGCGCGAGGTTTGGATTTTCGTGACCAGAGGCATGCGGTTAGACCAGAGGCGCGCAAACCGCACGCCTCTGGCACACGACCGATCGTTTGGCGAAGGCCTCATTGAGATCTATCCAGCGGTTACCGAGATCGACCATATCTGCGAGGAAATATTTTTGTTCTCCAGGAAGGAGGTAACCTTTGCCTTGACCAAGGCCACGAAAGTAAGAACCGAGCACCTTTGGCACACGGCCGATCGTTTGGTGAAGGCTTCATTAAGATCGATCGAGCGGTTACCGCGATGGACCAGGCCTGTGAGGAAATCATTTGTTTGTGATTTGGTGATCTTTAGCCCGACCCAAGGTCACGAAAGTCCAAACCGCACACCTCCGGCCCACAGCCGTTCGTTTGGTGAAGATTTCATTAAGATCGAGCCAGCGGTTGCTGAGATCAGTCATGTGTGAGCCAAAAATTGTTTTCCTGCGATTTAGTGAGCTTTGACATGACCCAAAGTCGCGAAAGTCCGCCTCTGGAACACGGCCGTTCGTTTGGTGGAGGTTTCCTTGAGACCGAGTCAACGGTTGCTGAGATCGGCCATGCCTGTTAGTCAAAAATTGTCTTTCGGCAATTTGGTGACCTTTGACCTGACCCAAGGTCACCAAAGTCCAAAGCCTCTGGCACACGGGCGATCGTTTGGTGTAAGAAAACAGCTCAGACTCACCCAATGTTTCGCCGCCCTTCCACCACTCCAACGGCTTCGAAGGACCGATGTGAGCGGCGACTAACGACCGCAAAACGATCCACTGCTTCACCTTTCCAACACTCAGCACTCAAACAGGTGAAAACCTAACCCAACGGTTTCAACGGATTCAAAGGACCAATGTCAGCCACGACTGCATCGAACAGCGACTGCAACGCGTGGCTTCGGCGGATCGAATGTGCCGATGCCAACCGCGACAGGGCACCAGCAGCACTGCTAGTCACCTGATTACGGTCAAGGTCGTGACGTCACACCATCCAGACGGTGTATAACCTCTGGGGGTATACGCAGTGCGGACGGTGTATACCCACACCGTACATATAACCATATAGTATAAAAATGTGGCTCAACCACAGATGGTCAAGTGATATTGAAGTTCTAAGATAGTAAACTGATGCAAATAAAACTCAATGCTTTGCAGTTCACATACCTAATCCAGAACAGCTCTGAATATTTCCACTTCCCAATCACCAGGACATCTAAGTAGGTGCTTATCAAGGTAAGTAGCAGGCCGAAGAAACAATCGCCAGAGCCAAGCCATAATAAATAACCACAATGACAACAGTTCCCGTTACCAACCAGTATCTCAAGTTTTAAACTCCCAAACAAATTCGTCAGACTCGACTGTGCAACGACGAACAATCCCTCCACAACATCTGATAATGGCTTCGGATGCGTTCCTCTAAGCATTCGGTAAGGATGCAATAGAGTCGATAATTATTCACCTAGCGGAGAAGGTATGAGAAGGTAGAAGGTAACTATTCTGTGAAGTTCTTCATTATCGGCTCTTGGACGTTCCGTCTTTGGACTTTCGGTCTTTGGTCTTTATGGTCGTTGGATGTTCGGTTTTTGGACTTTATGATTCTTGGACGTTTGGTCTTTGGACGTTATGAATCTTGGACCTTGTGATTCTTGGATGTTCTGAAATTGGACTTTTCGTATTTGGATGTTATTTTTTTTGGACGTTCTGAATCACCTCCAAGTTAACTTGTGCGTAGCTGACACAGTTGCGACAAGGTTAGAGTAGCACTGGTGACGGCCGGATCATAGGTAGATACATACTTCCAGCAAGATTTCATGTAGCGGAAGTTAGCAGGGGCTCAGCAGGGATTCGGCAGAGATTCATAACTTCCACTGATTATAACGACTATAATTACAACGTCAAAACAACTAACTTCCAGCATCGTGCCATACCATTTATTTCGTGGTATATTAGCACAAGCTGCACCTCATACCTCCGCCATATTCTATAGGGGAAATGTAAGTGAAATATTACCTAATTCTCTAACTAATTTCAGCATGCATTGCATTACACACGATTCTGAAGAAAGAAAATTGCAGTCTATAGTCAGGTCGGGTAGTGAAGCAATATGTCTGAAGAAGCCTATATGGGAATTGAACACTAAAAGTTTCTATGGGGAAAGAAGAATTCGAATATTCGCGAAAATTCAAGAAACATGTTCAATCTATCGTGTTGCACAGCAATCGAAAGCGTTCGAAAGCCCAAACAAAATGTCACTACTTTTGGTCCCGTCTACCCCTCAGGAAAAATTATATGTTCATTTGAAAATTTCCGGTCTATGGGCATGCCCCTACGATTTTGACAACAATTGCAGTCTATAGTTAGGTCGGGTGGTCAAGCAATATGGCTCAAGAAACCTATATGGGAATTGAACACTAAAAGTTTCTATTGGGAAATAAGAATTCGAATATTCGCGAAAATTCAAGAAACATGTTCAATCTATCGTTTTGCACAGGAATCGAATGCGCTCGAAAGCCCAAACAAAATGTCACTACTTTTGGTTCCGTCTACCCCTTATGAAAAATTATATGCTCATTTGAAAATGTCCGGTCTATGGGCAAGCCCTACGATTTTTCCAAAAATTGCAGTCTATAGTCAGTGCGCGCTCGTCTGTGGAACGGTCGGCCACTGCCGTGCAAAGGCCCAGTGCCGAGCATCGCACTTTTAACTCGAGAGTGGTCTCAGAGTTCAGCGGAGGGCGTGACGTCGCCGAGTGGTTCGATCGGTTCCGCAGTCTGTGCGAGAGCCGCGGTGTGGATTTTGTGACTGTTTTACCGGAACGGCTGACTGGGGCGGCGTACGCCACGTGGGCCGGCCTATCGGTGGATGAGCAGCGGTCGGCAGCGTCGGTCCGCGCCGCGCTGCTGGATGCCTACATGCCGTCGTGGGCGGAGGCATTCGACGAGTTCCAGGCTCGTCGGCTTCGACCGGGAGAGACGGTGGAAGAGTATCTACAGGCGCTGCGCGGGCTGGCGGCGCTGTTTATCGATGGCCCGGTGCCCGACTCACTGCTGGATGCCAAGTTCGTCAGCGGCTTGCCTTAAGGCGCTCGGCTGCGGATGAAAGTCGGCACCCGTTCGGAGCGCATGGGGCTGCGCGAGATGCTGCGCGTGGCTCGGGGAGTCGAGGTCTCGGCGGAAGCGACTCAGGACACGTTCGCTGTTGCCGCCAGCCGCCAGCGACCGGTGTTGCCCCCGTCCAGAGACCGCCAGCGACCGGCGTCGTCTCCGCCCAGAGAAGCACGCCGGCCGCCGCGGCGGTGCTGGACCTGCGGGCGGGTCGGCCACTTCGCGGTCGCGTGCCGCGGTGATCGGATCAACGCGGTGGAACCAGCGGACGACCCAAACGGGCAGGTGGCCGCGCCGGCGCGAGCGCGGTCGCGCAACCAGTGAACCGCGCGCTGCCGGTGGTCGACGTCGTCGTGGGCGGCCGACGAAGCCACGCCCTGATCGACACCGGCTGCACGGACACGCTGGTACACGCCAGCCTGTGCCGTGAGTGGACGCCGAGACGGACGGAGATGGCTACGATGGACGGTGGGCGACTGGAGTGCGTGGGCGTCACGCGGATTGACGTAACGTGTCAGGGGCGTCGTGTAACGCTCGATGCTTTGGTGGTGAGCAGGAGGCCGCTGGGTTTGGTGGACTTGTTGATCGGTATGACTTAGATCGTGTCGCTGGGAGGGGTGGAGGTGCTGGGCCCCTCCCAGGTGTTCGTGGGTGGTGCACCGATGGGGGCCGCGGGACGGGCGGGCCCGGGCGGATTGAGAATAGAGGGGGCAGATTTGGCGAAATTTCAGCTGTGTCTTTGCTACGTTAATTCAGTCCATTTGCTCGAAACCAGATATCGAGGGAGGCCAGAACTGTTTCCATATGAGGGACAACATTTTGAATTTGAGATTTTTTTCCCCCAAACAAAATTTTGGGTGTCGTCAGCGTATTGAAACTACTGGCACCTTCGGCGAACAGGCTGAGGTCGTTGGCGAAGACGCAGTAGAGGAGGAGTCCGAGAGATGATCCTTGAAAAACGCCGATGCTGTTGGGCAACGGGGCAGATTTGTGGACGAAAAAAAAAACACTCTGGGTGTGGTCGAGCAGATAAGCGAAAACCAGTGTCAGCAAGGCAGAGAAGGACCTCCCCATGGTCACATGCGGATAGGATCTGGTCAGATATGGAGGTCATTTCGTGGGAAGACGAGGACGGAGAGCGTGGGGGGGTGGGTGGACGGCCCTCTACAATTTTCGCAATGACTGGGACGATGGAGATAGGACGGAAATTGGAAGGGTTACAGGGATCGCCGGACTTAAAGATGGGATGGACGAGGGAGTGCTTCCAAGAATCAGGAACATCGGATTGGGTAATGCTGGAATTGACCAAATGCAGGAGCACCCCACCTAACGAGTCGAAGCACACCCTGAACATGTGGATGCTGATGCCGTCTTCGCCACAGGCCGACGACCCGCTCATCCCGAAGACGATAGCTCGCAGCTGAGATAGCGACAACGACTCCAGGGTGAACGCACAGGCACCGACACGCGGCAAACGGCAGGAGATACTCGGCGTCGCTCCCATACTCCTAACCTCGTCAGCCACGCACGGGCCCACGCGGACAAAAAATCGGTTAAGCTCATCAACTGTCGCGTCGGGCATCTTACGAATGGCCTGCTTGCCGCCGACAAATGACCTGATATGTCGCCACATTGACCTCTGCCCATCCTCACGGATTCGCCGCTCAACGTCGTTCCGGCTATCACGTCTAATCGCCGATCGTACAGCTCGGTTGGCTTCCCTGTACTCCGTGGACTGGTGCCCATAAACGGTCAGCGCACCACGGCGGCGACACATCAAAGCCTTAGTTCCATCTGATACGACCGGGGCGCTAGGGTTCCTGATTCTAACAGTCCTGATGGGAGCATGGATGTCAATGGTGGGTAAAAAGATGTTCAGAAAACAGTCCCACTTGAGCGTGACGGAGGGAGAATTAAAAACAGAACTCCAGTCAGCCAAACAAAGATCGTAAAGCAAAGCATTCGGATCGGTACGGCGAAAGCAACGCGTGCGAACGGTGGCGCCGCTCGGTCTGGATCTGGGCACATCGACTGAAAAACGAACGAATCTATGCGGACTAAATGACAAAATTGTGTACGGCAGTGCTGCACAATGTCCCGACAGTTGGTGATAACTACGTCAAGGAGAGAGCCAGTTGAATAGGTGGGCGAGGTCACACACTGAAATAACGAGTAATCAAAAATAAAATTAGACAGCACACGCCTACCTTGGTCCGAGTCTGGTTTCCGTAAGTCACAATTTAGATCTCCGCAAATAAAAAGTTTGGACTTCGGATAGTCAACAATCACACGCTGGAATTGTGCTTCTAGGTCTGCAAAGTCCGCTTTCAAGTCGGTCAGATTCCGTCTCGGTGGACGATATGCGGTGCAGATGATGAATTGGCGCTTGCTGTCTGGTTTAACCAACATCCAGTATTTCACGTATTCAGTATTTTCACGTATCACGTATTTCGGGCAGTATTTCACGGGAGAATTCGTCGGTGGGAAGTGGGTGGTCAGGTGGAAGTGGTTAGGCGGGGAGCCGTCCGATCGGCTCACCAACACGGTCGAACAGTACGCCGTGGCGGCAACGGCAAAGGCGGCCTTTGATCGCGAGTTGCAGGCGTGGGTAGACGAAGGATGGCTGGTCCCGTACGCCGAGGAGACGTTTGGAAGGGCACGCGCGTTGATCCCGCTGATGGCGGTGGACCAGCCGCACAAAGAAAAGGTGATGCCCGTCCTGGATTTCCGCGAGCTGAACTCGCACATACCTGTTCATGCGGCCAACGCCGATGTGTGTGTCGAGGAGCTCCGGAAGTGGCGAAAGCATGGGGTCAAGTTGGCTGTTGTGGATCTGCAAAAGGCCTACTTGCAGCTGCACGTCGACCCCTGCTTGCGGCCCTACCGGACCGTTGTGGTCGAAGGGCGGCGGTATTGCCTCGCCCGGCTAGGATTCGGGCTTAACGTAGCGCCTCTGATTATGAAGGCGGTCGTTCAGGCAGTACTGAGTACGAACGACCGGATCAAGCGTGCGGTACTGGCATACGTCGATGACTTGCTAGTCGACGAACGTGTGGCGACGGCCGACGAAGTCGTCGCGCACTTCGCGAGCTTCGGACTGGCCTGTAAAGCGCCGCAGCGGGTGACGAACGACGGCTTGCGTGCGCTGGGGCTCAGGGTGACGCCACGTCGGGGCGGGGGGCTCACGTGGGGGAGGGACAACGAGTTGTCGGCTCCGCCGGCCGTCGTCACCCGTCGAGCCGTGTTCCGGTGGTGTGGAACGCTGACGGCCCATTTGCCGGTGGCGGGTTGGTTGCGTCCCGCAGTAGCCTGGCTGAAACGGGTCGTGAACGCGCTCACCGTCGGGTGGAACGATCCCGTGTGCGACGTGAGCCTCGCGGAAAAGATCGCGAAGGTCCACGCGCGGGTTCGCGCCGAGGACCCCGCCCGCGGTCGGTGGGACTTCGGCGGCGGGGCCGCGACCGTGTGCACCGACGCGAGCTCCATCGCGACCGGTGTGGTGCTTGAGGACGCGGCAGGAAACGTTCTCGAGGACGCCTGCTGGCTGCGCTCGGAGCGGGACAGCGCATCCCACATCAATATGGCCGAGCTGGACGCGGCGATTAAGGGGGTGAACTTGGCTATTTCGTGGGGCGTTCGGGTGATGACGTTGTGCACGGATTCGGTAACGGTGGGCACCTGGGTTCGCGATGCGGTGAGTGGCCGCGCACGGCTGCGTTCAAAAGCGCAGGGCGAAGTGTTAATTCGTCGGCGGCTGGGGGTCGTGGCTCAGCTGGTGGAGGAATTCGGACTGACGATCGATGTGAAATTGGTTAAGTCCGGAGAGAACCCGGCGGACGCGCTGACTAGAGTGCCGCAGCAGTGGCTCCGCGGGCGCGTCTGTGTCCCCGAGTCGGACGAAGGAGCCGAGGCCCCGAGAGGGGGGGGCTGCCGCCCGCACGCGGCCAGTCGCGACGACGGCTCAGATCGCGTCCGTTCACGGGCAGATCGGACACATGGGGGTCAGGAGAACGCTGTGGTACGCTCGTTGAGAGCTGCCCGGAGCGTTGGTGCGGCGGGCAGACGTGCGTGGAGTGGTCGCGGGCTGTGACGTCTGCCAGTCCATTGACCCAGCTCCCAAGCGCTGGCGGCACGGGTCATTGGCTGTGCAGGCGGACTGGGAGAGGCTCGCTATCGACACCACGCACGTCGTAGGCACAACGTTCCTGACAGTTATCGACTACGGCCCATCTCGGTTCGGGCTGTGGCGAGCCTTGCGGCGCGGCGCGGGAGAGGAGGTGACGGCGGCGCTGGAGCAAATATTCTTTGAGAGAGGGGCTCCGCCGAGCTTTTACTGGACAATGCGACCGAGTTCCGGGGGCGGGTGATGCGAGCGTTCGCTGCGCGGTGGCAGGTAGTGCTCCGTTTTCGAGCGGCCTACGAGGCCGGCGGAAACTGTGTCATCGAGAGGCATCATCGAACGATCAAATTAATGGTCGCTAGACAGCAATGTTCCGTGCAGGAAGCAGTGCACAGGTACAATATCACGCCGAGGGAAGGAGGGGGCGGTGACGGGGCGCCTGCGGCCACCGTTTATCGTTACCCAGTTCGTGACCTACTGATTGATTTGGAGCGGCGCGGCCCGGAGGTGGATGCGTCGCCTCAGGCGGGGTGGCGGGGCGGGGATCGCGTGTGGGTGCGCCGGCGGGGGCTCGACCGATGCGCCGATCAGTCGAAGGCGGGCGTTGTTACGGGCGTTCAGTCGGATCAGGTCGTGGAGATCGATGGTGTGCCCTGGCACGTGCGGAACGTGCGGCGTCGGCACGGTGACCGGAATCAGGCCGGACGGTCGGACCCGTTCGTGCTCGGGGAGTCAGGGGCTCGTACGCCTGCTGCGGATGAGGAGGTGAACACTTTTGATGCAGGTTGGGGCCCGCTTGGGGACCACACCGGAGGAGGGCTTGGCAACCAGGTGGAGGTCGGCGAGGGAACCGGAGAGGGAATCGACCCCGCAGCGGGAGGGGACGACCGAGGAGGGCGTGCGGAGGAGTTGGTGGCAAATGTGTCGGTGTTCGCTGATGATGAGGTGTGCGCTGTTGCCGGACGATGAAGCGCGCGACGAAACGGAACGGGCTTTACCCCGACGGAGCGAGCGGCTGGCGGGGGACGACGAGGAGCGGGCTGCGCCCCGGCGAAGTGAGCGCGTTCGGAGGCCTCCGGCTGAGATGTATGGCGTGAGTGTCGACTCTGAGTGTATGGGGAGGAGGACGCTGCGTCGTCCGCCGCAGGTGCATGGGAGGCATGGCAAGTGATTGCCAGGCGAAGGTGTGGTTTGTTGTTTTGTTGTGTGTGTGTGTGTGCGTGTGTACGTCGCGCTCACGGTGGGTATGCAAGCGGCCGGCGTCGGCTCGGCGCGACGTGTCGGGTCCGTATCACAAGTATCCTAAGTCATAAGTACCAAGATTCATAAGTTCCAAAGCTGCCAGATGACTTCTAGAATATCTGCGGATAGGACGGATTCACAAGTACCCGGTGTCATAAGTTCCAAGAATATTTCTGAATTCTACCGCTAGATGACATCGTAAGTATTATGCACCAGAGCTTACTTGCGCGCCGCCAGATGGCAGGACGCATTTGCTGTGTGCTTCAAAAGGCTATCAAATTCTTGAGCCGGGAAATTCTCAACAAGTTATAGAGATTTGTGTCTATAAAAACCAAGTGTCCCCAAACAAAGGAATGCCGCTGGTTTAGTTCCAGCCTGCCGTAAATTCGTCAAAGTGACGACATATTCATATTCATATTCATTTCGCAAATTCTCCGAATATCTAAGAAATACAGACTCTTCAGAATTCCTTCAAAATTGGTATACATGCAGTACTGGATGAACTGATCATCATGACTATAAAACCTAAGCAGGGCGCCCTTAAACAACTGAGATATTCCAGGTAAAACGTCTGGGTCATTCAGGTCGTGAACTCCTCAGAATTCCTTCAAAATGGGCACAAATGTACTCTTAGATGCGTTGATGACCATGAGCATGAAGCCTGAAGGGACGTTCATGAAAGCAAAATTATGTGTATCAAAACCTCTCCTGGAAAAATTATCCTGGACCAAGGCAGCGATTCAAAACACAAAGCTTTTCTTTTTTAACTTGCACGTCAAGTTAGATTGATATTCGATCCCTACATGTGGAACATCGTGAAAACGAGCATGCTGGTGGACCTCGGTACACTGATTATCGTGAGCACAATCAAGAAGCTGCATTGCTGGTCGGTTATTGGTTTTACGACACATCGACCATTGATTCATGTAGCGTCGCCAATCTCTCACGCCGATTGCTCGCGGGTGAAGAGTAGTGACAGGTGAGACTCGAACCCACAACCTTTCGATTGTGAGACGAGCAACTTACCCCTAGGCCACTCTTCCCCAAGAAGAAGCCGCATTGCAAGGCACCACTGGGATATTCATGGTCATAGCTCAAAGGTCATTGAGATTTCCTTCGAAATTAGCAGATGGGTAGTACTCGATACACTAATTGCATGAGCATACAAGCTAAGAGGAGCATTCACGATCAGCTGAGATATGCCATGTCAAAGGTTAGAGTTTTTGAGGTTGGATTCTTCAGATTCCGTTAAAAATTGGTGGAATAGTCGCAATTGATGCACGGATCATCATGAACACAAAGGCTAAGAGGGCCGTTCATAAACAGCTGAGTTATTCAAAATTAAAGGTCGAGATCATTGTGGTCGGACCACTGATATATATTGTTAATGGCACACATGTAGTCCAGGACTAACTGACGACCATGGGCATGAATGATAAAGCGGCGTTGCTAAACAGTTGAGCTATTCAGTGTCAAGGGTCAGGGTCAATGAGGTCGGACTATTCAGATTTTCTTCAAAGTTTGTACACGCGGAGTAATTGATGCACTGACCATCATCAGCATAAAAGCTCAGAGGGCGGGGTCATTGGGGTGGGACTTCTTATGATTCCTTCAAAATAGGCACACATTTATTCTAGGATGAACTAACCCTCATGAGCATACAAGCCAAGATGGTCGTTCATAAACGGCTGGATTATTTGTGTCCAAACATTTCTGGGTGTGCATATGCAACGATTAATAGCACAAAACGAATATCAATATGCACATTAAGCAACATTGAAATTTGATTTTTACAGGGGGAGCATCGTGAAAACTAGCATACTGGTAGGGTAAACGGAAATGTATGCGTGACAGATGTCCATACTGAAATGTACCGAAGCAAATGTACGTAGGCATAGATGTACGTATGGTAATCGTTCGTCAGCGCATATGTACGTATGACAAATGTAGTTAAGCGCAAAAGTACGTATATGCAAATGTACGGAAGTGCAAAAGTGTGTGTGCCCAAATGTTCGGAGACGCAAATATACGTATGCATAACATGTTCGTAAATATACGCAAGCGCAAAAGTACATATGGCAAATGTACGTATGCGCAAATGTACGCATGTACAAATGTACGCATGCGTAGATGTACGCAAGCGCAAATGTACGGATGTGCAACTGTACGTATGCGTAAATGAACGTACGCACAGAAATACGAATGAACAAAGGCACGTCAGAGCAAAGGTACGTATACGCAAATGTGCGCATGCACAAATGTAGGTGTGCGCAGATGTACGCAAGTACAAATGTAACTAAGAGCAAATACGGACATGTGCAATTGTGCGCATGTCTAAATGTACGTAAGTGCAAATGCATGTAAGAATAAAGGCATATAAGAGCAAATGTACGTAAACGTACAAGTATGTAAACGCATATGTACGTAAAGTAAATGTATGTATAAGCCAATGCGCGTACAGTTACGCATACGTATCTTTACGTTTTCATACGTTTGGCTGGGTACGTATGCCATACGCACATTTGCGCTTACGTATATTCGCTTATGGACCTTTACCTTGCGCATGATTGCTCTTGTGTACATCTGTCATACATCTATTTCTCATGAGTATTTTTGCGCCTTCGTACATCTGCACTTACGTTCATCTGCCTCATGTAAGTTTGCGCATACGTCCATATATGCATGTATGCATTTGCTCTGACATACTTTTGCGCTGACGCATTTTCGCAAACACGCGTACATACATTTGCGATTACGTACTTCTGCGCATTCGTATATTTGCTCTGATATATAATTGCGCGTACGTACATTTGCGCTTACATACATTTATGCTAACGTACTTTTGCGCTTACGTACACTTACACATACTTATGCTTGCGCTTACGTCCATTTGCGCTTACGCATATCTGCGATGATGTATTTTTGGATCACGTACATACCTTAAAATATCAGCAGTGATATATCTCGGTTACACGAACGTCCATTTGCGCGTACGTACGTTTGCGCTGACGTATCTTGCGTACATTTGTCATATGTACCTTTATGCATCCGTGCATTTGCTTACTTACATTTACTTAGGTGTATCGTCATGCGTACATTTGTCCGAGAATCTTCCAGTTGAGCTTGGTGCACTGATTATCATGAGCATATTTAAGAAGCCCTATCACAAATATCTACGGAGATTTCCGGAGCCAAGGACCAAAGGCCATCGAGACCGGCCTCGTCTAGATATCCTTCAAAATTGTTGCACGGGTAGTACTTGATGCACTGATCATCATGAGCATACAGGCTAAGATGGGCGTTCGTAAACAGCCGAATTACTCAAGGTCGAAGTCGGGATCATTAAGGTCGATCTCTCATAATTGTTTCAAGATTGCCACACATATAGTCCAAGATGCGCTGACGGTCATGAGCATGAAGGCTCACAAGGGCCTTCATGAACAGCTGGATTATTGGGCCAAAATATTTCCCGGTGTGTTCATGCAGCGGTTAAAAACAAAACACCAATGGCAAACTGCACGTCAAGCTAAATCAATACTTGATGTTTCCCAGTGGAACATCATGAAAGCCAGCATACTGGTAGAGCTCGGCATCCTGATGAACATGAGCAAACACAAGAAGACGTATTACACAACACCACATATATATTTAGGGTCAAAGGTAAAATGTCATCGAGGTTGGACGCCTCCGATTTCTTTCAAAATTGTTTCTCGGGAAGCACCCCTTGCAGAGGGGCAGAAATCGAAAGTTATTTCATTGATTGGCCCGTGCCAAAGCATGCAAAATAAACGTTCATTCCATTCCGGTCAAAGTTTTAGGAACGTAACGTGAAGAGTTACTGCCCAATTTGGGAACGGGTGGTATATTCCCTTTTTAATTTAATATATGATGCTATTATTTTTTGCGATCTGTCTGTCTGTCTGGCTGTCTGTCTACCTGTCTACCTGTCTATCTGTCTATCTGTCTGTCTGTCTGTCTGTCTGTCTGTCTGTCTGTCTGTCTGTCTGTCTGTCTGTCTGTCTGTCTGTCTGTCTGTCTGTCTGTCTGTCTGTCTGTCTGTCTGTCTGTCTGTCTGTCTGTCTGTCTGTCTGTCTGTCTGTCTGTCTGTCTGTCTGTCTGTCTGTCTTCTTCTTCTCTCTCTTTTTCTCTCTCTCTCTCTCTCTCTCTCTCTCTCTCTCTCTCTCTCTCTCTCTCTCTCTCTCTCTCTTCTTGAAATCAGCTCTCTGGACAGCAGCATTGCTGTGCTTATCGGCGAAAATTCATTTGTGAGTCAAAACAGTACGTGGGCCGCTAGTACGTCGGTCAAGTCGTTGACGCGCAAGCCGTTACATTGCGCGCCCCAAGTAACCAATTCAAACGTCAACCGGCTCGCATGACGGCCTGTATAATTCGCGCAGCGAGAGGTGGGCAGTGATTGGATTAACGGATGCGGGCAGTTACTCCAGAGTACATTTTAGTAAAAGAATACCACGAATGCATATGACTTTCCATTGGTCTCCGGAAGAGCATAGGAGTGGCATCAATGTCCTTGTCTGTAATACCCATAGTTATTGCGGTTGTGCATAGGCTTCGCCGCCAATGAGTTCCGAGGCCCGAATCTTCCTGGGATGTTGGAAAACTTCTGGAAAATATATCATCTTCCGGAAGTTTTCCAGTTTCTGTACCTGGGAACATCTGAATCTGGTGGGAGAATTCGTCAGACGGTGCCATCACGGGTCTGCCGTATCAATGCTACCATGGCCCGCGGCGTGCCGCCCGACTGGACCAGTCTGCCGTCGGCTGGATGTCAGCTAGGCGTCGGCTGCATGTAGAAATTGGCGAGCATTCCACTCACCAGCTGACAGCGAGCCACTGTCGGCATGTTTACTAGGAATATGTATATACATATATATCTACATGCACACACACACACACACACACACACACACAGACACACATATATATATATATATATATATATCATGTATAAGCTATCCGTGGGAGGTACCTCTAGCAAAGACAGACATATGCGTCAAGGGCATCAACGCTGTTAGCAACAGCCAAGGCGTCCAGTGTCATATCTTCTGCTGTGCAATGTCTTGCATTATCGAATAATATCCTTCATGCAATTTACTATCTTCTGCCCCCTCTTCATGCTAATAAAAATCAGATTGATGCCACTTTGGTTCCGTAGCCACAAATTTCTTGCTTGTGAGTCAAGTTTTGTAGTGAGAAGAAGGTAATGCTTGGTGCACCGTATGAATTAAATTCTGGTCGTGTGCGTAACTCGATAACACCATAGGCCGAAACAAGCCGAAAATCTAGTTTCTTTCGACTTTCGGTGTTGAAGAACGGAATTCAAAAGCTGCTTGCAAACCGAATGTAGTTGGTGTATCAACTAATTCTCCATTTAACCCAAAATCCAGCATAATTTTACTTTCGAATGTATCGAGGCCCATCGTTTCGCAAAATTACTGAACATCCTGCTTGGTATTCGCGCTAGCAAGGGGTAACTCTAGTAACTGCAAGGAACTATCAATCTTGAAATGACAAAAATAATCAGAATAAAACAATGGCTAAAAACTGAGGTGAAGTTAAACTTTAACTAAATCGGACAGGTGATGAAGTAAGACGGCGACTATTGCTCCGACATCCAAAGCCGAGAGGGGCCTTTTAACTTTCTCAAATGCCGTGTATAGCTTGTGGTGGCCTGATATAAGCGTGTGATAGATTGCTAGAAGTTCGTTCTACAGTCTAATACGGATACATAATGACATTAAAATTAGTCATAGAATCATACATTCCAACAGCCAGACAGGGTCCCAGTAATAAACCGAGCTAATTCGGGAAGAAGCCGTATGCGGACGCATTTGGCCGTGAGACATTAGTACGTGGACTACCCGTGTGCAATTTTGATGGATATGTGAACAGTCCAACCTCAGTGTCAGTGTCCTGTAATAACAATATAATAACAAATGATAAGTATGTATGTATATACATATATATACATATATATATATATATATATATATATATGCATATATATATATATACCCATATATCTAGATATATATATATATATATATATATATATATATATATATATATATATATATATATATATATGACGTCCTGGTCATCATCTAAGTACCAGTTAAGAGGGGCGTTCATAAATAGCTGGGCTATTTGAGTCGGGATTTCTTCATACATTCTCGGTGCAGATATGATGGACAGCGATGCAAACGAATACAAATCTGGAAGTAAGGTTAGGTTGCTTTTTGAGTATTGCGCGTGGATCATAGAACATGATACTCTAATCATGATGAACACCATATATAATCGTACTACAATACGCAGCGAAGATATGCTGGGTTAAAGTACAAGTGTCACCGTCGTCGGACTACCCATATTTCGTTAAAATTGACATGCAGATACTCCTCCATATCCTGATCAAGGCACATAATGCACATAAAGACTAAGAAGAGTGCTCATAAAGAGCCGTTAACAGACGCCAAAGGCCAGGGTCACGGAAATCGGAGTGCTCATATTTCCTTCAAACACACAGGTAGATCTTGATGTGCTGATCGCATGAGCATGGAACCAAAGAGTTCATAAACACATGAGTCATTCAAAGTCAAATGACAGGGTCAGACTACTCAAATTTCCTTAAAAATTGGCACGCAGGTGGCCTTTGACGCGCTAACCAGCATGACCCTACACGCTAAGAGGGACGTTCATAAGGAGCCGAGTTAGTTAGTTATTTGGGCTTTAGGGCGCTTCGAACAGAATTGATAATTCGCATCCAAGCTGAGTTATTCAGTCAAAACTTCGTCTTGCATTGACGGTATAGATATAACTTACGGCGATAAAACTAATGTGAATCTGTACGTCAACGACTTCTTCAACCGTTGGCGCTCTCCAAGAGGAGAAAAGGCTTTCCTTTCCCCAGAAAATTCCTCTCCACCTGCCGATCACTATTCCAAGATCTCCTTTATGGTGCCGTCATTGCGGTGTGATGTGTCCTGATCCCAGAAGTGTTCAGTGCATGCACTTTCTTGCGTTAGGATGGTTTCGACCAGGACGCAAGGCACCAGAGGAAGAAATTGAGGGCCCTTAAGGCTGAGGCTCCCAATTCATACAGCCCTGCTTTTATGTCTCTTTATTGCAGGGTAGGCAAGATAAAGCAACAAGGGGTCACTCCGAGCAGGGACGTCATATGCCCAGGTGGTCGCAGGCCACCAGGTAGCTGAGGCTTCCCCGGCTGCGGAGGTGGCTGGGACCTCTGTGGAGGGGAGCTTAATAGTGAACAGAGGAGGGGTAGTTCTGGTAGGTCACAGGAGGGAAGTGGCATGAGGTCAGGGGGTGGAGGATTTGGAGAGGGAGACGCTAAGGAAAAGGTTAGTGAGGCAGTGGCAGGTAGGAGGAGAACCTAAGGAAAGGTTAGTGAGGGGCAGGGGGCAGGGGGTAGGAGGGGGGTAGGTCTGCCAACCGACCCAGGCGGTGATAGTAACAACAAATATGTTCCTGTGCTGGATGACTGCCCCCAGGATAGCAGCAGTAAGGCAGCCAGTGCTGGTCATAGGAGACTCGTGTTCAAAAAGATATTTAGAGCGGGCATTTTGTAAAGGTAGGAGGGAGACAGGAGATTCACTCACCAGCTGTCTGTTCGGGCCGAAAGACCTGTGACTTCGCGGTGGCACAGGTCACCAGTGATCACCAGTCTAACAGCCTCAGAGCATAGGGCAAACAGCAATAGGGAGACTAGAGTGAGGAGCTTCTGGAGCATGGGTCCTTCTACCCCTCGAAAATGTTATTGAGTCCGAGAATGCGAATTTGTCGGCGGTCCCCGAGTGAGCCTCCACGGTGCTGTCTGCCGCAGAAAGCCTCGCCTTTTAGTTTTACTTTGTAGACGAGTGATAAGGGCCTTTGCTCAACCCTCGGATGGCCGGCCTTTTGGGGGTCCTGTGCTGGTAAAGTATACGAGCGCGTCCTCGTGGAAACTGAAATGGGGTGGGGAGGGATGAAATTGCTTGCCCACTCGGACATCTCAATATTGTCAGCTGCAACAGAACCCACCCTGCAACAATACCGCCACCTCGGGAAGTTATAGTTCATCTAGTGATAAAAAGAACCCTCAATATGAAAGCCTGTGTTGTATACTTCCAGTGTATATGTTTTATGTCGAGATCCGTTCCAATTGATGAGTCTAAGTGTTTTGTTGCGGGAGGAACCGGATTTTTGCTTCGGGGATGTGGGTCAGTTTGTTTTTTGGAGATAACTGAAGAGAATATGAGATCTCGGATACAAGTTTTCGTGCATGGGTCCAAATGAAAGGGGTGTGTTATGCCTCTAAGGTGAGTTTTTTCAGCTCAAAGTAGTAAGGTGGACAAAAGGTCATCCTTTTAATTGATGTCACTGTGAAAAGGCGCATATCTGAGATAGTTTTCTACCGATCATAAACCTCCCAAATTTTCAGCACGGGAGCTTGACAAAAGTTTGTGAGGAAATCATAGAAACCTAAGGGAAGTGCCTTACTCAGTGACTTTAATCTAAAAGGTTATGGAAAATGGGGGGGTTGGCCCCCCCTCATGCAATGCTTCTAGGAAATGCCTTGAAGAGGACCGTTCTTAAACCATTTTTTTCGGAACCACCAGGCTGGTTCTTCTATCCTTGTTTTTCGGATTTAAGTGAATTAGTTCAAGACTTGACTGTATAAACTCGGAAAGTGACCATAATATATTAGATTCAAGATGTAGAAATATCAAGGATACGGGTAAAGGTTCCAATTTCAAATATGACTTTAACGGCTGAGAGCGGCTTTTTGCCATCAGGAAGAACCAATTCTCCTCCATTTAAATGTCGTGAATGTGGAAAGTCAAATCTTACTTGAAGGAAACTGACGTAGACGTCCCCCAAAAGAAGACGCAAAAGAAGGGAAGCCAGCCCCAAACCCCCCCCCAAACAATTATATTAAAAAAACCCCTATAGCTTTTAAGAAGCCTCCAATGTCGTTAATCTTGGTATTGGCGTATCGAAAGTGCTAGAGACACGTGAAGCAAAACCAGAGCAGCAAGCGAGCAAAGATTGGATTTTAATAAACCTGTAATGGGGACAGCAAAAGTTCCTTTAGTTCTACATTATGAAGTTTCTAGCCGGTTTTTCCCCGAAGTAAATGGGACTACTTGGGTGATGATGGAGATGGGTTGAGGAGGGAGTAAGCAGCCCCGTCAGTGTTTACTGGAGACAGAATCAGACCGAATGACCCTACCCCATAGTTCAGTGACGGACCGACCACTGTTGATTTCATTGATAGTGATGTTGTTTTTAACCATATTTTGAAAAATAAAGTAAAATAAGGCGTAGACCTATGAAATTTTTGATAGGGTGTTTTAAACTGAAAATGAACCCTGGCATTTCCACTTAGTATGTAATATTTTTGTAGATCAGTTTCACATAATGAAATTCCAACTGATGGGAAAAGGGCAATTATAGTTCTCATTTCAGAGGCGACGGGGAAATGAGAACTGAGGCCATAAATCTCACCCCTAGCGGAACCCTGAACCAATTAATAAGGATAGAATGAATAGTTTTCTGGAAGGCTAATTATCCGTAAAATGATCAACTGGCTGTAAAGACTATCAGCCCCCCAACCCTTAATTTTAAACAAAAAAAAAAAACTTAAACAGGAAACTGAAGGATAGCAGATTCTGGATTTTAGTAAGGCCTTTGCGGGCCCATAAATGCTATATTTATATTTCAAACCATGGTAATGGCGGCTAACTAAATGGATAGAGTTGTGGCTTTCAGATAGAGATGTTAAAGATGAGAGGAATGGCCGTCTCGAAAATGTCTCTTGGATCCCTAATAAAAATAAAGTGGCCCGTCCTTATATTCGTAATAAAACATTGAAAGTGGCCTAGCGCGTAGGGGTAAATAGCATAGGGCGACTAGAGGGAGGAGCTTGGGAGTACGGGCCCTCTGGCCCCCCTCAAGGGTACCATAGAGTCATTATAACGAATTTGCCTTAGGGCTAGAGCCCCCTGAGGGTCTAGGGCACTGGCGCTACGCCGGTAAGAAAGCTCTGCCTGAGCTAGGTTTTACATTTGTAGACGAGTGAGCGGTTTATGCTCGGGACCTCTATCAGGGGAGGCCTGCTTGGAGGGGTCCTGTGTTAGGCAAGTATACGAGCTGTCCTTCAGGGAAACTAGAAATGGGGGGGGGGGATGAAATTGCCTGTTAACTCAGGACTATTCCATATTGTCAGCCAGGCAATAGAACCTCAAGTCTGCAATAGGACGCGCAACTCAAGGACGAGTTATAGTTCTCTAGTGATAAAAGAACTCCTCAATATGAAAGCTAAGGTGGTTATGGAGCTTCGTTATGGCGATGTTTAATGCTCGAGTATCCGTTCCAATTTGATGAGTTCAGTGTTTTGTTGCTGGGAGGAACCGGACTTGTTTGCATTACGGAGGCTGGGTCAGTGAAGGGTATTTTGGAGATAACTTACGGACTATGAGATTCAGGGATAAATATAAGCTTCAGCAATAGGGGTCCGCAGAAAGGGGGGGGGTAATGCTCTTATAAATAGCTTATTCAGTTCTCAAAAGTAGCAGGGGGGATAAAAATGTGTCGTGGAGTCCATTTGGCTTGATGTCACTGTGGAAAAGGCACAGCATACTCTAGGATAGGAGCTTCTCTGATCGAACCCGCCATTCCGTGCTAAACTGGAGCTTGACAGGTGATTTGTGAGGAAATCAGTAGAAACTTTAAGAGTGAAGTGCTTTCTTCTCGGTGACTTTAATCTAAAAGGTTATGAAAAATGCTGGTGTTGGCACCCCATCATGCAAATGTTTAGGAAATGCCTTGAAGAGGACCGTTCTAAACCGTTTGTATCGGAACCTACCAGGCTGGTTCATTCTGGACCTTGTATTCTCGGATTTAAGTGACTTGGTTCAAGACTTGACTGTAGGCGAAACTCTGGGAAAAAGTGACCATAACATAGTTAGATTCAGGCACTGTAGGGGAAATTATCAAGGATAATTTGGTAAAGGTTCCATTTCAACAGAGCGACTTTCGGCTGAGAGTTGGGCTTTAAGTGCCTCGAGGGAAGAACTTCTCCATTTAAATGCTCGAAATGTGGGAAAAGTTCAATCTTACTGAAGGAAACTCAGATTAGACTGTCCCCCAAAAGCAAGACGCAAAAGAAGGGTAGGGAGCCAAGCTGGCTTACACCGACGTCTAAAACATTAAGGCTAAGAAAACTGCATTTATAGTTTTTAAAGAAGCCTCAAATGTCGTTAATCTAAAGGCGTATCGAAAAGCTAGAGACACTGTGAAGCAAAAACCAGAGCAGCAAGCGAGCAAAGAACTGGATTTAGCTAGAAACTGTAATGGGGACAGTAAAAGTTCTTTAGTTTCTACAAGCTGAGTAAAGTTTCTAGCACCATTGGTCCACTGGAAGTAAATGGGACTACATTGGGTGAGGATAGTGAGATGGTTGAGGAGCTGAGCAGTTCAATCGTGTTTACATTGGAAGATATGACTAATCTGCCGACCATACACCATAGTTCAGTGACTGGGATCTGGACAATGATGTTGATTTCATTGATAGTGATGTTGTTTACAATCATATCAGGAAAATAAAGCAAATAAGGCAGCGGACCTGATGAAATTTATGCTAGGGTGTTGGGGGAAACTGAAAATAAGAACTGGCATTTCCACTTAGTATAATATTTTGTAGATCAGTTTCACATAATGAAATTCCAACCGATTGAAAAGGGCAAATGTAGTTCCTTTTTCAAGAAAGGAGAAAGAGGGAAAGTTGAGAACTATAGGCCATAAATCTCACTCCCTGTATGCGGTACTGAATCATTATCAAGGATAGAATAGTTAAAGTTATCTGGAAGGTAGCGATTGATTCAAATACTCAACATGGGGTTAGAAAAGGACGATCGTGTCTCACAAACCTCTTGGATTTCTTTTTGAACTTCGCCACAGAACAATTTGATCAGGGAAATCAGGTTGATGTAGCTATCTTGACTTTAGTAAGGCCTTTGACAAGGTACCCCCATAAACGGTTAATGATACAGCTTCAGTCCCATGGTATTGCAGGTAGCATCTTTAAAATGGATAGAGTTGTGGCTTTCAGATAGACAGCAAAGAGTGATAAGCAATGGTACAAGTCTCTGGCAAATGTTCTTAGTGGAGTCCCCTCAGGGGTGTACTAGGGCTTATTTTATATTTGTAAATAACATTGAAAGTGGCCTAGCGTAGTTTTGAAATTTGCGGATGATTTGAAGGTCTTTAGAGCAATAACTGGTCAGGATGAGCATATCTCGCTGCAAAAAGACTTAGACGAACTTGTGAAGTGGTCCGAAGAATGGCAAATGAAATTTAACTTTGATAAGTGCAAAATCATGCATGTAGGTAAGCAGCATATGAAGGCTCCATACTTGATGGGTGGCCAAGTGCTATCAGTGACTCAACAGGAGAAGGATTTAGGTGTTATTCTAAACACAAAACTGGGGGCATCAGAACAGACCAAGGAAGCCAGGAAGAAGGCACTGAGAATGCTCGGGGCAATAAATAGGAATGTATCATACAGAAGTGAGGAAGTGATCAGGAAGCTTTACTGTGCATACGTCAGGCCACATTTGGAATACTGCATCCAAGCTTGGTCTCCTAGCTATGAAAAAGATTGTTGGCTTTTGGAGAGAGTACAAAAGAGGGCTACAAAAATGGTTAATGGCATAAGCAACCTGGCATATGAGGAAAGATTGAAGAAATTGAATATGTTTTCACTTAGATATAGAAGGCTGAGAGGAGATCTCATCGAGGTCTTTAAATTTGTCAATGGTCTGGAGAGGGGATACCTTGGGGAAATGTTTGAATTTAACAGAAATGATGCAATTAGAGGTCATAAATTCAAAATTAAAGTTAACCACAGCAGAACAAGGTTAAGGCAAACTTTCTTCACCAACAGGGTAGTGGAACACTGGAACCAGCTGCCAGAAAACATCGTCAGTAGCAGCACATTGAACATCTTTAAAAACAGCATAGACAATCATTATAAGAATATAGGGCTTGCTTTTCAGTATTACAGGGAGGGCTGATTAACAGTTTTGGTGTGCAACTGGTTCAGTGTACAGAGTGCAACCAAGAAGGGCCCTTGTGGCTCATAGTTGCACTAATCTTTTATGTCTTTATGTCTTTATGTCTTTCTTCACGTCTGGTGGGATGTCCTGCCACGATCAACATTAATGGACCCGCCTCTACCAAGAACAGTTGAGGCCTGGAACCCTGACAGAACCTGGGTCGCATCCGCTGCTCTAAGACTCATTCATGCGGGTATTACGTGTGCCTCGCGCTTGTGTTACTAGACTACTCGTGTTGCGTGATATCGGGGGGATGTGGTGTGGATGTACTCGGGTAGATAGTGCCTGTGGAACTCGTGATGTAATCTTGATTGGGTGTTTTTTTTTCGGTGTACATTTTTCCTGTTTCACATAATCTTGTATATATAGGCTTAACCCAGATACGCCCCTGTTGACCTCATTTGGCCTCAACACTTTATGACTTCATCCCACGATTTTCCCGACGATGCCCGATCGAATTATAGTACCGTGAGGTCACACGAGCGCCTTATTTGCCCTTGGATGCTGCCACAATTATTGTTTATTGCAATACGGTTTATTTATGACGCATGTTGAGGGTTTCCTCCTATCCGTTTGCGAGCTATTTTTTGTATGATGATACACGCGCAATAATCGAAGATCAGTATAACATGGCCAGCGGCGGAACTAAGATTTGGTAGGAGGTTGGCACCCAAAATTTGTGTGCACCGTCTGTAGGTGGAAGTGTCCCTATAATTAAAATATTGTCTCACAAGGATGGGCTGCGCTCCGAAAACTGCGTGTAGTTTCTGACGGCATAGAACCATAGCAGGTATTAGTCTTTGACATTTATCAACGTAGTTTGGAGCGCATATCTCCGAAAACATTACACCGCCTGAGGAGAGTTCATCTCGTTTCCTCTCAGATGATTTATAATTCGTCACATCGGCCACCATGTGAAGATGTGGCCCCACATGTCAGTCCAGGGATTCTCACATTGGTCCGAGGCCTCTCATGTCGGCTTAGGGGCCCCATCACGATAGCCCTGCCGTTGTATTTAGTGATGAATGGTGTGGTAGAATGTCAACCGAGAAGTTACGCGTATCGCATGTGCATTCAAAACCTTCTGAGAAATGCGAAATAAAGAACATGTCTGCGTCTTTTCATACCGCGATGCACTTCACATATTGCATTCGATATGTCGTAGTCAAATAATGCGGCTTATAATCAACACGCAATAGCATTTTGCGTGCGTATGTGCTCAGTGTGTTTGCGAGGATACCGTCCATATCTTCGCACACTTCAGCCATCACAATCATTTTCATAAAACGGCACACCTGGGTGAAGGTCAAGGCTTGTTTTGTATGTGTAGATGTCCAGCTTTATTAGCCTGACACATGAATATACGATAGCAACCCGAAGCATAACAGGTTGGTGTGAACAGCAGGGTATCGTGAAGTGCAACACACTAATATTCGGTACATGTCCCCCTTGGTTTTAAAGCTTCGCGGAGTTGCTGCAGCTCACGTTATACGCACAAATACGGCGAAATGCTCTAGTCGCTTCACGGCTACGGCAACATTCCATCATAACTAGTATACATATATATATATATATATATATATATATATATATGTATATATGCCATGTGATCACCGAAGCTGGCATCATATGACTGTGCCAAATGTTCCTGCGGTCGCATGCCGTGTGACGGCAGACGCGGACACCGCATGAGCTGCAGTGCGCACGAGCTGCACACCTGCCGGGCACTGTTCAGCTGTATAAGCTAGGTCACAAAGTAAAAAAAAAAGACACAAGACACAGTATTATTCAGCTTGACACGATGGGTGGTGGAAATAAATATATAATGGAACAGCGGATATGGACATAATATCGAGCATATGGACACCAACATTGTTCCATGTCAACTAGATCACTCTCTGGATAGCACAACATGGATGCTGGTTGTATCGCTCCCGAAAGCCGGAATAAATTGTCCACAGGTACGGCACATCACGAACAAATAAAATCAAATACATTGCCAAGGTAACCATTTCATTTCGTAATGGGTGTGATCTGTGGTAGACGAAAATACTACTGTATTTCACGCCACAGGTAACCCTAGCTCAGCACGTGCGATCATGTTCACCGTGTTTGTTGCGACATGACGGGTCGATCGCTATCAGCCACATGGTCATGTTCCACAATGCTAGGACCTTACAGCGCATCTCCCTGATGCCACCACCAATGGGACTTGCACTCAATAACGCTTCGAGTACTTGACGATGGATTCTGACGCTACGGTTTAGACATCTACTGACGCTGCGGGTACAGCGTTCTCGTTCGCTCACTAATGTTGCGACCGTACAACGATGGCTCCCGTCACTGGCATTGCGATGGTGTTCCACAACGCTTCCGTCAGGTGGCGTGCGATCACGGAGACATTAGCCGTGCGACGTGTGATCCAATCGATTCAGTCCCAGGGCTCGCTCTCATCGACGCCGCGTCAGAAGACGCTTCTTGGCACTGCCGACCTTTTGACAGACCATCAGTGACGATGCATCCGCATCATGTTGGCTAACTGACCGTGCGAACGTTAAGCGTACGCCCTGCGACGATTCGCTTGTAGGATGTCAGCGCATTGCTGGTGCAGCCACGTGGTTTCCTCTCACTGCCAATATGACTGTATGACATGCGTTCACTGAAGCTGGCATCATATGACTGTGCCAATGATCCTGCAGCCGCAAACCGCGTGACAGCAGTCGCGAACACCGTATAGCGCATACGGGCTGCAGACCTGCCGGGCACGGTTCAGCTGTATAAGTTAGGTCGCAATGTCAAGAAGACACAATACGCAGCATTATTCAGTTTGACACGAGGGATTGTGAAAATAAATATACAATAGGATAGCGGATATGGACATAATATCGAACATATAGACATCAACATTCTTCCATGTCAACTACATCCCCCTTTGGATAGCACAGCATGGTTGCTGATTGCATCGCTTGCCGAAAGTCGGAAGAAAAACTTTTTTTGGAAAGGGAGGTGAACGTATGAAACACTATAATTATCCTGTCCATGAGTATGTAGAAGATAGGTGACCTTAGTTGACATCATACAGCATTTCGGATTATGGTAAGACACACAGAGACGAATCACAGGGAAACACTGGTCTCTGAGGGTGATCTAAGTGAAGAATAGTTTGTGCATTAAAAAAAATAGGCCAATAAACAAAAAGCCGTAAATCACATACACATGCACACACATGCATACCCACATATACATACATATATATAAGCATGCATATGTATATATATATACACAACCATGTGTGAGTGTGCATGTGTATGTAATTTAGGGCTTATTTGTGTGCTTGCCTACTTCTTTTAATGCACAAACTATTCTGCTTCACTTAGATCATCCTCAAAGAGATCACAGTGTTCCTCTGTGACTCGTCTTTGTGTGTTTTAGCATAACCCCAAATGCCATATGATATCAACTAAGGTCACCTGTCTATTTCATACCTATGGGTTTACACATGCATGCATGTATGTATGCATGTATATATGCGGGTATGCACATATGTATGCATTTTGGAATTCTGCTTGCATACACAGAGACGAATCACAGTGCATCACTGTAGTTGAAAAAGAATGGATTAAACAAACCCATGGACAGGTGGTGCCATTCTCATGAGCATCGGCACTTCTCTAGAAGGCTTCAGTGCACCCCCTCCCCAGTCAACTGATTTCAGTCTAAAGATACCAAAAGGCACCCTACCCTCACACAAATTTATGGATGAACCTCTGTAGAAAGCCAAGGCATCAGCAACAGCCTGAGACTGGACCAACAGTCATGGGCGCAGAAGAATAACCTTGGGTTCTTTTACGACACATTCAGCTGGTAGGTCATGTAGCATCACCGACTTGTCACTGTGCATTACGAGATCCCATCTCAGTGTAAAATAATTGACCATGTGGCCTGGAAATTCACAGTTAATGGAATTATGCTATTTCATCCTTGCCTTAGGTTTTTACCATTTTGCCACATGTGTGGGCAGTCATTATACATACGACTGCTAAATAATGTAAAATGCATGTGACTGAAGCGAAAGGCATACCACGTTTTTAATCCTTAAGTGACGATCCTTTATTTTCTTCCAATCTTCCACTATTCCCAAGCAACTTCTTTCTTCATCCCCACAGTTAATGGTGAAATAATTTTAGGACACTGTCACATCTAAATGCTTTACAACCGACCTTCATAGTCATGGGCTAGGTCTGACATTGTCTGGTGATCAATTCTCTCATTTTTCCCTTGCACCTGATGTTCGTTTTTATCTTAATATATTTTTTATTCCATTCTCTCAAATTGCCCATATTCATCCCATTGGCATTTTGTATGTGTTGGATGTGGTCATTATGCGTGACCACCAGGTACGTAGTGTTATATGTTGTTGGGGGAAATGAGTTATATAATGACTTACAATTGCCACAATGTTGCCTTTGTTCCGCCATCAATAAAACTATCAAAATGGGCCATATGGAGTGTGCCCCAAATCCATTTGGACCAGATCATTTCCTTCATGTATTCTGACCGTCCCCTCACCCCAATAGTACTCCCGATGTGAAATAGTTGGAAGAATTGTGGGTTTTATGATATGAGCACGACTTTTGATGCCTGAGCACTAAAGTACATATCATAAATGTACTCATGGTAAATATACGAGAGAGGAAATATACGTAAAATCAAATGTACATACAGTATATGCACCTAAGCAATGTGTTTAAACACAGACACGTATGCTCAAATGTACGTACATTTGCTGTTGCATCTTTTACGTTTACGTACTGATGCATATGTACGTTTGTCCATGCATACATTTGCGCTTATATACTTTGGCGCCTACGTACGTTTGTGCTTAGGTAAAATTACGCTTACGTGCACATACGTACATGTTCACTTACATATATTTGTAGACATGCAATTTTGTACTTTCGCACTTATGCGCTCATATACATTTGCGCAAATCAGACTTTTGCGCTTACGTACATTTGCGCACACGTACCTTTGTGAATACGTACATTTGCGCCTACGTACATTTCCACATACATACATTATCCATGAGAGCATTTACGCTCACGTACATTTGTCATGCGTACATTTGTGCTTACGTACAATTGCGATACAGACATCTGCGCTTATGCACATTTGCATACGCATATTTGCGTATTCATATCCGCCATGCGTACCTAGATACGTGCTAGGCTACTAAACGTATATTAATCACGACCTAGACGACCATAATTTCTGTCCTGAGGTAAATTAATTTTTGATGCAATTATAACACATGGACACAACTATACATACATGGACCTGAAGCACTTATGTCCCAAAATGTAGTTACCATTTGAAAATAAAAACATCAAATTAAGTCAAACCACAGTAGAAAACAACAAAATATATCTGACAAAATCAGCTACTTTGCACCTATGTATCAAAACATATTTAGATAGGCCTCGATATACATGTCTTATAATTACTGTACTTTGAAGCCTAAATAGCAACCTCGGTACCACATTCATAAACATTGCATCATAAAAATAAATTTCAAGAAATCAGAAGTTACCAGTAACTACAGATGTACCACCTTTACAAGGTATCATTCAAACATAATAATTTTAATCTTAAAAAACAGGTCAGGCTAGGTTATGATGGTGTTTTTAACTTTACAATTGTTCTGGTGGTGGTGGTGGATTGGAGTTTAGGGGCGCGTCGACATCCAGGGTCATTTTGCGCCCATAACTGGAATGCAATCAATCTACGGTGCTGCTATCATAGCTCATTATCCATCTTCACGGATGGGGTATATCACGTCAAGGCGAGCTTGTCGAATGAACATAAAAATATTCCCAGACGCAACGGCCTCAGAGTCGTTCCCTATAAGCATACGTAAAGAAGAGTCAGTGTTCAACCGTCCTAAAATCTGGCGTCGTAGAGGTTCTAGCAGTGTACAGCCAACTAAAACATGGTACACGGTAAGTGGGTTAGAACAGCGCGGACATACGGGACCGGTACGACGGGCAAGCCCGTCGCAACACTATCGGTTATCACTCACGCGCCGTTCTACGCCCCCGCCCTACTCTACTCAAGAACTGAGTCGAGAAGGCCGGGGGTAGTGCTCCTTAGAGCACTTAGAGCACCTGCGTTTACCTCTACCTCCTCCGACACCGCAATCGTCCCCCATGACCTGCCGCCGTGTCGGCAGAAGCCCTGCGGTCTGTCTCCTCGCGGATATCTCGAACGGTATTGCCCGATAAACGGACAAGCTTTCGGATCATGGATATCGTTTCGATCGCTCAGTGTTTAGCTGCTTGCAAGAGACGTCACCGACCCATAAGGAAAGCCGTTCACAAACCTTTAGTCAGCGAGAGCGGAATACTCGGCTCGGGAGCACTCTCTCGCCGTTCACTACGTGAGTTGGCACCCCGATCCTTTCTCACATCTAACGCCGAACATTACCCGCTTTTGCGTCATTTATGGTGACGGGCACCGGCGTCATTACACCGTCGGCATTCCGTCACCTGTTACTCACGGTTCCACTTGCTTAGTGTGAACCTAACTCTCCGGTGGGTACGGGTCCACCCGTGCATTAAGCACTTCGCGGCTATCGAGGCTCTAGGACCACAGGACCCGGTGTGAGCACCGCCATCCGGTCGTACCGGCCTTTTCTCTCTCCTCCCATGTCTGGGTCACGTAACCATTCAAAATCGCCCAGCGTACGACCCTCGACACTCCATCACCTCAACTATGGCGAGGCGAGGTTATATGTTGACCGGTCATTACCGGTCAACATATAACTGTGTGTTGCAAAGGTATGGCCTATTCTCAATCGACAGAGTATTACTTCTTCCCGACTTTTGGTCCGGTGAGAGGATAGCCATTTTCATAGTGTCGGTTTTAAAACCTTGAGCTTACTACACTTCGAATTACAGGATCGTTGCCATTCGGAATGTATACTTGACAATATGGTAGGGTATCGGATCTCTTGGAGGGAGCCGTAGATGGACCACACGGCCATTGCTAATGGCGTGTTTGGCGGTTATTTCAGCAGCTTCGTTTCCGGCGAGTCCAACATGGCTGGATGGTTCAGATTTTGAGCAACATTGCATGCGTATCACGCGCCCAATAACTTACGGCGTAGTGCAAGAGGTGGCTCGTCTACCTCTACCACTACACTAGCAGCCGGTGAGGTGCGAAAGGCTCCAGTAGCGATGCGAAGAGCTACACCGTGGATCACATCAAGGCGACGCTTGGATGTGGCACACGCTCCGTCATAAAGAAAACAACCATAGTCAATTTTAGAACGCACGAGCGATCGATACATAAGAAGCAAGATAGATCTATCTGCTCCATACGAACATCTAGAGACTGTACGCATTACCTGTAGTCGCTTTGCACGTTTACGTGCAAGATCGTTGATATGGGTGGTGTATGTCAGTCGGCGATCCATCCACACACCCAGAAACTTGGCAGCTGGTTTGAATGGTATATGGCGTCCATTGAGCATAATCACGGGGGTCAGTACAAGAGCGTTTGCGACAGAAGTGCACCTTCCGAACAGCCATCTGGAGTTGTCTCTCAACCGTATGCACAGAGCGTGAAGAGGACCATATTGCGAAATCGTCCACGAAAAGCGCTCTCCCTACGGAAGTTGGCAGCGATGTACCCACGTCATTAATTGAAATAGCAAACAATGCAACGCTCAGTACCCTCACCTGCGGAACTCCGTTAGCTTGTGAAAAGGTGCCAGATAGGGGATTTCCTATTCTAACGCAGGAGCAATGACCATGTTGATCATATATCAGTAATTTGCATTCTAGCATGGAAGGTTGGGCCAGGTTAGATTAGGTCATCCTACATTTTTTCTTCATTTTGAGCATTACTTATGGTATAGTACCCAACTCCATACCCCTTTTGGGCAATATTTTGGATCTGAACTGAAAAGTATGCATTTGCAGAGGAAATGTGTGGTTCCTTCATATTACACACACTTATAAACTAGCATGGTAATAAGAAATTTGAGAAAAAGGAAAAATTTACTGAAAATGCAAATATGCATTTGTTCCAGTGAGCTCAGTGTTAAATTATTCCTAAAATAGGGTGCAATATACCACTTTGTGAACACTCAATCAACATCATCTCCAGGGAAGTATCAACATCCTGCTACTTGACACAAAAATAGTCCTTCTTTGGATAAAAACTCCTAAGAGCCCAAAATTTAAGATCCCAGGGCCCCAAAATAAAATAAAATATAAGTATGAGCTTCTTTCCCCCTTTTACCTCCTAATGACCTAAAAAAAATCTAAAAATTTTTTAATTTTTAAACCCCTTTTCATTTTTTTTTTTTAATATTATATAAAATAGGTTATATATTATAAACCCCCCTTTCTTACCCCTCTTGCTTTTTTACTTTTTATTCTTCTTGATTTGGAATTATTGGCCTCTAATTACACCATATCTGTTAAATTCAAACATTTCCCTTTACCTATCCTTTCTGCTGACCATGGACCAAGGCTGGCTTAAATCCTTAACCATATTTGTTGCCCTGTTTTCTATCTTTGCCGCCCTGGTAGCTCAGTTGGTTAGAGCGCTGGCCTGCACTGGTCTCCCCTGTACTGGCAACACAGGGTTCTGATTTCCGCTTCGCGCGCTCGCATTTAGCCCCCCGGCCGGGAGTGTCAGTTGGCAGCTGGCCCGATAAGGCCGGGGACGAGCTACCGGGCGGCCGTGTCGGTGCATTGGTGGCACGTTAAACTTTCGGTCTAAATTCTGCCGTTGAACTGGAGTTCATGAATCGGGTGGTGGGGCCAGGGTTCACGCAACAAGCTCTGCTTGGCAATAGAACCCTGGCTCCTCAAGCCACCCCAACAACAACTCGGATTAAATTTGTTTTAAAAACAAAAAACAAAATCTGTCATAACTAGGTTATCAGGCTTTAATGCAATTTCCAAATGTGGCCCGACATATGCATAGTAGGTTCCTGATACTTCTTTACTTCCATACAACACATTTATACTTATTGCACAAACATACCAAATGTTTTCTTTCTGGCTTACATGCTGCATACCAGCATGTAAGCCAGAAGACATAAAGCCAGATATAAAGACATAAAGACATAAAAGATTAGTGCAACTATGAGCCACAAGGGCCATTCTTGGTTGCACTCTGTACACTGAACCAGTTGCACACCAAATCTGTCGATCAGCCCTCCCTGTAATACCCTGTATTCCTATACTGATTGTCTGCTGTTTTTAAAGATGTTCAATGTGCTGCTACTGACAATGTTTTCTGGCAGCTGGTTCCAATGTTCTACTACCCTGTTGGTGAAGAAAGTCTGCCTTAACCTTGTTCCGCTGTGGTTAACTTTAATTTTGAATTTATGACCTCTAATTGCATCATTTCTGTTAAATTCAAACACTTCCCCAAGATATCCCCTCTCCAGACCATGGACAAATTTAAAGACCTCAATGAGATCTCCTCTCAGCCTTTTATATCTAAGTGAAAACATATTCAATTTCTTTAATCTTTCATCATATACCAGGTTGCTTATACCATTAACCATTTTTGTAGCCCTTTTTATACTCTCTAAAAGCCAACAATCTTTTTCATAGCTAGGAGACCAAGCTTGGATGCAGTATTCCAAAGGTGGCCTGACATATGCACAGTAAAGCTTCCTGAAGACTTCCTCACTCCTGTATGATACATTCCTATTTATTGCCCCAAGCATTCTCAGTGCTTTCTTCCTGGCTTCCTTGATCTGTTCTGATGCCCAAATTTTGTGTTTAGAATAATACCTAAATCCTTCTTTGCAGAGATATACAGAGGACCAGACATGCATTGTATTACCAGGTAAACATGCTCTGTGCTGCTAGGATGTGCAGACAAGCTCATGCTAGTTAGGCTGTTTCAGATATACTGTCCCCTCTATGGGTGTGAATTGTGGAACACTGTGGATGTGAAACTAGTCTCTGCTAAGTTTGTATAGCCCATCACTCCTGCTTGAAAAGGCTAGTCAAGGTTCCTAGGTACTCTCGCAATCATGAAGTGTGTTGAAAGCAGGGTGGGAAAAGGCTAAGGTTAAGGCTCTTCTTTAGTGATTTCATCTCTTAAAACATTTTTTGCACTCCATGTTCATACTGGATAGAATGGACTCCACATGTACTCTGACACAAACATGCAGAAGGAAGAAAAATGTCACTACAAAAGAATACAAGATTAAAGAAAACATCCACCAAACATGGTATTCTACTTACAATTACCAAATAAACTAGCCACTTTTTGTACCATCAAGCACACAGATAACATCCAAACACACACCGCATCAAACCACAATCAACAGAAATACCAACATGTCAAACCTTGCACATGCTCACTGAACAGTGCCCTCCAGACTACAAATTTGGTGATGTGTCTCAGAAACCTGCATCTGAACCACATTGTAGTGGGAAAAGTTGTTGACTGATCCTTTGCTTTGCATTCAGCTATCACATCCAACTGGCATGTGCTGTACTGGTGCAGTAGTGGTATTGGGTCTGTATCACATAGGCTGCATATGTAGGTAGGTGTGTGCTCTGAGCTGAGGGTGGAGTGTGAAGTATTTGTTTGCTTTTCATTTAGCTAGCCTTGCACTGGACCAACAGTGAAAGGAAAGCACATTGCTCCTGTGAGATATAAGAGGTGAAGCTGAGCTGATCATCACAACTCCCTGTCTTGTGGTGCCATCCATCACCCACTTCTTTGTTTCTGCATGCTGATGTGACCAAAAATGACAATGTGCATTACTTATGCATATTACATAGTTAAGTCTACTGACTAGGTACATATTATTTTCCTTCAGTTACTGGTAAATAGATTCCATGCATGAAAAAATATTATGTACATCAGAACATAGTTGTAAATGTACTGAGGAAATCTGTTTGCACTCTGACTCCAAACCCAAAAAGTAGGTTTCCGAATCTGGTTGAGTTTGGATTTTGGAATGCTGCTGTGCCACACGCTGGTGGCAAGTATACATCTTTTATTTGTGCATAGCCTCATGGGCAGCAGCAATGCCATTATAAAAAACACTATGTAAGAGTGAGGTAGATTGGTTGGGCATTATTGCACAAAATCATGCTCAAATTAGGTATGAATATGAACTTGTATCTATGGATTTATTGGTGGCCAGGAAAGCTGACATCAAACACACATTTAGGTCACAGCTGGAACAAATTGTACTGGAAAGAGCTGATCAGACTTATGTGCATGACCCATGGTAAAAGTGAGCAGGTGTGGCGCAGTGGTTGCTGTCTCTGTTTGGTTGTGTTGCTAGTCTGTATGCATGAAGGCATTGTGTGTTGTATGGTAGCCCAGATATGTACTGAGAAAGGTGCAAAATAAAGGTCATCATTATTATTATTATTATTATTGCTAGCCCATACACAAAGAATAGGTAGAGCTGTGTGATCAGGCCTTAATATCTGGATTGTAAACATGTCCATCACTTATGAATATCACCATATTTTTGTTATTTATGCACTGAACATAATGTGGGAGATATTCAAAGGCATCAGCCTCAAATAAGGTGCCCAGTAAACAGAACATGTTCAGATGCCTACCTTTTCCCTAACCAATGTAAGCAGGTAGGTGGGCATCTATATCTTTTTGGCCTTGTGAAATACCAGTCAGGTCTGTGATACATTTACACTCCAGTTTGACGCAGGTCACAACCTACCTACCTACTTACTTGAATTTAGGAACCTATTTACACCACCCTACACCCTACAGTGTAGGGTGTAGGGCCTACACCCTACCTATTTAAGCTTGTTGATCTTTGCCACAAATACATTGATAAATACCTACTCAACGTACACTTCCACGTGTCCGATTACCAACGGCTTTTCCTTTTGCAAAAAGTCAACAGGAATTGTGGTGATTTCTTAGCTCACAACAAATGGCAACAATTTTGAAGCCGTTTGTTATTGTTTATGTGCTGCCGTCTGCCGGCACGCATGTAAGCTCGGGTGCCGCTGAGCGTTTACGGTGTCATCTAGCGGTCGAATGCAGAACTATTTTTGGAACTTATGAAACCGGGTACTTATGACTTTGGATACTTGTGAATTCACCCTGTCTGGAGTATTTTGGAAGTTATCTGGCAACTTTTGGAACTTATGAAACCAAATCTGGTATATTTTGGAACTTATGACTCTTGATACTTGTGACACTTGGTACTTATGAAGGTCCCCCGTGCTTGCGAGTGCGTTCAGTGTCTCGGATTTTTCCTGCAGCCATCGCGTTCGACATCTGCATCTGCATCGACATCCAATCGTCTCGCCCAAGGCCCTTTACATAAGGTACAACCGTCCGGCAATTGGAACTTTTCATGACGTCACAAGTTTTCAACGGCCGATATCCCCATTGCCCGCAATGCTATATAGGGGTAGTTTGTAATGTAATATCTTTTTCAGGAATGAAGCCACAGCTATAAAATAAAGACCATGTGATAGAACACGTCTTTCTCTGCCGAAAATATAATTTCAGTTTCTACCTGAAACTTGCCAGAAACGCGATATAGGAGTTCAAACAGGTGGTCGCATCATGCAGGCTTCGTCTCCAGCTGGCACCGTCCCATAGCTTTTTTTTCACCAACGAATTCCGATAAGGAAGGAATGTGGGGTGGAACTTACGCAAATTATGAGAAGGATACAGGGGTTTTGTTTGATGCACTTTTGAGGGGACACTTTCCCCTTAAATCTCGACTTTTCCAGCCAATAATTTCAGGTCTTATGATGGGACCCCATTGAGTGTACCTTTCAATTCATTTGAGTTTTCCTATTGCCTTCATGCAATGCGTCCCCCAATAATTGCCAGAAGCAGCTCCGCCATCAGCCGCCTCACGATGCCGGGCTGGTCATCCGCCGCGCGGCCCATCACCAGGTTGAATGTCAGCTCAAAGCCATGCACCACTGCCATCCAGCGTTCCGAGGGCACCAAGAGACCGCCACGGCTCACTACGCGAAGCCAGCTGTCGGGCACAGAACTGGGCTGCGCTATGCTGGTTGCCTGACCAAGTGTAGGGTCGATGGCCCGGCATTTGCATGCCACAAACCCTGCCACGAAAGCCAGCGCCTCCAGCTAGATCCCTACCTCATCGCTGGGGTCCCGGGCCGCCATCACCTCGACCAAAGGCATTGCCGGGTGCTCGCCAGCGGAGTCCTCCAGGTTGAGGGGCGCCGGAGGCTGCAGGGTTGAGGCTTGGTAGGCCCGATTGAAGTCTGCTTCCTCCTCGGCGGCATCCAGTTGATCAAGATCCTGAATCTGAAACAGATGAGCATTACCCTGAAGTACACATCATGGTAGTCAAAACTGTTTTGTTTGCGTTCAGTTCAGTGAAAACGTACGCAACACCGTCAGCTTCACTGGTGGTTTCACAGTAAAACTTGGATTGGTAGAATCCAGAATGCAAAGCTTCCCCATGTTTTGCTCCAGCTACACTGTGTTATATCTGCGTGGTCCTGTTACAAGTTCTTAGGTACAGTGAGACATTTTTCGCGAAATATGGTGGAATATAATTACATAATTACCTATGATGTAGCATATTATACACGAACAGTTGATAACACAGGCATAGTGATTGTTGTCCCTATCGTGAATTCAGGTATTTATATATTGGAGAATCTATCAGAACAAGTAAAAAGGTGCTTTATTGGCTCAGACTTGAGCTTCAAAGATTTGAAGATGTTTTAAACAGCCTTGCATCTAACGCGAATGATGACATTGGGCTGCATCCGTTTCGACATGTCACAACTAACGAAAAACAAACATTATTTGAACACTGCTTAGCTATGATCACATATTTACCTGGATGTCGAGGCCCTCGAAGGCATCGTTGGTGAGGCAGTCCAGCCGGCTCTCCGTGGACAAGAAGTCCGTGTCGGCCTCCAGCTGTACCGCACGGCCCCGGCTGTTGGCGGCCACCAGCGGGGACGGCGCCATCAGTAGGATGCGTAGCCGGGACCGCGTCTCCACAGCGTCCGGGGTGGTGTTCTGGCCGCACATGCCCCGGAGCTGGGAGAAGACATTCTCCAGGCAGTCCTGGTTCAGCCTGGAGGTCAGCAGGTACTGGTACCCGGGGACTGTGGCCAGCAGGTCCGCGTGCAGGCCGCGAAGTGAGGCAATGCTCCGCAGTATGCCGTGCTGGAACGGGAGCAGCCCTGCCCGTCCACCGGGGTGCCTTGGTGTGAACTTCCGCGCACTCCCGATGAGCAACTCCATGTCCCGGAGAGCTGCTTCCTGGACAGCCGTGGCCCCCGGGCTGATGCCGTAGCCGCAGCGCTCCAGTCGGGCGTTGAATGGCGCACGGCTGTTTGCGACATCAAACCACTTGTCGACGGTGAGCACGGCCGCCGACTGTGGCTGGCGGCGAGGCAGCAGCTGCCCCATCGCAGTCCCCACGCTGTTGGAGAAGGCCTGCGTGGCTAGATGCACCCTCTGGCCACTCTGACCAGCGGCCTGAAAATATAGGGCAGGTATGTCCAAAGTGCATTTTGGACGATAGCCAACGGCTTCAATGCTAAGTTTTGTTTAATGCGAAGCAATTTCTCAGTCCATTTGTGATCCGTCTCGCAGTTGTAATATCTAAGTCCATCGAGCAACGTTCACCTTAGCCATTGCCAGTGGAGTGGGTGTTGGTGGGAGTAGGGATGGGAGTGGGGATGCGGGTGGCGTTGGTGGGTGATGTGGGCGGGAGTGATGCACCCCTAGGCGTTTCCGCGTATTTTCCGGACTGTTCAACGGAACCCATCCTGACTTCCGGTACCTCACAGGATATTCTCATCTTTTTCAGAAATTCTGGTAAAATTGCTTAGATTATGCAAGGTTGTGGAACGATCACATCACAAAAGGGAGAACCTTGAATTCTGTTCAACAAAGCCATGTATCACGCAGCCTGGCACAACATGGCGAGCCAAAATGATGTTGAATATGTGGTAATTGGGGATTGCACAAACAGGATGATGTAGGTTATTAACCTTTTCCATGTCCTTTGAGGCTTTGAGGTCATTGTCCTGAGTTTGCCCCCAGGATGACATTCGTCACTAAGTGTACAGTAACCCTAAAACTATTTCATGTTTTGAATTGGATTCCCCGTCCATTTTTACCACTTAGCGCCTAGAAATGTTAATTTTATACTATATTATATTAGTTATAACTTTCATATATTCAGAAGATCTGACAGAAAAGCACTTGACGTCCATACAGGTTATGCGAGCAGTATGAGTTGGTCTCGCCGGTTTCGGCGACGGTGGACCTGACTGGTGACGGTCTGGGTCCCGATTTAGCAGGTCATTTAACAAGATTACACTAAGATCAGGTTATGGCAACAAATTTACTGCCAATATACTCACTCGTCTGATGCATCATTGGTGCGTATAAAAACCACTAGTAATAAAAAAACGTGCTTGTTGTCCTTAAGAGCCCTGCTTGCCGCATTCGCGCTGGGATGGTTCGCGCCAACCAAGGCCGTATACAGAGGTAAAATCATAAGCTTCTGCGCACCTTTCCGCGCAGGCTGCCTTATGACGCGCACGATGCGTCACCCGCCCGAGCCGTAACTACGTATGGATATGGGACGAGCGGCGCCCACGATGCAAAGTAGTGAATTGCTTCCAATAAATGTTGTTTTCTTTCTAGTAACAAACTAAAATCTGTAGACACGTCTTTTTCCTTCAGAACAGTGTCAATTTTGTCAGCGTGAAATCAGAAACTTAGGCTATGGAACGCAGTATGTGAAAGGCTTCCATTTCGCGGCACTTACTTTATAACGATAGGGTCGCGGGAGTGTGTGGAGGCGATGCGCTCTACTCGCGGTAGCATTGAGGGAGCAGCCACCCTCGCAGTCTGGGAAAGGTGTTAGCATTAGTATTTTGAGTGCATTCACAGACATTGCTAGCTTTAGATTAACTAACTCGCTCCATACGATCAGCTGAAGCCCGCCCCGGGCATGGACGCATCCATGTGTCCTTGTGAAATTGTTGCATGATGTTTGAGACCTGCATCCAAACAATGCACAATACTTTTTCGCTGCTTAGCTCGAAGTCAACGTAGATCGAACCAGGCTTGCCCGTCAAAATACATTTCCCACTGGTCTTAAGCGGGAAGACTTCAAATCATGCTACGAATCGGACATAAGCCAGCACATAACAGCGCAGCCATACTTTTTGTAGTGAGAGGCCTCAATCTGAGAGGGGCTTTCTTCACACAAATCTTATCTTATGGGGGTGAGACAAAGGGTGGGGCGCATTTCGATGGAAGGAGGCTTTCTGGGTGTCAGAGTAGACAACAAGATGGTCTACTCCGATCCGGCCTTTTCCACTGGGGGTATGGTGCAGGGTTGTAGTCGGATTTATGGGCTTCATGCGGTTCTTGCCACTAAAGGGGCGGGAATTTAACAAGGGCCGTATCTTTGTATGTTTATTTTAGAGTTCTTGTATCCTACAACAAATGCTGGCTCCCCTCTTCACCTCCCCCGCCCAATAATTTTAAACTTTGAAGCGGGGTGTACTCTCGATCAATTTGAATCCACCTATTGGCTTCATGCATTGTGAACCCCCAATTATTTTCAGAAGCTTACACCTATGACTATGCACCTCCCCCATCCGTTGCGCCGTTAACAAGAATGAAGCCCAGAGGCGAATCCACGGGAAGCGGGCCAGGGGTGTCATAATATTATACCGGGGAGGGAAACGGCCAGGCACGCCATATGGACGAAGTACGAAACGTTTTGGAATGCTTCCCCATTGGGAGGGGACGAGAGTTACCGCGGAGTCCCAGTGGACTGGGTCCTCGGGCTTCCCAATAGTGACGCTCCTGCAATCGGGGAGTCCCCTCCCAATGTCGCCAAATTTGTAGCTAAATCGACCTTCATTCACGATTTGCGGCAAAGCTGGGGGAATTTTACGATGAGAATATTGTATAAGTTAATTCAGGCTCCAAGCTGCCCAACATTGATGGTTTTTTTTTAAATCAAATTTGGTGAACATCAATATTTGTAAAGTCAAAACCAAACCATGGCGTAAAATAGTGCTTCCGGGTCCGGAATTGCACAAGAGGAGCTATAAACGATGGTACTTGTCATGCAAATCGTTATTACGAGGAGGTTCGTTGTGAACCCCAGGAAATCCTTTCCATCCTAAGGAGGCTTCCTCTGAGGTTGGCCATCCACCCCCTTCCCGGCAAAACTTGATAACGCCGCGACCGGAAGAAGAGAGAGTATTTGTCACAACCATTCGCACCGGGAGAGTATTTGTCACAACCATTCCACCAAAGCAACAGAACACGTGCATATACGGTATGCGAGTATGCTAGCCTTTATACTTTACAAGCTGTAGGGAGATGCTTATGGAGCGATAAATTATCGCTGCTTGAGTATCAATAAAAAGCAACAAGACATCCAAAAACAAATATCAAGAAAGGCAAAACAATTCGATCAAGGTACACCGGTATAATTACTGGCGTGGTACACTGATAAACCTCATCCAATGCCATGCTCCACAACTATTTTAGCCCCATAATTGTCCCTAGCCATACTGTCCATAGCCCAAGTAACACATGCCTATTCAGTGTTCATGGCTTGTTTTACTTAGATCATTGTGATACAATACGATTAAGGTAGATCCAACAGTCCGACTGAAACCCAGTGCCTATGCGTTGATATGTACATCACCTTACAGGGCTTACATCTCACCATCCGGGGCTGACACCCCAATTGACCAGGACTGGTACTTCAGCGTTTGTGACTAACACTTCACTGGTCGCGGCCGCCACCTCACTGACCAGGGCTGACACCTCACTACCCAGAACTAACAATTTAGTGGCCAGGGCTGACATCACACTGCCCAGGACTGCACCTCACTGACCAGGGCTGACAACTCACTGACCAATGGAACACTAACTGCCAAGGACTAACAATTTAGTCACCAGGGCTGACACTTCACTGTCTAGAACTGGCACTTCATTGTCTATGGCTGACATGTCACTGCCCAGAACTGACACTTCATTGCCTGTGGTTGGCACATCACTGCCCAGAACTGACACTTCATTGTCTATGGCTGACACGTCATTGTCCAGAAATGACACTTCACTGTCTGTGGCTGACACATCTCTGCCAAGAACTGCCACTTCACTGACCATAGCTGACACATCACTGCCCAGGGGCTAACACCTCACTGCCTTGGGGATGCGCTTTGCGAGAGACTCCGTCCAACAGGGTTGTGGCTGCTGAAGTCTGCCGTGCGCTTCCCATGCCAGCCGACACATTACTTCCTACTCCTGGCGTGTTGGCGCAGCTGTTTGAGCTCCCGTCGCACTGCACTCTCTCTGGCCGTCTTCTGCTGTAGCCACCTGAGGCGCAGGTGCAGCCTGGTGCTTGCCAGCTTTCGAGCCACGCGCGGGTCCAGCTGACTGCGATGGCTGAGGACGGCCGCCGTCAGGCGCCGCACAATGCCGGTGTCATGGCTGACGGTTGGTCCCATGATGGTGGAGAAGTCAAGCTCGAACTGCTCCACCACAGACATCCACCAGGTTGATGGCACGTACAGCTGTCCTCGGCTGATGGTCGCCAGCCACGCGCTGGGCACAGCCGCCATGGCCTCTGGCGAGGCGATCGACGTGGGTAAGCCCAGGTCGCCATCTATCCCGGACATTTTGTGGGCCACGTATCCAGCCACAAATGCCAGGGCATCCTTTTCCACGCCTCCGGGGGCCGCGGCTGCGCTGGTGCCAGCGTCGTCCTCGGCAAGCTCGACTGAGCGAGCGTATGCATGCTCCAAGTCTCTCACGGCTCCGTCATTGGCGGGTTGGACGAACTGTGGAGCAGATTGATTTGGGCTTTAGCGCGCATCGAGCAGATCGATAGTTTCACATATATGTCTAGTTGTCGTGATTACCAATTACCTGGTAATGCAACGTTCGTGTTTGCCAGAAATTCGCCTTGGTTATAGCTACTCGTAACTGGTATTGTGACATCTTATTATGCGAATACACGCGCGCGCACACACAAGCATATGCACAAGGCCAGACCATGTGTTCCACCATCTTCCACTATGAATTTACCATTGAATATACAATATTACTCAAAAGGAGACGAAGTAGGCTTGAGTATTTGAATACATCAGAATTTAAATGGTGTGCGACATCAGGATTTATTTGATGTAACTGGACATTAATATCGAATCTCCTTACAGGGATAGAAAAAACTGGCCTACGCACTGAAACATCATCTGATATACAGGACTTGGAACATATTTGCAACTAACCTGTATGTCAAGTCCATCCAGCGCCGCACCGCTGACAGAGTCCGTGGCAGGCATAACGGGGACACCGCCGGTGCTCAAGAACGCGGTGCTCTTCTCAACCTGCACGGCACGGCCTGGGCAGGCGACAGCCTCCAGCGCCGATGGTGCCATCAGCATGATGCGCAACCGTTGGCGAGCCTCCACAGCGTTAGGGTGAGTATTGTCCCCACACATACTTCTGAGCTGCGAGAATACATTTTCCAGGCAGTCCTGGTTCAGATGGGACGTCATCAGGAACTGCACGTCCGGATATCTGGCCTGTAGATCCTGGCACAGGCCCCGCAGTGAGGCTGAGGTGCGTAGAATGCCGCGCTGGAACGGTAGCAACGCTGGGGTCTGTCCACGACGAGAGGCGCTGCTGACCTTGAAGGTGCCGGAGATCAGGACGTCCATGTTCTCCAACGCTGCGTCCTGTGCCGTCTTCACCTCTGGCGAGTAGCCGTAGCCGCACCTCTCCGGCTTGGAGTCCCAGGCCGAACTGCTGTTCATGACGTCGTACCACTTGTCGACGGTGTCGATGGCCCGTGCAAGTTCCTCATGGCCTGACAGCCTGGTCGCCATTGCGGTGGCGACGCTGTGAGAAAATGTGTGCGTGGCGAGGGATACTCGCTGGGCAGTCTGACCACGAGCCTGCAAGAGGTGAAGCCACATTCAATCAGAATCCCAGAAGTTTAAACACCAAAACGACCGAACAAAAATGTCCATCAGAGGTAAACGTTTCCGAATCATACTACGATGCCTGTGAATTATATTATACGTCGATGACGTATTTTCTCCTCATTGGTAACTCACCTTAACATATCAAGAGCCAAAGTGTCTTTAGTAATCCGTTTTCACCCATCCCACCGCCGGTCAACAACATTTTCACGCGATTCGTAGGTAGATCTATCGAGGCGCTCCGGACTGAACAAAAGTTGTTCGGGTGTTCCATTTCAGACATACCCCTGAGATGAGCAAATGTGCATGCATATGTAGACATACACTCATACACACAAAAATACATGAATACACAGACATACACCCCAATACATACGTACGATCCGGACGGTTCAAAGAGGACCACGACATAGAGCGTTGAGCACATTTCAGCTTCATGTATATATTATATTATATATATATATATATATATATATATATATATATATATATATATATATATATGTGTGTGTGTGTGTGTTCTATACACCATAATCGGCAGAAAATGAAACCTAATTTTTGCAAGACGCCAGTATCGGCTGAATTTGATTGCTTACAATGCACATACGTAACAAGTACAAGCGCGATTTGCACAGCTGACTTACCTGCTCCATATCGAAAACAAATCCCCAAATTTGAGCACACTAAACCAAACTATCGGAAGTAGCTCGACTTATTTGGAAAATCCACCGCTTCTATGAATATTGCGTCACAAGAATGTGTATATTCTTACGAGCTACCAAGACGGCGCAATGGTGTTTAATCCACAAGTTTTCTCCAGCATTAGAGTTGCCTCATAGCCCACTTCTTGCCCTCGCTCGTCCAGCGACCCTGATGGCACCTCATACTAGTATAACTTACCTGGATGCACAGGTCGGTGAGCTTAGGGCATAGTCGCAGCTCTCCAGCGTCCAATGCGCGCAGCTCCTTGAAGGGGGCTGCGTTCAGTAGCACATGTCCACCAGTACAGTGTGAAATTTTTCAAGAAAATAGGTGGAAAAAACCCCCCAAAAAAAAGTCAAACCCCCCCCCCTTTCTATGGCTTTTGTGACATCCTTGCTTACTAGCTGCTGATTATGAAGCCAACATAAACTCAGCTGAAGACATCCTGATGCCCTCCAACAATTCAAATATGCCATAGTTGTGGTGCACCAATGACCTCTTATCAGGAAATCTCCTGAAACCGTATCATAGAGCCTCTTCTGTTTCAGATAGTCTACCCAGTATCCTGAAACCCGGTATCATCCAGCACTCATTAAGTCCTTATTCAGCAAGCAATGAAGCCCTGTATTGAATACAATATGCAGGCTTATCAAAGTTGCTCAGTTATAAATTATTCCACTTTCTAAACACTCAATCGACATCCTTCTCCAAGAAGTATCAGCATCCTGCTCATTGATATGAAGTATTTATGTCTCCTTTGTAACAGTATCTTGTTTATAAATAGCATGTACATGCCCTCAATATGGAATGGTGTCACGTGAACATTTTGCAATGCAATTTCGGGTTAAGGGATGACCTATGTGATATGGGATACAATACCAGTTCATCATAGTTATTATTCTCCTTATCCCGAATACATCTTTTCTTAAATTATTAATCTTAAAACAAATGATGAAGGTCCAGTCATAATCACCTACACCATGAACTCAAATTTTAGTCTGAAAGGCATCAAAAACATTTTAAATTACACTAATTACATGTCAAATTTCGACATCCTGCTATGCTCATTTCGACATCTCACACCTAATGAAAAACCAATATTTTAACCCTGCACCAGTACCATCTGGGACCAGCAGACCACCACCTTCTTGCATGGTGTGATGGCGCACCAGCTTGATGAGATGTGGAGCATCAGCGAACACACACAGCTTCCTATAATGAGAACAGGATTGGAGAGGACCTCAGGATAGGAACCCAAACGTGAAACAAAAATCGTTCTGGCGTTTCCATGGTGAGTGTCTCTTCGTTCTGAGCATAAGCTAAGCTCACAGGTGTCTTACTTTACTTAACTCCAAAGGGCAATGGGTAGTCAGTTCAAATTAAATGATTCTGATGAATACATAACTTAAAAAGGAATAACGAGCAAGATACACATGAATATTATTCAGAGCAATCTGAGAAGGAGCGTGTCCACTAACGAAAAAAAGCAGTATACAGAGACTGGCTTCCATATTTTGTACTTCTAACATAGAGATCACAAGCTGATGCACAACACTGCAGCTGCACACAAGTCATCTGTCTTCCATCAGCCCTTAGGACATCACACACAAAGATAAACTTGTCATGCTAAAATTCACACAAATACAGTGTTTCAACAATAGGTTAGCCGAAACTTGCACACAATATTGTACACTCAATCACACCCACACCTGCATGGCACACACACATACATACATACATACACATACAAACACACATACATACACACACACATTATATATATATATTGCAAATTTGTCATATGTTGTCAGACCCAGCTTATACAGTGAAATATTGGGTGTGATAAAGTTGTCTGTGCACAGCTAATAAGGTAGACATCAAAACTGCGGAAGGCTTTGCTTCGTCACGAACTAAGTGATTGCATTTCCTCAATTGAATGATTGCATACTCATTGGATGACGTAATTACCTGTCTGGGTTCGCCGGGTGTTTCATCCACGTCCTGTCTCCGACGACACCTGCTGCACGCCACATGCCCTCGTTCGATGTCCCCATGTCACTAACGGCAGCAACGACGTCGAAGCCGATATCATGCAGCGCCGTGACGACCTCCGCTGCCTTCGGCACAGTCATGGGCGCATCCAGTTCATAGAATATTGGCTGCTTCCAAGATGAGCAAAGGCCACGGATCATCAACAGCTGGAGCTTTGACCCGGCGACGACTTGGTCGGAGGTCTGGTCGTAGGCTACCTGGCCATTCAGGGACATCTCGTCAAAGCACATGACGCAGATCCTCTCCAGTGGGCTCATGGTCTGGACAGCAGACTTCAAAACCCACAAGGCAGCGTCCATCAGTCCCGGCGTCACGCAGAAGCCTCTTGTCCACCTTGAGAGGGTGCTGCTGGAAGGTAGAGGGAGATGGAGGGCATGCTGTGCGTAGGCATATGCCTTACGGCTGATGCAGCGCAGGCCCACAGCTTTCGCCACATCTCCAGCTTTCCAGCGCTTGTGCTGCCCAGTCGCGAGACGGTCGAGCTGCCCCTTGCTGAGGACGTCGTCTTGCTGAAGCTGAATAGCGGCCGCTGCCTGTAGCTTGAGCTGACGGATTTCGCGTTGTAAGTGCGACTTCTCTTGGCGCCACTTCAGCAGATCCAGTCTGTGCTTGGCCTGCATGAGATGCAGCTGCCTCTTCAGCGTCCGGACGAACAGCTGGTAATTCCTGAAAAATGGACAGGGAAACATTGTACAAACATTTTGAGCTCCATGTGAGATTTGTTGGAGTATAAACCCTTCATAATTTTAGTATACGTTTTGCATCGTGCTCAGCTACAATTTGTCATGCTGTATTTAGTATGATGCACAATCTGTGGATATCACTGCTATTTCAATAATTGTAGTTATAAATCACTACACAAAATACTAATGATATTAAATATGGTCAAACTTTAAAATGTACCTTCACCATGTACGAAACAATTAACAGCTAATGATCATAAATGTTTATTGTGTGAGGTATTGAAGATTACCCATGCATATATATGTATATATGTATGCATATATATATATATATATATATATATATATATATATATATATATATATATATATATATATATATATATTTATTCATTTATTTATGTATACATGTAAAGCTAAAGTGGGATGCATGTGATACAAGTACTCCAAGGCGACGCCGGAATTTTTACATTGTGCAATAGGACTGTAAGGGAAAAATGATACAAAGCCATGCAATATCATAAAGCCATCTGTGGCACCAAACTTGTCCCAACAGAATCATGGGCTCTTAAAATATTGCACAGTAGAATATTATTTTATTATTAATATGGCAGGAGTGGCTATTGGCAATGATCAATCTAGTAATGTTCAACTAGATCTAGAGGATCTAAAAGTGGTGATCAATGGCAGATGTCTTTCAACTATGAAAAATGCAAGTTATGCATATGGGTCTGGAGGTGAGACTTTCACATATACAATGGGAGGTAGGACACTGGATATTATTGAAGAGGAAGGAGATTTAGGTGTGTTTGTCTCAAATGCCCTTGAAGCAGAAAAAAACAACAATTTATTTCAACTAGGACCAGGGCAACCATAATGATGGGAATCATTAATGGAAATATAATGCATAAGAGCAAGGAAGTGATGAAAATACCATACCTGGCCTATGTGCAACCACACTTGGAATTTTCTGCACAGGCATGGAGCCCCTACTTAGGAAAATATATAGATATGCTAGAAAGAGTGCAGTGCAAAGCCACTAGACTCATTAGTGGACTAGGTAAATTAGAATATGGGGTAAATTAATTAATCAGGAGTGCGAGGTATAAGAGCAAGGAATTCATGAAAATACTGCACTTTGGAATTTGGGATGTGTCATTGGTTGGGGTGATGAGTGTCTTTTTATCCAGGCTCAAGGTGTCTTCCCTTTACATACTTAACCTGGATTGGCCCTAGTGGCTCCTATTAAGTCTGACCACTTTATGACTTGATAACCCATTTTCCCCATGTTCCACAATCAGTTCTCTGACAACACTTGTCATCTGCACACCACCAGAAATGCAATTGCATTTCTACATGCCACAGTCTTCCTACAACCCTTACCAAGTCCACCACAAACAACAGATGCTTCCTTCCAATTTGGGAGATGACCTTCATCATCAACATGTTTCAAGTTACCTTTTTTTTGCAGAACCCAAGCAAGGTGAGGCACTGGCAGATGATGATTCCAACAGGCCACTAATGACTTTGTGGTCACTCCGCCTTTGACGTCGCTCATCTCTCCCTGCATCACTGTGAAACAAAAAACTTGTGGGTGCTGTATGACCAATGCAGTTGATGCACCCCTAAGCTTAAATAACCAAACAACCAGAAAACTTGAATAACATAGTCCAATCATAATGATGATGAACACATCTGAGGGAACTTTAATGCAGGAAACAATAGGAATTTTTAAAAACATACATATGTGCATCCATATATGACTGCACACATATGCATAAATATATACATACATATATAACACATGTGCTCACATCCATGCATGTTAAACTATTATGCCTCAGGAACACATGCAAAGGAAAACATATGAATAAGAGATGAAATATATAGAGATATATATATATATATATATATATATATATATATATATATATATATATATATATATATATATATATATATATATATATATATATATATATATATATATATATATATATATCATAGAAACAAATCATACAAGAACTTGGAACAAACAAAGAAAAACATGGGTGTGAGTGTCTATGCATGCATCGTCCACCAGCGTTCTCCCATGATATGGTGCCCAAACATGTACCTCTAGCAGGGAAGACCATTAAGCATACCTCTTGCCCTCTGTTATCCAGTGGCCCTGATCGCACATGATATTGGTGCCATAGTTGGCATTCAATGATATGCATAACACATTTGTACCTAGAGGATGAGGATGGGAGGTCCACAGAAGGAATTGCATCAGGCCTTAGGGATGGCTTATGACAGGCTTCAGGCATCATCTTCAATTTCAACAAGTATGATGCATCATAATCGGCACAGGTAAAGTGATTGGAACAGATGTAGGCCTTCTTATAATCAAACTGGTCTGCTCGAGCACATTTTTGGATCCAAATCTTGCGATTTTTTAAATCTGTTGGAAACCGAAACACACTGACACCCTGGGCCATCTTCTTCTTTCCTTTCCCTCCTGACCACATCTTGCAACTAGCAACTGAACAGTTCACCATGACTGACCTTTCACCTGTAAAGAAAGCCAATGTTATAGGCTAGCATAGTATCTCACTCAATATTGTCCTAGTGTGGTTTCTCACATAATTATGGCTTCTACTTCCAAATCCCCTTTTCATGTACTTACTCAGTAGCATTTAGTTGACCCATGATGGTTGCAATTAGATTCTGGCTAGATATTCAGCTTATGCTTCAGTAGGTACATTATCAAACTTAATGTCACCATTTCAAGTCACCAATTCCCAAATAAATCGGAGAACTATCTATCTCCATATCCTACCTTAAGAATTTAAAATAACATCCACTATGTCTGATGTTCGGTTAATGTCAGGTGCATTAACATTTCACAATAATATGAAATGTCTTGCATTGCACAAAATGTGCTGGAATAGCACTATAAAGCTTGACATGGAATAACTTGAACATAAATGCAAACAAATGATTCTTTTTTGCAGAGTAGCAAGCAATTTTGGTAGTTCCTTGCAACTTATTCTGCCAGGGAACTCCAGGAAGCAGATGGGGAGCATCACATTAGACAGGATAATGTGCAGAACTGTTAATGCATGAGATAACACCAACTGAGATTGAGGTGCCTATTGGCCCACAAACTGCCTATTGACCCACAACCAGGAACATCTCATTGAGGCATGTGAAGTTTTTCCAGCTCCAACTATGGAAAATCCACAAGCACAAGCATATCTGGCTTTGACAGGCAATGACAAGAAACAGTTTTTGCCAACTGAAGAGCTCATCATTTTTAATATGTTTGACAATATATTATGGTAATCATTCACCAGACAATCTACCATTAACTCAGCCCATTGGGAAGTACAAGGGAATCCTCAGATTACGTCAGATAATGCATTGAAATTACATAGGGTTTTCGCTACTACGTGGTATATATCCACTGTATCACGTAATCTTTCCAGTCCGGTATCAATGTCCATGTTTATGTGCTATCTTGGAATTCATGTGTTGATCAAATTTCTTTAAAACTTTCACATTTGAAGCAGAGATAAAGTCTCTGTAAGGTATTCACATCAATACAGGTAGCATAAACTATACATCACGAATTTCAGCCAATCTATTAACTGAGGACTCAATAGTAGAACCACTTAACCCTTAAAGTACACAAGAGTGTGCAATGCATGTCCCACACGAGCCATAATAGTACAAATACAAAATATGGCAGGAATCCCTGTCTAAAACGCTGCCATAACTGGTTTTTCTTGCTTAAATCGCTGCAATTTTTTAAAAGCGATTTCAGTGCAACTTAGGCTTAATATATTACTATATTGTAATGGAGTGTGCTCCTTGTGATGATATGTTGCGAAAAACATGCACCCATGGTCACCTGCATGCAATCACATTCAAATAGTAACTGTTATTGGGTGTCGCATCATACACGTCATATATCAGATATGGAAGCTCAAATGGCTCCTTATGGCTGCTATTGGGATGACACCCCCTGGCGCCAACATAAGTTCGCGCATGTGCCGTTCCTTAAAGTATAAGCGTGCTCCGATCGCCTTGGTCCTTTGATCAGGTAGATGCTAGTTGTTATATTAACTATTAAATGACCTTGCTCAGGATACTTCTAGCTTGCTTGTCGTGGTATTGGTCCTACCTCACGATTATCGGAGACCTTGCAGTTTGTTGTCTCACCTTCACTTGTTGATGGATGATTGGACTTTTTGCTGTTTGATTTATGCTACGGTTTTCAGATATGGGTTTTCAATCGCATGTTTGGACCAGGGTTGAAAAACAGGCTGTTCCTGATTCTTGACATTCAGAACATTATCTTCTCCATTAATTTATTCACATTTGTCTTATTTCGAGGTTGATTGGTGTTGCTCAACAGTGAACTACCGTCATATAGGTATGTAGGTAGGTACCTACCTAGGTAGGTAGGTAGCTTTGTATGCTTTTTTGAAGGCACTTGACCCACACATGTTGGTTTTGTCCCTCTCCTACTCTAATGGTTTCAATGCTCCTGGGTACCCTATGTGGTATCTATGACCTGTAGACGTAGACAAGTGGAGACGAGTGGAGCAGGTTTTATGCATCGTGGGACCTCTATCAGAGGGATGGCCTGCACTTCTCTGAGAAGGGGGTCCATGTGTTAGGCAAAGTGTACGAGCATGTCCTTCAGGGAAACTAGGAAATGGGGTGGGGAGGGATGAAATTGCATTGCCAACTCAGGAATATTCCAAGTGTCTGCCAAGGCAATAGAACCTCAAAGTCTGCAACTAGGGAGAGCAGTAGTTCAAGGGGACAGAGTGATAGTTCATCTAGTGATAAAAGAACTCAGTATGAAAAAGCCAAAGGTGGTTATGGAGCATTTGTTAAGTGTATGATGTTTAATGCTCAGAGTATCTGTTCCAAATTTGATGAGTTCAAGTGTTATGTTGTTGAGGAGGAACCATTACAGAGGCATGGGTCGCATTATTGTTTGCATTACAGAGGCATGGGTCAGTGAAGGGTATTTTGGAGATAACTTACAGGACTATGAGATCCAGGCATTTGTATGGGAGCAAGTTGACTTCAAGCAATGTTTTGCAGTCTTACTCTTACTTGTTAGAAAAAGAAAAATGAAAGAATTAAAAACTCAACTTTGAAATTTCAAGAAATACAAATTTTGATTTTGTGGTGGACAAAAAATGTAAGGCTAGTTGATTTTGTATTAATTTCCTGATTACAAGTGAATTTTGTTCATCAAATCTCCCCTAAAATAAACTCAAGAGCCAAAAACATGATGTCAGGCATGAAAACAGACCCATAGTGATGTTGCTTTTGGAAAGATGGAATATTTGGGGTGGTTTCTGGCCCTGCTCATTGAGCACTTTCTGATGACCCCTTTCATTTTCATGCAGCACTTAGTTTGGAGATTAGATGGGGGTTGTATCAATCCTCGAGACAGGGTGTGAGGACTATCTAGCAAATCCCAGAAAGATGGAATGGGGTAAGCTAGATTAGGTTATGTTGCTTTGAAGAAGAAATGCCATCTTACCTAATTCAAAGCCCCTTTTTAGTGCTATTTTGCTGACAACCTGAAAAGGAAACATTTGCACAGACAATGAGTTCACATCATCTTGGTCACATTGATAAACAGTCCACTGGAATTATAAATTCCAAGAATTCATAATTAAACAGAGTATTTTGTAAATAGCTGTAATTATTAAACACATTAACATGCACCCTAGAGGGCCTCTGGAAACTATGCACACTGGAATGGGGTGGATTCTGCCCCCCCCTAAGATTTTGGCTCCCATTAAGGCTAGAGAAACCAAATTTGCAGGGTGGATGGTCACGATAGTTAACTATTGTGTGCAAATGTTGTGACTTAGGTCAATATCTTCAAGGTCAAATGAGATCAAAATAGCAAAGTTTTCTGGTTTTGTGTGGTTTGTCTTATCATTGCTATGGATCACTGTGATTGTGTTTAAATGCTCCAAAATTGCCATTAATGATGCTTTGGGCAGTACTAATGATGCAATACAGATGCCAGATCTACCATTTGACCTCAGGTCACCTATATAGGAGCACTTAATCAGCTCATTACCTCTCCAGTTACTGGAACCGGGTTGCCCATCTGACTGCTCCCTTGGGCAGCTCAGCAAAATCGGCTTCACAAAGAAAGGAGTGAAATACATGAATAAAGTATAGAAATGCTTAGGCACACAATAACAAGCAATAGATTTCTGGATGTGTAGGGAGTGACATGCAAAGTGACATCAATCTCATGACAGTCATTTCCATTTATGACAACATTCCAGTTGACCAAGTTTGGTTCCATTTAGCCTGTCATGATGACCTCAGTGACCTAACATGACTTTAAGATTATATAGCATAACAATATGCATGAAACAAGTCACTGGTGTTGTTGAGATCACTTCCATGTTGTCAATATACAGGACGCGCATCAGCGCCGATATTTGTGGTCTGGCACTGAGAAAATGTTTTGACTTCACCGACCCTAACTCAAAAAACTTTCGGTCGATTTTCGTTTTTCTTGCTTTAAACAAAGTGCCGTTCATCTCTAAGCAGGCACACAAACAATGGCGCATATCAGCCGGTAAGATCGGGAGTTATCTACAAAAAATCGGAGGGGTGGGCGGATTTCGCCCCCCCCCTCCAGTGTGCATGTTAAAGCACAAATATGGGGAAACATTGATGTTTTTAAACAATTTTTCCTGTTAATTGTTATCCAACTTACAACATTAGCCTAACTAAGCCTAATTTAACCAGGCCCAATCTCTCTGTGCACTTTACACAGATAAAATTTGCATGGTAAGGTAATTTCTGATTTCTTTAAATTTATTTTCTTAATGCAGTGTTTGTAAATATGCTGAACATGGTGTGACTATTTTGTCGGTACAAGCTCCCATCTAGCCCACAAAATGGAATTTCAGTGGTATACATGTGGAGAAGGCTTCCCAGGATTAGTTTTGTGGACTTTAGAGGAGGCAGGGTATTTTGTTGGTACACTGCTTTCTGGTTCTTGCCGATGTGATTTGAAAGGATCTGATAATCATGTTTTGGAGGATGACAACTTTCAAAGATATATGCAATTACTTATATCCCAAGGCATTATTGCAGTTTAGGAGCAAAATGAATGACTCAGATGACACTCCCTAAACCTCAAATCTACCTCATTGCAGTTTAAGGTAGCCATGAGACAAGTTTTACACACATTTTACCTTCATGAAGCATGCAAAGTAGTTTGGCTTGGTTAGGCTAGGTTACAATTTTGTTGCATGTTATGAACAAGATTTGATTTTTGGGGATTTAATAGGTGAGTTGTATTCAAAAGCAGACAGGTCACACTGAAGCCACATGGAGCCAGTTAGAATTTGAAGATTAGCCAAGAAGAGCCAAGCTGCTTTTATTTTGCATGTGTTTGAGATTTTAAATGCACAAGTATCAAAAGGTCTCTGAATCATTTCATATTAATCAACTCAAACCCATCTTAGGCAAATTTTCTCTTCTATTTATCTGGAAATGATAGCTGACTCCATGTGGCTTCCATATGGTTTTTGTTAGCCATGACATGCTGGATTTTGGAACATCACCAGATAGTTGATGTCCAGTGGTATTTTTTAGTGCTTCCTCATGTGTAGTATATTTTTTAATATAGCATATGCTGTGCATTGCTTCTAGTTACAGGGTAAATGTGATGATGGGCTGTCCCAAAAATATTATATTAAAATACCTTTAAATATTTGTGTGTAAAAACATTGTAAGGATGGTGAACTTGATAGAGTTCAACTTGTCTGCATTCATAATACATTGGCTCACATCTTCTTCACACTGAACAATACTTGATCATAAAGCTAAGTTGAAAATCTGGTCTACCAACCAGAATTGGAGCATCCAATTCATAGTAGCAAAATAGAAAACTCATATGTAAAGACCCAGGATGATTCTTGTGTTATTTTCAATGGGGTGATGGGGGACATTAAGAAACTAGAACCAGGTAGTATAACGATCTTGGAGCATCAGTTTACTGACAGAGTATCATTCACATCCACATGATTACATGAAAGGGTATTGGTAATATAAAGTCTTAAAGTCTTCATTTGTGCATTGTTGAAATGTGATGCTTCATTCATTATGCACTATATTTTTCAATTTTCTTCGTTTAACAAGCTACAGAGTTTCCTATCTATGTTTTAAAATGGCAGAATATGACCATATGTGCATTTTTGGAAATGTGAGGTGTTTTGTGTTATGCATGTATTTAACCTTTGCTCTTCACAGAATATAAACAATATGGAGAGAAGCGAGACGACAGACAGACGTTATAAAGGATGCCTATTGGTTTATGACTTGGGCCCAGATGTAACAAAGGTATGTGGAGAGATGTGTTTAATTTATGTAAGCCTATTGTTTGACTTAATTTGTGTTATGAAATTGTTAGATCAAAATATTTTGAACATCTATGCTGCGTACATGTATTCTGTATTAATTACTGAATAGACGTTTGGGGGAGTGGCCAAGGAGTAACTTGGCTGTTTTCAAACCAAAAAGTTGTGGGTTCAAGTCACACCTGTCTCTACTCTTTTCCTGCAACTAATCAGCATGATAGATTGGCAATGTCATATAGCCCAGCAGTTTTGACTAGACATAGCAGTGGCTAGAATACATTTTCATAGGCCTTTGGCTTAACTTTATATCCTAAGATGCATAGGGATGTTACCACATGTCCTATTTGTTTGTACCCATTAATTATTAACAGTGGTGTGCCTTCTGAATAACATTCGCTTCCTCCAATTCATTTTTAGCAGAGGCAAACCTTTTCAACTGACTTTTTATGTGAAACGAAAGCGAAAATCGCGTTTGTTCTGCGTGTCCAATCATGATTCGTTGTCCTGGAGATAGTCAGCTTTTGTCTCATCACGGCAAGCCCGGCCAATGATTGTCTGCCACTAGTCCAACTTCACATGATTAACATTTAGAATAAGCCACAGATTGGACAGGGCACAGAAAAGGTATCTTCAGAGTTTTTATCTTGTGCGTTGCTAAGCACCTAGAAAGTAAGAGGTCGTGTTTACATCATTTTTCACTGCAAAGTTGTGCAAAGCACAACTGACATGCAACACATGTCTTATGGCAAGCTGACCGTGCTTAATGGATTGAGCGACCGAGTGTCTCGTGAGATGCATGTGTTGAGGCTTTCACTGCTTCTGGCTGGAAACTGGCTGTGTGAGATTAATTCTCCTCGAACAAAGTAGAGATGTACTCCGCTGATAGCAATATTAATGACACTTGCTGCGCGATAACTATTGCCATTTCACCCTTTCGCTGGCCAGTCGAGCGATCCCTCCTATCAAATTTCACCCATTCGTTCACCAGTCGAGCGATTCCTCCCATCAAATCAGACTGTCGCCGATACTAGTGATGTAGCTGCCCCATCACTATTATTGGCGACAGTCCAATTTGATGTGAGGGATCGCTCGACTGGCGAACGAATGGGTGAAATGTGAAACCAACCTGAAACCTCTGATAAGCCTGCAGGTAATATATTTTTGAGGTAAATGAAGCCAGCCCAAGATGAACTGCTGGTGCCACGAAGCAATTGTAAATGATAAGAACTAAACTGTTGCAGTATGTGGGGTTTCTCAGGGGCTATGGTGGATCTTACTCAGAGCAGGTCCTATTATTGCAGCTCTGTACCACGCATTTTTCCGAAGCTAGTTCGGAGTTCTACCTTCGATTGGTCCTTGCTTTTACGCAATATTGGAGGCGCAAGCAGCATAGTGGTGACGCCCGTCTGAAGCCTTGTGCCTCCGCTAACCGGTCTGTTGTTTGGAAGGAGCTCTTGCTGCAGAAATTTGAGCAGTCTGGTCGGGTGGTGTCCACGAGAGTCGTGACGAACAGGTCCGATCAGCTGATGGGTTTCGTCGTGATGGCCAGCAGTCGGTGAGTGTAGAACAACTGATGTGTTTCGTCGTGATGGCCAGCAGTCGGTGAGTGCAGAACAACTGACGTGTTTCGTCGTGATGCCAACAGGCGGTAAGTGTGGAACGGCTGATGTGTTTCGTCGTGATGGCCAACATGCAGTAGGTGTGGAACGGCTGATGTGTTTCGTCGTGATGGCCAACAGGCGGTAGGTGTGCAACAGCTGATTGGTTTCGTCGTGATGGCCAGCAGTCGGTGAGTGTAGAACAACTGATGTGTTTCGTCGTAATGGCCAACAGTCGGTGAGTGTAGAACAACTGACGTGTTTCGTCGTGATGCCAACAGGCGGTAGGTGTGGAACAGCTGATGTGTTTCGTCGTGATGGCCAACATGCAGTAGGTGTGGAACAGCTGATGTGTTTCGTCGTGATGCCAACAGGCGGTAGGTGTGGAACAGCTGATGTGTTTCGTCGTGATGGCCAACATGCAGTAGGTGTGCAACAGCTGATGTGTTTCGTCGTGATGCCAACAGGCGGTAGGTGTGCAACAGCTGATGTGTTCCGTCGTGATGCCAACAGGCGGTAGGTGTGGAACAGCTGATGTGTTTCGTCGTGATGGTCAATAGTCTGTGATTATGGGTAGCCAAAGGTAGCGAACCAGCAGTCTGCAGCGCCAGCCACTTGGCTCATAAAGTGCGAATAAAAAAATGTCGAGGAGTCGTGTTGTATGCTCGTGCCGCGTGCGAGCGCTACAAGCTGCTGAATGTTGTATAGCAGGTCAGTTAGTGGTTAGTTTCAGCCACAAGACACGTGGAGGACCAAGTGTAGCCAGCCAACCTGGGGCCCGATGTGGATAAGTATTGGTTGTGGTGTGCATGCTTTATGCTACTACTAATAATAATCATAATCATAGTCATAAGAATGGTCATAAGTCATGATCAACATAGTAATCATAAGGATAAACATAATACTAATCATAATAACGACAATAATACTCGTGATAAGAATCGTAATATTAATAATAATAGACGCTAATTGATCGTATCATGATCGTTGCTTGTGCGTCCGAGAGAAAGGTTTTTTTGCATAGGCGAATATTGGCCCCAAAAGGATTTTTAGAATAAGAGGTTGATTGATCAATGTTAGACAGACCTTTGCAGGTGTTGTGTGCTCTTGAAACACCAGACACATGTTGGCCACGGACTATAATAATTGCTTTCGACTTGTTATCCTTCCGCCAGGTGAAAGGTGCTAGCTCCGTGCCTGTGTGACCCGAAATAGTAGGAGAATGGCCAAGTTGTTTTCCTGTTTTCCTATTTTGGCTTCCGCCGTGGGCTCCTACGGGGTCTGTATTAACAATGCAGTTGAAGCTCCTAAAGCTCCTTAACAAAAAGGATGACATTCCCCATTGAAATGTATGAGCAAACACTTTTTATGAGCAGGGTCCCATGTTCAGCGTACGTTTCGTAGAGTGCCCACTAGGCATGGAGTATCATTCAAAAGATATGCAGATGCTATGTAGCTTCACATTGTGACCTTTGTGGAAGAGCTGGGCCTGGAAGAACATTGAAAGTGGAAAGTATTGTATTGTATTTGCACGCCAGTGCACTAACGTAGCCTCTGGTTATTATTGTACAGGGCGTTTTTTGCGCAAACCGCTGTTCACAACACTGCAAACAAAGGTATGCTCGCAACGAAATGTGTTTATGCTGCATATGTGTGAACTAACCAGGGCTCGAGATCTCTCACGGGGCCAAGCGTCCAAGTCCTAACTTTCGAGACATTTTCAGATTGAACAGGGAAGATGACAAATTAGCATTAGCGGAGCACAAAAACCATGGTGTCCAATCTATCCCGACCCACCCGGGATCTCCAGCTGTGGTATTAACTGCAAGTACATACACTAGATTTTCCCGTCAGTGTGTTTGCGACTGCAGTGGCATCGTGCACGTTACATTCGCTACGGTGATGCCAGTTGTGACTTGTTGCCACCTCCACAGTGACTGTGCAGCTGCCATAGCCAACCTTCACCATTCGCCGCCGCTCAACTGGACGGTAAAGCTGAACGAGCCTCCCGAGGTCCGCGCGCATCGTCGCAACATGAGGAGAAACCCTGTCGACGCGCCCCATCAGGTACCATCTCTCACGTCTGCTCTGGTACCATCTCACACGTCTGCTCTGGATCTCCGCCGACCCTGTATGTCTCAACAACGCACGTCTGCTCTTGATCTGCACCCATCTTGCTCTTGTGTTGCCGTTGCCGTCCTTTCCAGTATGATCCTCAGGATTAAGTATCAGTGCCTTGTGGCCGCGAGGAGCGGTAAGTTGTGCAGCTGGAGAGCTAACTGCGTGCTCTCGATCGATCCCACTGATCCCGTGGCCACCGGGATTGTCACGCTCGAGATTGCTCTGGCACACCTTACCTGCCCGATTCGTTGTTATGCCGCACCGTCTTACGGCTGCTTCTCCGCGGGTAAGTCTCCCGATCGGAGGACGTCGATATGCCTCCCTGCTCTTCTTGCCATGTTGCCAAATATTTATGCCCGCCCATGCTACTAAATGAAACAGAGAACCGACTCTCACCGGCTTCCGTAACTCTCATGCTGTTGCACTTTGTCGAGCTTATAATTACGCAGCGACGATGCTGGCTGGTCTGGGCGCTGCGCGACCGATGTAGTCGATGCGCCCTTAAACTCCAATAACCAACGATGTTGGTTGGTTGGTTATTCGGGCTCAGGGGCGCATCGATTGCTTTGATCATTCAGCGCTCAGCGACGATGCTGGTGTCTGTCTCTCATGGCTCCGTTAGGTTAACGAATGTTGCTGTTTATTATTATCACCATTTCGAAATAAGTTCCAGTTACACAAGTTGTTTATTTTTTATTTAGCATGCCTATTTGGTACTTCTGCGTGGGGCCACGATACCTCAGTCGGCAGGGTGCTGCACTTTTGATCACAATATTGTGGGTTCGAATCCCGCAACCGGAGGTATTACCGAGTCCATCCGCGACCAATCGGCGTGGGAGGTTGGCGACACTATATAAGCTAGCAGTTGAATGCGTCGTAAAAGAACCAAATAGGACAGGGTGCCATTTGTTGTGTGGTACTTTGCACCTGATTTCGCCAACACTGCAAACATCTCATTACAAATTCATCTTACTCTAAAAATAATATATGTCGATGTGATTTCAGCATAGTTGACTGTAGCTGACTGTCACATACAGTCTGTTTTGTACGAAATGCACCATTTTGTTACATTTTGTACTTGTTATTTATGTAATTATGGAATATTTAGTTTGATTATGTGTAATATATTCTGCTACTGTCAGGTTATGTCAGCGATAGAGTGCTCTATGCATTTTACCAGGCAAATGTGTGGCTGGCAATCAATACTACACGTAAAAATATCGGTTGACTCACAATATATCAAGCAATGTTTTGATGCACAATCACTTTATTTTGTTCCTATTTCCTTCGTGTTATCGTCAAAGCATGAATATCCGTGTGGGTGTTGTAGTGCCGTGCATCTCTGTTATTCATGTGAGGTTAGCGGTTTGAAAAGCGTTGAAATGTCTCTATTGACGTGTGACAGACGTCCCCCACCCAACCGTCAACCCTCCGGCCCGACACAGTGCACTCTTCTACAGAGTGCGCTGTTCACTGTCCACTCCAAAGTATCTCTATAGCGGCAGATAGTCGTGTGTTTCCGTCCTGGAATGGCAGCTGATCTCGTTTCAGCTGACGAGAGACGCCAAGGCCAAAAATGAGGAGTTCGACGAATACGAAGCGGAAATCCTAGCACTGACGTGAGTACCGCTCCCCCGACATGGCCTCGCGCGTGCCCGATTCCTGTCTCCTTCAGGCATCGCCTTGTATCACTGTGACTCTCGGCTCTTTTAGCTGTATAACTTGAGCAGACGATGGCCGATTAATTGTGGTGGTGACTGTCACATGTGAGCAGGTTCAGCTACACGTGCAGACTGTGTGGCCTCAATGATTTACCTGGAAGTGTTCTACGTGATTACGAGTATGTTGACGGGGGGAGTGCGGGACCGTGATGCGTTCACACGTGCTGATGTGTGTCCAGCGGGCTTCGGTAGCTCAGTGGTTAAGCTGAGTGGCTGGCATGTCAGATGTACAGGGTTCGATTTCTCGCAGTGTCCGCCCTCCACTCCAGGGTGAGAGGCAGGCGGCGCCATCTGGCTTCCGCTGCCGAGTGCGTCGTAAGGTCACAATCACCACAGATGTGTCCACAGTGGTCTTTATCAGAGCCACGCCGCCACTGGTTGCCGATGTTCCGACATCTGCCCTGTTGGTGTTTGCACAGGGAAGAGTTCTCGAAGGCGGTCCAGGTGTACAAGGCGCCCACTCAGCCACTATCCCGCCCTGCTCCTGTCACCGGTTACGAGGTGAGCTGGTCATGTTTCTCTTACACCTCCAACTCCTAATCTTGCTGAGCACCCAGTCGCTCTCAAATATATTGTGTGTAGCTCAGCGAATGCCTATGCTGGAGCACTTGACAGGAGGGAAATGTTTTGAATGTGCGGGTTTCTAGCTATTCCTGGCGTGTCGAGTTATGTCGCCGCGTAATGTGGCTAGAATTGTTGTTCTGCATGTTGCCCACTTTTTTAATCCTCCGTTTGACATATGTTTCGACAATGCTGCAGTGGTATGCTGTTCTGATGTACTCTGGCCTCATGTAGCCTATGCACCGCTGTCCCCATGCTTCATTTTGATCCGCGTACCGCTGTACCCATGCTCCATATAGGGGGATGACTAGCCTAGGGGTAAATTGATCGTCTCGCAATCGCAAGGTTGTGGGTTCGAGTCTCACCTGTTGCTACTCTTCGCCCGCGACCAATCGGCGTGCGAGATTGGCGACGCTACATGACTCAACGGTCGATGTGTCGTAAAACTAATAGCCAACCATGCTCCGTATAACCCGTGTACCTTTGTACCCGAGCTCCGTGTGACACGCGTACCATGTACGACAGGCTCGATCCTCGTGTGACTCGTGTACCACTGTACACAGGTTCCGTGTGACCCATGCACCGTGTACCACAGGCCCGGGACGATGTGATCTACGAGCCGCGACTGCAAGGCTTGGCTCCGCTGCCGTGCTCTGTGTGCAGGACGCCAACCGCAGGCCACTGCGATCGCTGCAAGACGCGCTACTGCTCTCGGGACTGTCAGGTGGTGGACTGGGAAGTGCACTGCCTCGTCTGCCGGTGCGTCGTGGTCGGCAGCGCCTCTACTGACAAAAAGGGGACCGTAATAGGACAGGAACAGACAGACACAAATACAAACACATGGCCGGACACCAATACAAATGCAAAGACAGACACGAGGACAAACACAGTGACACACGAAGAGGGAATGTGTGATATTTTCTGTGGCCCTTCCATGTCACATCGTATGGTTTTTTGCTCAATGTTATCTGTAACCAAAAAAGTAAAATTCGGTTGCTGAGGCTGCCTAGACGTGTCCAGCTTGTGTTGTACCGACGGTGGACACTTTATCACAGCTGAGCTCTGTATCAGCGGCGACGCAGCTCCCTGTCGTCACCTACGCTGAGGCCGGTCGGGTGTCTAACCTGACTGATGTTAGTGGTAGTACAGTTTGGCCTGACCTCACTTAATGCACAGTGGCGGCGATAAACTTGATGACGACTCGATATTTAGTCACAGTGGCTTGGTTTTTAACCTCAGCTGATATTGGTTTGCTGCAAGGCTGGAGAGGCCGTCCAGTCCTGATTTTTGTCCTATCTAGGAATGTAGGCTTCCTCAGGTTTTTTTTATTCAGTGTCCCATTAGAAGAATTCATGAAGATAAATTTCACCCAATAATTTTATGGTAAAAACTAGACATATTTGCCCTGGTCTTTCTTCAAATAATAGGCACAATATTGCTGTGGAAGAAAAGTACATTTTCAAACTGCACTTTGACCTTGGCATTAGTTATTGAGGTTTTTGTCAACTATGTTGGTTATGCAGCACACATCATATGTTTCTCTTGGTTTCTTAATACAAACAAATGTCAGCTAAATGGAATCAAAACACTTGCAAGCTTCCAGTGTACATGTTCTCCACCAAGGTCATCAAAGTGATGTCTCCATATTGGTGTATTTAAACCATCCCCTTCAAATTAAAAAGTGAAAAGTAGAAATTCAATTCTGTTCAAACTATTCCGATCCACGCTTGCCCGATCTCAGGGTTTGAAGTTTAGGGGAACATCAACTACAGTGGTCATGCAGCATGATATGGGTGATGTCTGACCTGACACGACCTGACTTCGATCAGCAATGATGGTAAATTAGAAAATGATGGAGTCTGGTCTGACGTGGGCCGACAGTTCCCTGACTTTGACTTGCCATGTGCTTAGGGAGTGCTGGAGTCTGGCCTAACATGGGTCGACATCTCCCAGTCTTCGACCTGTCATGCACTGAGACTAGTATAATTTGACTTGACGTGGATGGACAGTTCCCCGATCCCTGACCTGTCGTGTGCTGAGACAGTGGGGAAGTTTGACCTGTTGTAGATGGTCAGTTCTCCTGTCTTCGAACCGTCATGTACTGAGACTAGTATAATTTGACTTGACGTGGATGGACAGTTTCCCGATCCCTGACCTGTCGTGTGCTGAGACAGTGGGGAAGTTTGACCTGTTGTAGATGGTCAGTTCTCCTGTCTTCGAACCGTCATGTACTGAGACTGGTATAATTTGATCTGACGTAGATGGACAGTTCCCCCATTCCTGACCCGTCGTGTGCTGAGACAGTTGTGGAGTTTGACCTGTCGTAGATGGACAGTTCTTGGGTCTTCCACCTGTCATATGCTGAGACCAGTGGAGTTTGACCTAGCGTGGATGGACAGTTCCCCGATACCTGACCTGTCGTGTGCTGACGCAGTGGTGGAATCTGACCTGTCGTGGAATGACAGTTTCCCGGTCCATAATCTGCCATGCACTGAGACCAGTGTTAAAACAATGGTTTTTCTTTGGGTGCGAGATGTCAAAACAAGTATGGTAAGATATTGAAATTCGACATCAAATGGATGTCGTTTCAAATGAATTTTACTTAATTGAAGCACAGTTTTCAGCCAACAGCCTACTTGCTTGTGTTCCTTTTCTTTTATTTATAGCGTGCCAAATTTGATGGGCGCTACATGACCAATGTAGTCGATGCGCCCTAGGACCCTAATAACTAACTAGCATGCCTAATTTGGAGGTGCATGTACTAATGATAATGATAAAAACCTATGTCATAAACTGGTATTGTATAACAGACTACATCGATGTTACGAGATATTCATGTATCCAGGAGTCGTATTTCGAGATGTTCGTGTATAACGATCCGTAATTGTGAGGTATAAGCATGATGCCTATAAGCAAGATGCTGTTAGAAATGAGGCATACAGATTTCAATAGCACAAATAAAGAAGAACGATGGCAATGCTTCTGTGGTCAGGATGTCCATACAGCATCCAAGAAGTAACACTTCCACCTCATTTCACGAGCAATTTATCACCGACTGAGACCGTTGTGTAGTTTGACCTGACGTGACCTGACGTGGGTCGACAGTGAGCCGGAGCTGCCGTCGCTGGTGGTGGCCGCCGGCGGAGAGGAGCCTCAGTTTGGCCGCGGGAAGCCGGTGCGAACAGTCCGTGGTGGTCGCGCCGCACACCGCGGCCAGGGGTACCGGCACACAGACGGCTACCAGCCGGACGCGGAGACGGCCGGCCGCTGTCTGACCAGCTACCGCGGCGGCTACTCTGAGTACGCGTCGCCCAACGACGCCGACCTGGTGGTGGAGAGGGGACGCGGCCGCGCTGGCTACCGCGGCGGCTACCGACCTTCGTACGACGCGCCCGAGGGGGCCATGGCAGGCGGCGGGTACCGTGGGGGCCGCGGCCGTGGCGCCCACGGCGGCGGCCGAGGGGTGACGCCACTAATGCTGCGAAAAGTTCTGCTGCCGGACCCAGCTGTGCTTTTATCGCCTAGAGGTCCCTCGCAGGAAGCATCGCCGACCAGGGGCCCCTCTCAGACTGCTACACCGACTAAGGACTCCTCCCAGACTGCTACACCGACCAAGGGACTCCTCTCAGGTCGTCACTCCGGCTGAGGGCCCCTCACAGGCGGCGTCTCCAATCAAGGGCCCCTTGCAGGAAGCCTCACCACCCAGAGCGCCGTCTCGCGACGCACCAGCAAAGCCGCTGGCAGCGGCAGCAGCAGCGAGCTTGGGGATCAAGAGCCTGGAGCCGTCTGAGAGCCAGAAACCAGACGGGATCTCCCTGCTGGCTGACACTTCATACGAGGTGAGTCCGATGGTGGTGATGTGCCCGGGAATGCCCAAAACAATGACGTTTTTCCCAGATGATGATTTAGTATGCATCGCCTAAGCAGAAATTACAGCGGGTGGCACCAGGCGATACATCGGGTGACTATGACGCTAATGGAATGCCGCCGACGCGACACGCTGTTCTCGTCAGGCGCTAATGGAATGCCGCCGTTCGTGATGTTGAACTTGGGCTGTTACATCGGGCGGATGCTGCGGTGTTTTCGCTTTCGGAGCACGATCCCAACAATAGGCTTGCGTGGAGCTACCAATGAAGGCCACAGAATTGAAGGGTCGACACTGCTTGGTGTGTCGAATGGAGCAGCTTAAACATGCCTCTGTGTGTTTCACTGATAGTTCAGGAATCAGCGTCATGGTCCATAGCCTTGAGCTCCGGGATTCAAATATCAGTAGATGATGAAAATATCTCTTCCTCGCGCCTATTGGACAGGAGGAGGGACTACATGATCGATATATGGTCAAAGCGTCTTAAACCACAGATAACTGGCGTGATGAGAGGTGCGGCGTTGGATGTATGTTATGGATGTGTGGCTGGTATGTTTTGTTACAGACATTGAGCTAACGCTAAGGTCCTTACTCGAGTTCTTTTCCCTTGTTATCTCCTTTGTGGTATGTCCGTTGTAACACAAATCGGGAATGAGGGAGTGACGCGTAGCGGTGCACATGTCTGCTGCGTCTATGCTTATCCGTACATCTGGTCCGTGTTCCCCTTCAAATATGAAATGGTGGTAGCAAAACCTCACAGTGAACTTCACTGCCAACTCGGCCCCCTAGTTGGCGGTGTCCCACGTGAACAGCATTAGCACGTGGCACTAAGCCATTCACGGGACTCCAGGTGGCGGCATTAGAGCATTAGAGCATGGTATTACGCTGCTCCCCCGACCCACAGGTGGCAGTGTCGTACGTGGAGGATCCCGGCACCGTGTACCTACGTCTGCAGAAGTCACTGAGGGACACTGATGCCATGGAGGCTCGGTTACAGAAGGAGGCTACCCGTGGCGGCGCCCCGCCCCCTGCCGGATGTATGTGCGCTGCGCTTTTCGAGGACGCCTGGTGGGTAGCTGGGTTCTGGTGGGACGTCGGTTCGTGACCGCTCCACAGGCGATGTTTTGATGGATCACGGTCTCATGTGCGCAGCCTACTTGGACCTGTGCCTTCCGTGCTCTGTTCTACAGCGGACCCAAGTGCCGTATGGCCCCGCTGTCGGTGTTCCCGTAAACAAATATCGAACCGATCAGTATGTGGGCGAAAGCTGGTCTCGGCGTTCCGACGGCCACCGGCAGTATAGTCGCGTGTCGGAGATGTCCCATTTCCCTGTGAGCTCCCTCTAACCATCCGTACGGTGGCCCCTGCTGGACGGCCGCCACGGCCACCGCCACTGACCGCTTCCGTCTGCGGCAGGTACCGCGGTGAGGTCCGCTCCAGCTCGCAGGGCCAGTTTCAGGTGCACTTCGTCGACTGGGGGAACACGGAGCGTGTGCCGGCGGCGGCCGTGGCCGCCCTACCGGACCGGTTCCGCAGCTGGCCTCGGCAGGCGGTGCGCGCCCGACTCGACTGGCAGCGGCCGGCCGCCGGCGGCTGGACGGAGGCGCAGCAGGCCGCCGTGCGCCGGCTCGTGCAGCGCCTGCTGACGGCGCACGTCACGGCTCGCCACGGCGACGATGTCACCGTCCGGCTCACAGACGATGAGGGCTGTGACCCGCTGGTACTGGCCGTCGCCCCGGCTGGAGCTGCTGCCGAGAGCTCTCCTGTTGCGACTCCTCCTGCTTCGGCTACTTCTCCGGCGGCCACTCCTGCGGCGGGCACTCCTGCGTCTGCCACTCCTGTAGCGGCTACTCCTGCGGCGGCCACTCCTGCGGCGTCCACTCCTGCGGCGGCCACTCCTGCGGTGGCCATTTCTTCGGTGGCCACTCCTGCCTCGGTCACTCCTCCTGCGGCCACTCGTACCGCGGCCACTCCTGCTGCGGCTACTCCTGCTGCGGCTACTCCTGTCACGGCTTTGGCCTCTCCTACTCCCACCGACGCAGCAGCCGCCACCACCAGTGGTTCCCCGACTGCGCCCACCTCTGCTGTGCCCATTCCTGCAGCTGCTCCTGGTGCCGTTGTTGCTACGGCAGCACCAGAACCAGCACCGGCTGCGGCCACCCCGGCTGTGTGTCCGGCCGCAGTCGCGGCGCCACCAGTATCGCTGGAGGACCGTCTGCCGGACAACCTGAGTCAGCTGTGGGCTGGCGGGCCGCGCATGGTGCTGCCCTCATGTCCGCTGGACACCACCGGCCTTGCTGTGGTCGTGCTCGAAGAAGAGTTCGTCAACTGTAGCGCCGCGCTGGAGAGTCTGCCGCCAAAACCCACCATCAGGTGAGGTCAGGCTGAGTCAGACAAGGCAGCGATGACGTGGCGTGACAGCCAGGTGTGTGTAGTATCTGCGTTTCTTCGTGCAGTGGTGCGACGGTCTTGCTCATCGTAATTCCGCAGTATGTTGTTCCCGTGGCTGCATAGAATGTGTAGATGCGAGATTCTCACTTCGGTTGTGGTCACGCTTCTGTGTATTCAAATGCATCAGCTTGTCTAGCGTCTAACTGCTCTTATCTGCAATTGCATCGTAGAGTGGACTGGTTTTGCTGTCTGATTATAACCACATTTCCCTATTAGTTACTGGTTCTTCCATCCTGGTCGTAGCTCTGTGGTTAGGGTAGCCCATTGCTTCACGAAGGATACGTGAACCCTGGGCTCGCCCTGCTCACTTGGGACAGTTTCACTCGGACGGTGCCAAAGGTGCCACGCCGCACTGTCAGTTCAACACGTATTGGTTGCGTGTCCCAGACTTGCCCATGAGCGAAGACGTCACTTTGGACGCGTTCCAGTATCGTTGTGCGAACTACTGGGTGACGAGTCATCGTTCGTCCAATCAGGACAGCTATTCCGCTTCCTCTTAGAAATGAGATTCTCTGTAATATATGTGCTTCACTAATAGGCTTGGTAGGTAGTGAAATCGTTATGGTTCTACCGTGCATCATGTAGGCGATGCGCCCTAAAGCCCTAATAACTATCTAACTTGATCGTAATGGGGTCGATGATGTATTGTACAATAGGACGTCTTGACTAGTTCTTGCTTGGATAGTTATTTTTGACTAACTAAATTATGGGTGCTACATGACCACTGCAGTCGATGCGCCCCTAAACCCCAATAAGCAATCACTCGGACGGTGATGTCCCGTGTGTTGAGACGTCCGCGGTGGTATGTTGACTGTGAGCTCCTTCCCTCCCTGTGTCAAGATGTTTGTGATGTTTAGTCAGCGCGCTGCATCCCAGGTTCACGAACGGCCGTGTTTCAGCGCCCAGCCGGGTGACGTGGTGGTGGCCATGGAGGAGGGCGAAGGTCCGTCCCGCGCACTGGTCTGCGACGTCGGCGCCGACGGATACAAGTACGTATTTATATATATGTCGGCCGTGGGCCAGGCACGGTCAGTGGCGTTGTTAAAATAGCCTTTCGTTAGATGTGAAATGTGAAAACGAGTGCAGTAGGGTGCCAAAATTTGTCCTAGTACGAACTCGCTCAAAATACCATGTGTTCTTCAAATGTAGTGTTGGCCAGTAATATTTATATGTACTCGGTTTGTTTTTGCTGGAGACACCTAATATGAAGACACCTATTTAATTAGTAATAGTAGAAATATTATAGTGTCAACAAATTGTATTGTATGTACCTATATGCCCATATATAATTGTTATGTGGTATTTGTGCATTGCAATCCGTAACAGTGAGCAAAGCAAGATGCTTATGCACAAGTTAATGGGTAAACTGTTAGAATCGGGGCATGGCTACTTCATAGACACACAAAGAAGCATGATGTGAATACTTTTTGGCACCATGGCCGGTGAAGTGTTCGGGAACTGGTATTCACTATTTCATGAATGATTTATGACAGCAGAGTATGCTCATTGGACTGATGCCGCGAAACTGCAAGGGATATATCAAAGAAATACCTTTCTTGCACTTTTGTAACCCTAAAATCAATATGCTCTCCGAAATGACATTCCTTTCTTCACCCTCATCGGATCAGAATTTATTTTGAGGCCACATAAATTCACAATTTCTTGTTTTCTGTGAATTCCGTTTTTATTTCCTGGCGTTCCTGTCAGTGCAAGCATTGTGAATGCACTGAAAATTGATGCGGGAACCATGGCTACATCTCTCCCTGCTTTTCCCTCTAAATTTGAAGCAATCATTGAGCACTCTAGACTTCGGAAATGTAGCGGATATGGTTTCTCATGCAGAGCAGAAACTTAATTTATGTCCCCATACTAATAGTTTGTAGGTTAGCCCGCGCCGTCTTGGGGTGGGGGGTCTTTTTCCACCCCAACCCCATCACCACTCTAAGGTTTTCTGCAGATAGTGAAAAGTGGCGCGCTTTAGGATACCTTTTTCCCACATCAATTTTACATGTTGTGTGGATATTTTTATCAGGCCATCCACGGTCGAGCCACCGAGTTAGTCGAGGTCAAGCGAGATCATCTCCAACAAAAAAGTTAACCCGCGACTTCTCTCCGGTCAGATCCTCACACCCCGTCTCGGGGGGCGGATAGTAACCCCCTATAAATCCAAACTAAGCGTCGCACGAAAACGAAAGAGGTGTCATTGGAAAGCGCTCGACGAGTAGGGACCGGATCCGCCCCCCCCACACAAAAAAAAATTATCCCCAAAAGTGGCGTCTGGGCGCTGTATGACCGAAGCAGTCGATGTGCCCATAAGCCCAAATAACCAACCAACCGAAAGTGGCGTCACCATGGGGCTAGATTTTCACGGCTTCATGACTTACATTATGTTTTTGGTTCTGGGGAGTTCATTTGGGGGATATGTGAGAAAAAAATTATTTGGAAAAAGGACAGCGCATTTGACCAGGGCTACAAAATTGTTTCCCCCCCCCCACAAAAAAAAAACATTTTTGAAATTTCACAATTTTGAGTTCAAGCTTTCTTTAATTTTCCTTTTCCAGTGGGTAGAGCAGACCGAGAAACGTTGTTGGAAGTCAACTTGCCCTAATACAAAATGTTTACTTTAGCCAGAATCTTCCATTTGAACTGCTGGTTGGTTATTTGTTTTACGACACATCGACCGTTGGGTCATGTAGCGTCGCCAATCTCTCACGCCAATTGGTTACGAGCGAAGAATAGCGACAGGTGAGACTCGAACCCACAACCCACAACCTTTCGATTGTGAGACGAGCAGCTTACCCCTAGACTATTTGTTCCTCATTCTATTTGAACTGCAATTGGCAAATATGCAAAATTTATATGTAGTCAAAAACGAAAAAAAATTCCACTCGTACGTTTTGCTGCATCCCATTGTTCTCAAGTTTCATTAAAATATCTATTCGTTAAAGCGTGACAACTGGTTAAACTTTTTTGGAGGTGACCTCACTTGATCTTGACTAACTCGTTGACCCTAAATGACCTGACTTCAAAATTTTGAACAGCATGCCAAATTGATGTGGGAAAAGGTTTGCCAAATTTGGGCGCGCTGCCGCGCGCCGTTCGTCCGCTATCCGCGAAAGACCTGAGGGGACGGTTGAAGACCCCCCCCCGAGAGGGGACGGGTTAAACTAGTCGTCACACCTTAGCGAGTAAAGCTATTTGAATGAAGCTTTTAATGTTTGCTTATCTTTTGGAATGCCACGAAATGCACCAGGGATTTTTTTAATTAATTTTTCATGGCATTTATTTTCCATATTTGCCCATTATTGCTACAATTGACGTTTTGCTCAAGTAAACGCTGTTACCAGGCTAAGCTTGCTTAAAGCAACGTCTCTCAGTGCACTCTACCCATTGGAAAAAAAATTTGTAAATTTAAAAAGTACAACTATTTTTGCGTTGGGCAAACATTTTGGGACCATGGCCGATTTAGCATTCCATTCCTGATTACAAATAAGTTTTGTATTAAAATCTTCCCAAAAATGAAATCCCAGAGTCAAACATAGTGTATTTGTGACATCATAAGCCCTCCTAGGGACGTCACGTTTTGAGGGGGATGCACATTTTTGGGATTATTTCTGGCCATACTCGTCGAGCACCTTCAGAAGACACCTCTTGGTTTCGCGCGTCGCTTAGTTTGAAGATTACAGGCTGGTATATAATAACCCCTTTCCCCTCACCCTGACACGGGATGTGAACATCTGACCGAAAAGACGCTCATTATTATGGTTAACTCTTCTCAATATAAGCTTTCAAAATACAAGTTCCGCCGTGTTTAATGACGGCGTACTTTGTTCGGTGTTGTGATGGCACAGCCAAAGCGAGGGCAAGCCCGATGCTGATAACTGTTGTCTGGTCGTCAGTGGTGATGGAGATACTCAATACTCTGGTGGTAGTTTAGTCATGCTAAAGTTGGGGCGGGGATGGCCGAGTGGTTAAGGTGTCGGGCTATGGGTACCAAAGGTCCCGGGTTCGACTCTAGCGCCACTCAGGACATTTCCCAATCCCGCGGCCCACCGGCGAAACAGTGTGGGCGGCGCCATTAGCCGTGAATGTGCATAAAGTGTGTCGTGAACCAACCAATAAACAAACAAGTCATGCTAAAGTTTAGTCATCTGTAGTTTAGTCGTTTTAATGGTGCACTTGAACGAGCCTGCACCCGCAGTATTTCGCATGGGTTATGTTGATAGTGTGCAGGCGCCCCAGTAGGCTTTGTGGCCAGTTTATTAAACCAGTTCATAGTCTTGTCACTCAAGTGTCTGATTTCATGCATGTCCTTCCCCAAACTGCATCACGCTCCTCATTTAGGGTACAACCTGACGTGAGGGTAACGTGTATATCGGGTGAGTAAACTGCTGAACTTATCACTCTCTGTTGGCACACTGGCCAGCCAGATGGTTCATATGCGTCAGCCCTGCCTAGTTCTTTTTACGCAGCATATGACAACCCACTGTGTAGGTGATCCTTTATCTGAGTTAAAGTTTTTAAAAAATAATTATTTACCATAACGACATCAACTTGGTAATATATTTAATAAAACACTTGTGTGCAGTATGCTTGAGCAATGGATTTATTAGCCAATGACCATAGAATTGCAGACACTACATGTTAGCAATGCTTATAACAGTGTATTTACTGTTCTGGGCATGGAAGTGGGGGGGGGGGGGAGCGCGGTAGTTCGGTTGTTAGGGCGTCTGGGCGCTGTTTGACCGAAGCAGTTGATGCGCCCCTAAGCCCAAATAACCAACCAACCAACCAACCGGTTGGTAGGGCGTCGGACTCTTGATCGCAATATTGTGGGTTCGAATCTCACAACTGACGGCATTTACCGAGTTCACCCGCGACCAATCGCGTGAGAGGTTAGCGACGCAATATAGCCCAGCGGTTGAATGCGTCGTAAAAGAACCCAAGGTTCTTCTATAAGCATGGAAGTGAAATAGTAACTTGCTAAATGAGTACGTGAGTATCGCTAGCTTTGGAAGCGACCTGCAGTGTCGTTGCTGCTCCGCTTGTCTTGTCCAGCGGGTATGGCGAGCTGTTCTGCAAGCCCGTGCTTCCCGGCGCTAACTCGCGGCCTCCTTCGCAGGGTGTTGTACGTCGACTCGGGCGTGGTAGCGACTGGCGTGCCCGAGGTGCGTCGCCTGCCGACCCGCTGGACCCTGGACCGGCTGGCGCCGCTCGTGCTCTGCGTGCGGGTCACGTCGGCAGCCAGGCCGGGCGCGCGTGACGCGCTGTTGAGCGGCGGCGAGCAGGCGGTGGAGCTGGTGGCGCGCGCCGGGGCGGCGCCGGCCGGCCAGGTGGCAGCCGAGGCGCGCAGCTCAGACGGTGTCAGTGTGCCGGTCACACTGTTCTCCTGCCGCTACCTGCTGGCCCAGCTGTCCGAGCCCACAGCAGCTGCTGCAACTGCGGCTCCTGCTGCCCCTGCTGCCGACCACGGCGACGGCGGCGGCGACGGTGTCCAGGTGGCAGTGGTACAGCCGGTAGGTAACATCTCGCGTTTGTGCCGCGGTGGTAGGTGTGCTGTTTCACCCCCAGCCAGGCCGTCGCAATGAAAACACTGATTTTGTGGCCATTGCTACGTGAATAATGAGAAATTTTCGGAAATATGTGCCTTGTGGTCCTCATACTATTGTTTCTCACTGAACTGGTCCAACTTGTGTCCCCGGTACATGCATTTTTCGTTTGCTTTTTCTATTTTGATTTGGCGACTTTTCTAAATACGTGTAGATCTTAAACTGTTGTGCAAAACACGTCCTCAGTAACCGCTGGCAGAATGTCACCATCGTGCCTGCTATTCTATCGTGTAGATCTGCGCTGTCGCGTACCGTGTGTGTGGTCCCGGCTGTGGCGCGGCCGCTTCAACCTGGTGGTTATGGTCATCGCTGGCCACAACTTGGCGTGGCTGAGACGGTGGCATCCACATACCCTCCAACGACGGTGACTCGGCTGATACGGTGGTCTCTACGTGCCCTCTAACGATGGTGACAATGGCCTACTCATACCCTCCAACGACGGTGACTGTGGCCTCCACATATCCTCCGGTGACGGTGACTGTGGCCTCCACATATCCTCCGGTGACGGTGGCATCCACATATCCTCCAGCGATGGTGAAGGTGGCCTGGGTACCCTCCATTGCCTGATGGCTAACATCTAGTGACTTGTGACCCTGCAGTGACTGGACGTGTCCTCCGATAGTCGTGATCCTGCAGTGGCTCACGTGTCCTCCGATAGGCGTGACCCTGCAGTGACTGGACGTGTCCTCCGATAGTCGTGATCCTGCAGTGGCTCACGTGTCCTCCGATAGTCGTGATCCTGCAGTGGCTCACGTGTCCTCCGATAGGCGTGACCCTGCAGTGGTTCACGTGTCCTCCGATAGTCGTGATCCTGCAGTGGTTCACGTGTCCTCCGATAGTCGTGATCCTGCAGTGGCTCACGTGTCCTCCGATAGTCGTGATCCTGCAGTGGTTCACGTGTCCTCCGATAGGCGTGATCCTGCAGTGGCTCACGTGTCCTCCGATAGGCGTGACCCTGCAGTGACTGGACGTGTCCTCCGATAGTCGTGATCCTGCAGTGGCTCACGTGTCCTCCGATAGGCGTGACCCTGCAGTGACTGGACGTGTCCTCCGATAGTCGTGTTCCTGCAGTGGCTCACGTGTCCTCCGATAGGCGTGAACCTGCAGTGACTGGACGTGTCCTCCGATAGTCGTGTTCCTGCAGTGGCTCACGTGTCCTCCGATAGGCGTGAACCTGCAGTGACTGGACGTGTCCTCCGATAGTCGTGATCCTGCAGTGCTGGTCCTGTTCCTGCAGTGGCTCACGTGTCCTCCGATAGGCGTGACCCTGCAGTGACTGGACGTGTCCTCCGATAGTCGTGATCCTGCAGTGGCTCACGTGTCCTCCGATAGGCGTGACCCTGCAGTGACTGGACGTGTCCTCCGATAGTCGTGATCCTGCAGTGGCTCACGTGTCCTCCGATAGGCGTGACCCTGCAGTGACTGGACGTGTCCTCCGATAGTCGTGATCCTGCAGTGGCTCACGTGTCCTCCGATAGTCGTGATCCTGCAGTGGCTCACGTGTCCTCCGATAGGCGTGAACCTGCAGTGACTGGACGTGTCCTCCGATAGTCGTGATCCTGCAGTGACTGGACGTGTCCTCCGATAGGCGTGACCCTGCAGTGACTGGACGTGTCCTCCGATAGGCGTGAACCTGCAGTGGCTCACGTGTCCTCCGATAGGCGTGATCCTGCAGTGGCTCACGTGTCCTCCGATAGTCGTGATCCTGCAGTGGCCCACGTGTCCTCCGATAGTCGTGAACCTGCAGTGGCTCACGTGTCCTCCGATAGTCGTGATCCTGCAGTGGCTCACGTGTCCTCCAATAGGCGTGACCCTGCAGTGACTGGACGTGTCCTCCGATAGTCGTGATCCTGCAGTGACTGGACGTGTCCTCCGATAGGCGTGACCCTGCAGTGACTGGACGTGTCCTCCGATAGGCGTGAACCTGCAGTGGCTCACGTGTCCTCCGATAGGCGTGATCCTGCAGTGGCTCACGTGTCCTCCGATAGTCGTGATCCTGCAGTGGATCACGTGTCCTCCGATAGGCGTGACCCTGCAGTGACTGGACGTGTCCTCCGATAGTCGTGTTCCTGCAGTGGCTCACGTGTCATCCGATAGGCGTGAACCTGTAGTGACTGTCGGTGGGCCTCCGCAGGCGTCAGCTCTGCCGCCGTCTGTGCAACTAACGCCCGGCCAGGAGTACGTGGTGATGCCCACCTCGATGGAGCACCCCCAGAAGGTGTTCGTCCAGCTGCATGACCAGACCACCTACCGGCCGTACCTGGCGATGGCCACTCGCATGCAGGTGTTCTGCTCTCCAGGTAACGTCGCATCACTTCACAATGGTAACGCCTGGTGGCAACGTCCGTGGTGAAGAAGTCACTGATCAATCCCTCACGAGGCACTTTTTAGCCACGGAATGTCTTGCAATCGATCTTCCACATGTTAATGTTAGGTGCTGGAATGGGTCACTTGTTTCATGTCCTTGTGTCGGACAAGACATAAGCCTGTGTCACCTGGTTACCCACGGCACCAGGTGTTATCGCGGATCGCCTCGTCCAGCGTGTACCGTAGTGCTATCTGTGAGCTGTCCTCCCACTCGAGGTGTGGCTTGTTGCCTTCCCTACGGTATCGGGTGTTATCGCCTGGCGCCGTCGGTACTGTGGGCACCATGGTACTATCTGCCAGCTGTCCTTCAATTCGAGGTGTAGCTTGCTGCTGTAGGGAGGCTGCGGTAGCGGGCGTTACCGTCTGGTGCCGTTGTATCGTGGTTCTTGCTGGCCTCCCGATTGAGCCGTTACCTTTTGCAACGTGGTTTTGCCTGTGTGGCTGTGTCTCCGTTGGGGTATGACCTCTGTATCCTGTATGTCGATGTGCTGTCTATGCAACCATTCCTATGTGCGACAATGTCACTTGTGAATTATGTTACCTGAGTCCAGGTGTTCGGTCTATATAACTTGTCGTCTTGAACCTCTAACCTGCACCTTTGTATTGGGTGGTCTGTGCCATATATGCACCACCAGATTCTCGGCATGTCTGTTCTCTGACCCACCTAACCTCTGTAATTCGACAGGCTGCCGACCGTCGACGGTGCCACTCGTCGGAACTCTGCTTGGGATCCACTGCGAGGCTGCCGACACCCCGGCCACCTGGCGGCGTGCCGTTCTGCTCGACTCGCGTGGAAGTCGACTCAGACTGCGCCTGGTCGACTGGGGAATCACTCTGCTAGCCGAGCTGGCAGATGTGCGCGTACTGGACCGCTCCTTCGCCGAGGTGAGGCACCGCCAGGTGTGCCCTGGTGATGGGGTCGGACTGATGTGGTCTGCGGCGCTTGTCCTGGTGGTATGACCTGATATCACTTGAGCTGTCATTGTCGCAGCGGCAAATTGCAACAATTTGTTCCTGGGACCTTTGTTTTTGTATGCACTTCATCAATGTAGATCAGCCACCAAGAAATGTGGTGCAAATTGTATAATTGCTGGTGAGCAACCATAGGCATGGCCCGGGGAGTGGTATAAAAATATCGTGTGAGAATGTTTGTAACATTTCCTAACTGTCCTAAGACCAGCAGGACTTCCATGCGGTCTGTCGACAAATTTCAGGAAGTTCGAACTGAATTATAACTGACTTGCTCCCCTCCCCTTCCCAGGCATTAACCATGTGTTTCGCAACATGCTTCCACTCCCTACACGCGAGGAGATGCCCACAAACTCCATTGTGACCAATGTGTGCATCAAAGGCCTCAGCACAGCTGACGTGCCACATGGCCAATGCAGTCAATGCACCCTAAAGCCCAAACACAGTTAATGTCTCCTCATCGGAGCTTGTGTTGATAATTACAATCCAGAGTTGCAAATACTGCAATCCGCACCCCTCCCAGTGTATGACCATTAGCGCACTTAGTCCGGTGCGAGGAGCCGGTCAGTCGTAACATTAGTGGCAACAATGATAGAGAAGCTTGTGCTGCCTTCTGTACATTTTCGGTCGTACGCCGGAGACAATCTTGGCCAGGTTCTGCGAAGAGACATGATTGAATCAACCCGGTTGCAATATACGTGTCCCTATATCCTGAATTGTTCACAATTCGCCGTCAGGACAAGGCAATCGGCTGCGAGGTCGGCCTGTGTGGAATCGCTGCCGACGCGTGTCCCGCTGACCAGCTGGGCTTCTACGCTGCCAAGCTGATCAATCAGCAGTACCGTCTACGGCAGGTGAGATACCACCCGCCTCGGCAGCTAGCCTCACGCGAAGCTGATCAATCAGACCGTCTACGGCGGTGAGATACCACCGCCTCGGCAGCACCCAAGCTGATCAATCAGCAGACCGTCTACGGCAGGTGAGATACCACCCGCCTCGGCAGCTAGCCTCACGCCAAGCTGATCAATCAGCAGTACCGTCTACGGCAGGTGAGATACCACCCGCCTCGGCAGCTAGCCTCACGCCAAGCTGATCAATCAGCAGTACCGTCTACGGCAGGTGAGATACCACCCGCCTCGGCAGCTAGCCTCACGCCAAGCTGATCAATCAGCAGTACCGTCTACGGCAGGTGAGATACCACCCGCCTCGGCAGCTAGCCTCACGCCAAGCTGATCAATCAGCAGTACCGTCTACGGCAGGTGAGATACCACCCGCCTCGGCAGCTAGCCTCACGCCAAGCTGATCAATCAGCAGTACCGTCTACGGCAGGTGAGATACCACCCGCCTCGGCAGCTAGCCTCATGCCAAGCTGATCAATCAGCAGTACCGTCTACGGCAGGTGAGATACCACCCGCCTCGGCAGCTAGCCTCACGCCAAGCTGATCAATCAGCAGTACCGTCTACGGCAGGTGAGATACCACCCGCCTCGGCAGCTAGCCTCATGCCAAGCTGATCAATCAGCAGTACCGTCTACGGCAGGTGAGATACCACCCGCCTCGGCAGCTAGCCTCACGCCAAGCTGATCAATCAGCAGTACCGTCTACGGCAGGTGAGATACCACCCGCCTCGGCAGCTAGCCTCACGCCAAGCTGATCAATCAGCAGTACCGTCTACGGCAGGTGAGATACCATCCGCCTCGGCAGCTAGCCTCACGCCAGGCTGCTCAATCAGCAGCACCGTCTACGGCAGGTGAGATAACTACCCACCTCGGCAGCTAGCCTCACACACCGCCAGGCTGCTCAATCTGCAGCACCGTCTACGGCAGGTGAGATAACTACCCGCCTCGGCAGCTAACCTTACACGCCGCCAGGTTGCTCAATTGGCAGTACCATCTACGGCAGGTGAGATGAAGTAAACTTTGACTAAATATCAATTTGTATCTACTACATAGCTTTCGCCGGGTGCCATGCATAGATAAAAATTGATATTTAATCAAGGTTTACTTCAATGGCAAAAAGTGAAAAAGCAGCAAGGCGAAAGGGCACTCTAATTTTGCAGCTTCGTGATCTATTGTTGCAATGAACCTGAAAACATGAAAACTGCTGCCATTGATAATAATTTTCACCACCTAAAAAAACCTACACTAAAAAAATGAAACAGCGCAATAGAAGATGGATTCGGTATGAGGCGAAGACAGTGAACCAACAATGAAGACGACAACGCAGGAACGAATCCGAACAGGCGCATCACTATTCACCATTGCTTTTTATTGTATAATTTATGTGGACGAACCTAGCCATTGATTTCTCAGCACTCTTCAATTCCTTGACCAGATGCATGCCCTCGTTCTTGTTGCAGTCTATCGAGCCGGCGCCGACGGGCTGCGGTGCTCTAGAATGCAACGTCACTAATCGCTGTGTTCTTTGCCACAGTGATAAATTATTCGTGAAATATGGTGAAATATACCACTTTCTGAACACTCAATCTACATCCTCCAAGAATTATCAATATCCTGCTCCTTGATAAATACTTATGAGATCTTCATGTCTCCTTTCTGACAGTATCTCATTTATAAGTAGCAATATGCATTCTCTCGATAAGGAATGGTGGCACACGAAAATTTCGCAATGCAATTTCAGGTAAAAGAATTACCTAGAATGTGATATGGTATGCAATACCAGATTATATCAGAGTTATTATTCTCCCTATTCCGACTATAACTCTTCTGAAAGTATTAATCTGAAAACAAATGATAAAGGTGCCAGCATTTACACTTACACCATTGAGAGAAATTTTAGTTTGAAAACATCCAAAGCATTTTAAAGGATACTAATTCCATGGCAAATTTCGATATCCTACTGTGCTCGTTTCGACATCTCACACCTAACGAAAAACCAATGTTTTAACCCTGCTTTGCCATTCAGTTGACCTATTTATTCGCCTCCATCCTGTGCAATAATAGCCACCAGTTGCGTGGATGTACTTGTAAGTAAATGCAAGATTTCCCTACCCGCCTCGGCAAGACAAGATTACACTACCTGCCTTGGCAACTAGCCTCACACACCGTGAGGCTGCTCAATCAGCAGTACCGTCTACAGGAGGTGAGATAATTACCCGCCTCGGCAGCTAGCCTCACACACCGTGAGGCTGCTCAATCAGCAGTACCGTCTACAGGAGGTGAGATAATTACCCGCCTCGGGCTGCTCAGCTACCTACACACCGTGGGCTGCTCAATCAGCACTACCGTCTACAGGAGGTGAGATAATTACCCGCCTCGGCAGCTAGCCTCACACACCGTGAGGCTGCTCAATCAGCAGTACCGTCTACAGGAGGTGAGATAATTACCCGCCTCGGCAGCTAGCCTCACACACCGTGAGGCTGCTCAATCAGCACTACCGTCTACAGGAGGTGAGATAATTACCCGCCTCGGCAGCTAGCCTCACACACCGTGAGGCTGCTAACGTGAGGCTGCTCAATCAGCAGTACCGTCTACAGGAGGTGAGATAATTACCCGCCTCGGCAGCTAGCCTCACACACCGTGAGGCTGCTCAATCAGCAGTACCGTCTACAGGAGGTGAGATAATTACCCGCCTCGGCAGCTAGCCTCACACACCGTGAGGCTGCTCAATCAGCACTACCGTCTACAGGAGGTGAGATAATTACCCGCCTGGCAGCTAGCCTCACACACCGTGAGGCTGCTCAATCAGCACTACCGTCTACAGGAGGTGAGATAATTACCCGCCTCGGCAGCTAGCCTCACACACCGTGAGGCTGCTCAATCAGCACTACGTCTACAGGAGGTGAGATAATTACCCGCCTCGGCAGCTAGCCTCACACACCGTGAGGCTGCTCAATCAGCAGTACCGTCTACAGGAGGTGAGATAATTACCCGCCTCGGCAGCTAGCCTCACACACCGTGAGGCTGCTCAATCAGCAGTACCGTCTACAGGAGGTGAGATAATTACCCGCCTCGGCAGCTAGCCTCACACACCGTGAGGCTGCTCAATCAGCAGTACCGTCTACAGGAGGTGAGATAATTACCCGCCTCGGCAGCTAGCCTCACACACCGTGAGGCTGCTCAATCAGCAGTACCGTCTACAGGAGGTGAGATAATTACCCGCCTCGGCAGCTAGCCTCACACACCGTGAGGCTGCTCAATCAGCAGTACCGTCTACAGGAGGTGAGATAATTACCTGCCTCGGCAGCTAGCCTCACACACCGTGAGGCTGCTCAATCAGCAGTACCGTCTACAGGAGGTGAGGTAGCTACCCGCCTCGGCAATAATGTGCGCGCTGTTGTTCACGAAAACCGAAGTAACCAGCAAAACGAAAACTAGTATGTTGTGAAGTGTGTTGTGCAAGCGATGTTATCTAGGCGTCATTTCATTTTAGTTCGTTTTGGCCTCTTTTTTGCACAGGTGGTTGCGCTGGTTCGACACCGTAAATTCATGATTTCATGCTTGCGACATATGTTTATATGTTCGCACTAGTCTATCGGCACACACGTCAAGTTTTCCACAAGAAAAGATAGGTGATGATTTTCTGTACAGTGTGCCAATATATTTGCTTGCAGCGGCATGACGTTTAATGGCTGCTTTGTGAAATCAAGGTGATGTCTGTGCAACACACATGTTAACATTCAAACTCAACCCTTCATCCATCAGCCTAAACGTGGTGGGTGTTGTCAACGTATCCTTTTTTGCATTTGGTAGGTGTCGGTGTGGCAGATCTGGTAACGTTGATTGGTTTGGGATAAATTAGCGATTTTAAGCGTCTTGGACCTGCAACCTGTTGTGCTATTTTGGGTAGGTATGTGTGATGTAGTGGGGTAAGTGTGTCAGTTTATGGTCTGGTAGGTGTGCTCTATGGGACAGATGTAGTAAGTCTGTTTGGTGTGACAGGTCCAATTGATCCGGTTGGTCTGGTATGTGGTGTCAGCTCGTGATGTCGGAAAATTTGACTGACCTCCCACTGATGTTGCCCACAGACTGGCATTCTGGATGGAGTTCCTCAGGTCACGCTGCACATTTTGGGCGGGAAGAGCTTCTGCTTCAACGACAGGATGAAAGGTCGCCTCGCCGTCGGTGAGTCAGCTAAGTCGTCAGAGATCACCAACTTGTGAGTCACTGACTCGGTGATTAGTAAGCTCTCTAGCCATAGGGTAGGGAGTGAGTAGTCATGTGGTAAGGTTACCACCTACGAACCGAAAGGTTTTGGGTTAGAGTCCCATCTGTCGCTACTCGTCGCCTGCGAACAATTGGTGTGAGAGATTGGCGACGGTAAATGACTCAAAACAGCTCACGCGTCGCAAAACCGATACCACAACTATCTCGCGGTATGTCTGACAATGTGAGCACATCGGCCGACAAGGGTCACTGGCTGAGGTACCCCTGCCGGCCGCACGTGCATACCAGAAGCTAGTGCATGCTTAAGGTGTGCAATTTTTTTCATGAATATTTGGGATGAAAATAGGCATTTTACACATTCGCTTTTGGATGGAAAGTTTGTCGGCTTCCAACACGGACGGGTGTCTGAGACAGTTTGTCATTCGTGTCCAGTTGAGGTGGCTGGCTGGATGTTTTGCATGCATGAGACAGTGTGTCCAAACTTGACAATTTTGCTTGCAGGTGACTGGAGAATATTTGCGTTGTGCGTACAATCTTTTGTTTGTGTGTGCCTTGCACTGACCAACATCGATTGCCCTCTAAAAATGCATGATATATACGTAGCAGCACACAATTCCCTCCGCCTTCAGGTTAACATTAGAATGATGTTCGTTTCTTCATATAATGTGAGCAACTAGTGCAACCCAATTACATTACAGCTGAAGTCAGTACTTTTTTGAAACCTTCAAACTATACTAAACTATAATTCAGGTGCAACTAATTACTACCACAATGAACCGCAACTAATTGCTATATGACCTACGCAGTCAATGCGCCCTTAAACCACAATAACTAACTAACAAATTGCAACTAATTACCATACATGGAGTTGAAATATACTAAAAATGCATGCTAGCTGTAGTGTAAAATCGACATTCTGTTTGTCCTCTTTCATGCCAAATACAACATGAAATTCGATGTACTGGTTGGTGGCACGAAGCTCAAATTGATAGGCGAGGGCAGAGTAGCGGCTGTGGCACCGTTGTCATGTGTCATATCTTGTGCGCAGGCGGATATCTTCCCGCCGCCGGTCCGAAGGCGGAACCCACCCACCCAGTCGAGCCAATTCCGGCGGCGCCCTCTACTGCCGCGAGTCCGCGACCTGACCCGACACCAGCCGCGAGCCCGCGACCTGAGCCGGCACCAGCCGCGAGTCCGCGACCTGACCCGGCACCAGCCCCGAGACCGCGACCTGAGCCGGCACCAGCCCCGAGACCGCGACCTGAGCCGGCACCAGCCGCGAGTCCGCGACCTGAGCCGGCACCAGCCGCGAGCCCGCGACCTGACCCGACACCAGCCGCGGTTGCGGCTGTGCCGTCTGGGGCTCTGTTCTCACGAGACCTGCCCACCATGGCCCTGAAGGCTGGCGACACCGTACCGGTGAGGGGCGGTGGGGACTGTGGTCAGCGGTGCTACTGCGTCGTCCCATACGGAGCTGCTGCAGGGTGGTGTGGTGTCGGGCGGCCGCCAGTTCGGTATTCGACGCAACGCGTTGTGGATGTTGGTTCCCCATTGTCGCGGTTGTTTTCACGGTTTAAGCCCAATTAATTAAAATCATGGTGGTGATGGGCTTGGTAATTTAATCTCTCCTGCAGCTCAGTTGATGACTAGGGTGCTGTTCGTATTATTGCGACTGAGGAAGCCTCCTATCCCTTCAGTTAATGCAGCAGGTATGTTCCCCTTCCCTCAGCTAATGGTGGCAGGTATGTTCCCCATTCCCTCGGCTGGTGGTGCCAGGTGGGTTTCCCTTCCCTCGACTCATGGCAGTTGTGTTCCACTTCCCTCGGCTGGTCGTGACAGATGTGTTCTTTCTTCAGTTTATCGTAGCGGAAGTGGTGAGCGCCTGCAGTCTGTACGCCACGCCGCTGAATGACGACTCGCTAGCCGCCATAGCCGAATTGGACGGGCTGCTGCCCAGCCTAGCTGAACGTGCGCCGCCCTGTCCAGCACCGCAGATGGATCAGCTGCTGCTGGCGCCGCTGCAGAAGGTGGAAGGTGAGTGGTCGGGCAGGCCTAGCAGTCTGTACACTAAGCCGTTCTTGTAGCAACTCTCTGCCAGTTATTCCTTCTTCCCACGATCGTAGATAAATTCTAGGGAATGCCCAATTGTTGGTCGTTGAATTTGTGAGCCAAAGTATCACGTTCGTTTTCACTTGATGATACCACACGAAAGGCAACTCCACGGGATCCCACGTCACACTAGAAGGTGCTCTGAATGTATTCTCCTCGGTTCCCATAATGACAATTCATAACTATTGGTGGGCAGTCACCAGGCTAACGAGAACATTTCACTGTTGGTGTCAGCATGCTTGGTCAGCTTTCAATTATATGTCGATTTTCATGCTCAGTCTCAAGAAACTTTTTAAAAAATGTAATCGTGTTAAAGTACAAATAGATTTGATGTGTCATAATTGCTGTTTGTCTTGGGAAAAGTGGCACCCTGGAGTACCTCTGGCAGTCAGTGTACCATCTATGCAGAGCAGTAAGCTTACGTTAAGGGTTCGCAGTCGAAGTACTTTCGGTCTCTGAGCCGGAGAACGTTTCCTCCTGCAACGGCATCTGCTCATGATTGTTCGCTACCGTCGGCCGCATCTGTCAATTTCCAGCTGCTTATGGTCATGTGCCACTGTCGGCTGCATCTGTCAATGTCCAGCTGCTTCTGCTCGTGCGCCACTGTCGGCTGCATCTGTCAATGTCCAGCTGCTTCTGTTCATGCGCCACTGTCGGCCGCATCTGTCAATGGCCAGGTTTATGAGCATGCGCCGCTGTCGGCTGCATGTCTCAATGGCCAGCTGCCTATACTCGTGTGCCACTGTCGGCCGTATGTGTCAATATCCAAATTCACGAAAATCGAAGTTACTATCTCGGGAAGGTGTCACCATAGCAATTCACGAGGCCCATATATATCCAATCTTTATCTATAATATAATATAATATAATATAATATAATATAAATATAATAGTTCGGCGCAGCTCGGGTGAGCGTGGCTGCGATTTAACTGGCAACTGGAACGGACCAAAACGGCTAGACCTTCGCCGGAACTAATCGTCGCCGCCAAGAACTTTGCATATGGGAAGGGCATGATGGTTTTTTTGGCCCGTAATTAAAATTAGTACGCATGTGGGTGGTGTCTCCCCCTGATGTAGCGGTGGGGAGGGGGGAGTGCGGTGGGCTTCAGAAGAATTAGTATACATGAGATTGGTGTCACCACTTGACGTGGTTGTGGGGGGATTTACTTCAGAAGTGGCTTCACGAGGCCATATCATATTTTGGTTTGCTGATTCAGAAGGCAGGCTATATGTGGCTGATTCTTGGGAATGTTTCGCAACTGAAGTAGTGGGTGGAATAACTTTTGTGGATGTCATTTATGCGTTTGGTTTAATGACATTACCCCGTCCATAGTTACGTGTCGGAGTGCGCATGGATGTCATGGTATCCAGCTGGAACCTGGAATCCACAAATGAATTCAGGAAAACATCTGAAAAACCTGCGGCACTGATCGTAGATGTGATAATAGATTGTCACTGATTGTGTTGAGCTAGTGTTATCTTTCGCCACTATTTTTATTTTTATAATGGCACGAAGAACAAACAAAAAAGTTGTTGACGCGGAATAAAGACCGTTGTTGGTGTATCTGCATGCGCAAATAGCCAATATGTATGTATGTATGTATGTATGTATATATATATATATATATATATATATATATATATAAATATATATATGTATGTATGTATATATATTGAGCAATAAGTGGCATATAGGGAGAAACTATTCTCACTACAAAGCACAACATCAACGTTTCGGCCACAGTCCTTCTTCAGGATGACGTAACTGCAAAATTTAAAACTTAAAAAAAAAAACTTGAACCACGCAATCGTGCACTTGAATTCTGGTGACCAAAACGTGACACGAATCGCAACCTCTCGCTGGGCGATTGCGATTCGTGTCACGTTTTGGTCACCAGAATTCAAGTGCACGATTGCGTGCTTCAAGTTTTTAAAGTTTTAAATTTTGCAGTTACGTCATCCTGAAGAAGGCCTGTGGCCGAAACGTTGATGTGCTTTGTAGTGAGAATATAGTTTCTCTCTATATGCCACTTATTGCTTAATTTGTCCAGATATTATTCAATATATATATATATATATATATATGTATATGTAAAAAATTATATATACATGCGAAATCCGATCGAGTCACATTGCACAGCTTCGTTCATGAAGTCTTGAATGTTGCAGTTGCAAGAGTGCACAGATTAGGAAATTAACCCGTCCCATCTCGGGGGGTCTTCAACCGCCCCCCCCCTCATGTTTTTCGCGGATAGTGGACGAACGGTGCGCGGCAGCGCGCCCAAATTTGGCATACGTTTTCCCAAATCAATTTGGCTTGCTGTTTCAAAATTGTGAAGTCAGGTCATCTAGGGTCAACGAGTTAGTCAAGGTCAAGTGAGGTCACCTCTAAAAAAAAGTTAAACCAGTCGTCACGCTTTAACGGATGCAGATATTTTGATGAAACTTTCAGCGCTTGCTTATCTTTGGGGATGCAACAAAATGTATGAGTGGAATTTTTCATTTTTTAGTTTTTGACTACATATAAATTTTGCGGGTTTGCCAACTTGCAGTTGAAATAGAGGATTCTGGCTAAAGTAAGCATTTTTATGAGGGCAAATTGACTTCCAACAAGGTTTCTCGGTCTGCTCTACCCATTGGAAAACGAAAATTTAAGAAAACTTGAAAACTCATGAAATTTATTTTAACAACTATATTTTGGGGGCCAAAAAATAAAGCCCTGGTCGGCTTCGCTGTCCTTTTCTCATTCCAAATAAATTTTGTTTTTCATTTATCCCCCAAAATGAACTCCCCAGAGCGAAAAACATAATGTAAGTCGTGAAAATCTAGCCCCCCGGTGACGTCACTTTTGAGGGAAATTGTTTTGGGGGTGGACCCGGACCCTACTCGTCGAGCGCTTTCCGATTACACCTCTTTCATTTTCGTGCGATGCTTAGTTTGGATTTTAGAGGGGGGTTACTAATCGCCCCCAGAGACGGGGTGTGAGGATCTGACCGGAAAGACGGCGCGGGTTAATGCACTGACTGGATTGGAATTGAATGGACTGTTTATGCATTTTTTGTAAAGGATTTATTATTGGTATTGGTATTGATTTATTATTCGATATATTATTGGTAATTGAGGGGCACTCTTATTTTGTTTCGAATGTGTAAGTGAGTGATAGTGCATTACTTGCTTAACGCTGATAGTGATAGTGAATGATTTGAATACTGATGTTGGGCAGGAGCACCAGCGCGGCATGCAATTCATGGTTTGAACCTTTTATGGCAAAATCAACGAAATATCTTAGTGCATTTCATTGAAAGTTGAAGCTCCACGGCATAGCCAATGATTGGTTTGGCATAACGCAGAATTAGGCCTAATGCCGTACAATCTGCAGCATTCAGTCAAGTAGATCAGTAATGAAGGCGTTCATCGGTGTCATTTTCTGCATGCTACGAGTGGGGTTTATTGCCGGGGTGACCAACAACTTTGGCACTAGGTAGCCTCACACGATGGAGGAAAGCACGATGCTGAATCTCACAGACGTCTGCTTCCTAACTAGGACAGCATGAGAGTCGTTTCAGTGTTGCGGCTTCGCCCTGGATGTATGTGTGGTGATCTGGTGTGACCCCACAGGTGCTTGGTATCGTGGAGCCGCCCTAGACAGCTGTGGTGACCTGTTGTGCCCCGCAGGCGCCTGGTGTCGCGGCTCCGTCCTGGACGTGACGGCTGACACGGTCCAGGTGTGGTTCGTCGACCACGGCTGTCTGGAGACGATTCCGGTGTCTCGGGTGCGCGTGCTGCCCCCTGAGGCGGCTCACCTGCCGGCTGCGGCGGTCGACATCACCGTGCGAGGTGAGTGATGGTGCCGTCTGCTGAGGTCAGACGGATGGTGTGCTCAGCTGAGGTCACCTGGTCTGCTGCCTTGCACCGGCGGTGAACTGCGCGTCGCCGACCTCTCCTACACATGTCTGAAGATTCGGCGCAAAAGCCCCCTGGGCCGACGTGAAGGACCACTGGACTGACGAAAGGGGCCCAGACTGACGGAATGGTTTCCCTGCCGATGAAGAGAGCTCCGAATCAACGGAAAATGTGGAGGGCCCTTGGCTGGGATAACGTTAAGGGCTTCTAAATCAACGAAGGGGACTCCTGACCGTTGGAAAGGCCCTCGAGCTGACTGAGAAGACCCCGGACCAATATGAAGGGCCCATGTGCTGACGGTTGGCCTAAGCCGTAAAATTGGCCATTAACCTGGTAGACGGGGCCCAAGCGTTTAAAAGGGGGCCGCCGGCTTGTTAAAAAAAAACGCGTGGCTCGTCGAAGAAAGTTCCCCTTTCTCGTGAGTCAAAGAGCCCCTTTCTCGTGAGTCGAGAAAGGGGTCCTAGTTGCCGGTGGGGACTTCCGGCCGTTAGAGAGGTTCCTTAAGCCGATGGATGGGGCCCAAGCGTACGAGGGCCCTAGTCTGATGGAGGGGGCCAAAGCTGTTGGAAGAGGGCCTCCGGTTTGACAGGAAGCCCTGGATTGCTAAGGAGGGCCATGCGACGATGGAAAGGACCCCTAGTCACAGGACGGCCCAGAGCCGGCATGATGGGCCGATGGGGTCCGAAATCGCACAGGGGTCCATGTGCGATAGAGGAGGTCCAAACTTCTGCAAGAGGAGACTGCGGCCGGACGGAGAGTATCCGTGAGAGAGGGCCCTTGAGCCAACACGAGGACCCGTGCCGAACGTGCAGAGCCGCTGGGTCGGCTTTGGCTCACGCTAATGGAGAGGGGCTCGGGAACTGACAGTGGGTAAAGCCGGTAAGAAGGGACCAGAGCTACGGAAACGGTCCAGGCAGAAGCGGAGGGTTCCCGGTGCTACGCAGAGGGCCTCTGAGCCCATGGAGAGGCCCATGGCTGCTAAAAAGCAGTGACGTTTCCAAGGGGCGAAGGGGTTCTTGGCGAGTGCGATGAAGCCCTATAGACGACCACCCTGAGGGACAGAGATATAACTGAGGAAAAATTAAAGCGCTTCTAACAGCTTGTGTGGGAAGGGTCCTTTAAACCTGAAGACGTCGCTCTGAGGACTGGCAAGGGCCGTGAAGACAAGAAAGGGCTCGCCCTAGAGCTGGAGTGCCCATGCCAGCTGTAGAGTAGTCTCGGCTGGAATTGACCCCTAGCAGCTGAGGAATAAGCAGGGCGCCTTAGGGCCATACAGGGCTGGGATGTGCTTTGGGTTTAGAAGTGCCCTTGAGGGATGAACAGGACCCCTAAGAGCTGAAGAGGATTAGTGAGGGTCCACCTCAGATCTGAAATACTCCCAGGGTGAGAGCCAGGCAGGACTATTTAGGACTGATGGGCATCTAAAAGCAGGAGAGACCGCTCAGGGGTGATGAGGATCTATGAAAGTCAAAGAGGACTGGATTGAGATTCTCCTGAAGTTGAGAGCGGCCGCTAATGGATGAAGGAAGTCCCATGAGATATTTTGAAGCAATCCCTATCAGCTGGCGGCTGCTGAGAAGAATACTGAGGGCCGCCTCCAGAGCTAGAATGTTTTTGAAACCACAAGAGCTTCGATAGCTGTAAAGGGCCCCTAGAAGCTTGAGAGGGCTCTTGATGGCTAACAGGACCCCGTAAGAGCTGATAGTGCCTAAGGCTAGCGATGGTTGTGAGGAGTGCTGTGGGCCCTCATCAAAGCTAGAAATCTCTTGAAGCTAGAAAGACTTCAAGGACTGATAAGTGCCCCAACAGTTGGAAAGGGCTCCTGACGATTGAAAATGGTCACTAAGCGCTCGAGTGAACTGGACTGGGATGCCAAAGAGGCTTGGGAGGGGTCCCTATGAGAAGGACTGGGCCCACTGAGGTCTAAAGAGAGTCCCTGAGTGTTAACGATGGTTGTGGGGAATAGTGAGATCCAGCTTCAGAGCTAGAATGTCCTTGATAGCCGAAAAGGCTGTCTATGACTGGAGATGGTCCCTGAAAGCTAGAGCGAACCGGACTGTGTAGCTGCTGATGCTTCGGAGAAACACTGAGGGACAAACAGGACCATCTAAGAGCTAGGGAGGGTTCTAAAAACTGGCGAAGTTTGCTGGAAATTTTTAGGTCCGTCTCGGAGCTGCAGGATGCCCCTTGAAGCTAGACTGGTTTATCCAGGGCTGGAAATGGCCCATGCAAGTTCGAGGAGGGGAGCTCCTGACAGATGAATGGGTCCCCTGAGAGCCTAAGAACTGGAATTTGGATGTTCCTGAGTTTTAAGATGGGCACCTGATGGATCGGGTCCCCCTAAGAGCTAATAGTCTTTGAGAACTAGCGATGGGTGCGAGGAATAATATGGGCCAGCCTCAAAGATGATGTCTTTGAAAGCGATAAATACAGTCGAAGACTGGGGAGGTCGGTCACCGCCATCTCAGCGGCAGCAGTCGCCCCTGTGGCCACGATCGCCCCAACGGCAGCAGCCGTCCTAGCGGTGACGACCGCACGAGTGGTCCCAGTGACCTGACCACAGCTACTCCAGCAGCTAGGGTCGTTCTAGCGATGACAAGACGATAGCGCAACGATAGCTGTGACGTCGGCCGCTCCAGCGGTGTCATTTGCTATGCCTTGAACCTGGGTGACACCGGCTGAACAGAAAGAAAGAAAGCACGATAATTTGCAGGATTATGTGTGTTGGAAAAAATTGTTCAGGCATGTTGCTAGTTCCTCCCGTGTCCCCCAAATCTTGCACATATTTCTTCCAACTGGTGTTTGCAATTCGTTTTAAGGAAGTATGGAAGTGTTGAAAAGGCGCAACTATGCGGGCATCGTGAGTGCCCTCCCGATTGAACTATGTCTGAACGTGGCGGGTAACAGGAAGAAGCAATTGTGCACATGTAGATGAGTGGTCGCTTGTTTTTACGAAAGCTGATAATATTTATGCTTTCATTAGATGGGTGTTAATGTCCTTTCATTTCCCGTAGTAGGCTTTCTTTTGTTGGCTTTTGTCGGCAGCAAAACGGTTTCCTTTTTTGCTGGTCTTTACCAGACTGTTGGACCTTGAATGCAGGCCTCGCATTAGCCACGCCAGCGCGTATTATCTTATTTCCTCGCGTATTTAGCGTTCTTTGTCTATGCATGTATATGGGCCATTTGAAAATGAGGTAAACAAAATTCGAGGAATTTTGAAAGACTGCCTGCCTGCCGATCTTGACTTCATTTGACCTTGAAGGCTTGGACCTAGGGTCATCAAATGTATACCGAAAAATTAATGAGTCTACTACAACCGTATCCTGCCCTATAAAATGCTAGTAATTTTCGAGATCCTAAGCGGGCGGAATCTGCTCCCACTCCCTCCGTTTCGCCCGATGTCAGAGGTCCTCCGGCGCGCGTCAAGCCGCGATATCGCCGCCGCTAAGGAGGATGCAGCGCCTCGCACCTCGTGCCGCATGGCCGCTCGCTGATTCTCAATGTGTGTAATACGCTGGGTGTTATTAGAAAATGTGCCCACCTAGAATAAATACGTCTGGGATGCTGCAATGGTTAGTGGTATAACCTCTTGGGACCCTCGTGCGACCGGAGGGTTGGGGTTATTGGGGCTGGATACGAGTAAGTACTCTTTGTCACATGCTGCCATGACCATGATTCGCATTGCATGATTAGGCATCGCATCGTAAATGGCTTTCCGACTATAATTATATAGTATATATAGTGGACAGTTGAGGATATATTGCTGTTTTTGTTTTATTTGCGATTTTCGGTGTTGAAACGGCATCTGCCTGTTGATTTTTTGTTTTGCATTTGAACTTGGTTTGCGCATGAGTCATATTCTACCATAATTCGTGTGTTATGTGCATCCAATTTTGTCCCCGATGAATACAGAATGGAGGTTTTGGAACGCCAAATATATATTTTGGCGCCTCCTTGAACGTTTTGTGCGGAAAGAAATGCAGTGGTCGGGGAAGTCGATTCCACGAGCCTGTGTTAGCTGACATAAAGGAGCGGCGAAGGGGCATCGTTTGCACCGTCGCTTTATGCAAAGATTGCGATGAATCGTTCAATGTACTGAGCCAATGTACTGAGGAACTTCTGAGTCATTGCACATTCGGTAATAGATAGCCAGTCTGTGTACTTCACTTCGTCTGGTCTGCATTGTCTGTCAGGGTGTAGTGTAGTTTCTCGTGAACGTTCGAAGTGGGGTGTTTGTAATTGGTTTGGCTGCTCTGTTTTTCAATGATTGAACTCTGTGTGTGCCATGTACACTATTCAATTAGACGACTGTCGAAAATTGCATCGCAGTAGTTGAAGTGAGGTTGAATTATGTCTTGTATATTGGGAGAAATATGTATTTTGTCTTGTATATCGAAAGCCTAGCTTGCGGGCTCATGCGACTAGGAAGCTACGAGAGAACCTCTCAAAGTTATTGGGTCGGCTGGGCTGCAGCGCACATCAAGGGCTTATATGTACACTCGTCCTCTCCGGAGCCCGAATCTTGGGTGGTCCGGTATTTTCATTGCTGCCACTGCGTCATATCGGATGGGTAGCCGTGGCTCCGTGACCCGACCCGACCTAACCTGACCTGACCTGACGCTGTCGCAGGGTATGACGTGTTGACCGGGTCGCTGGCGGAGCTGGCGCAACAGCTGCTGGAGGCGACCGGCGATGACCCTCTCGAACTGACGGTGGTGGACTCCGGCGGCGACTCGGTAGTGGTGCTGCCCCCTGCTGACATCACCGTTGCCTTGCGCACCGCCGGCGCCCCCCTCTAGCTGCCGACCGTCCATTATGTGTGCCATGTCGGGGCGAGGACAACTCCCAGCGGCAGCCCGACGTTCTTGAGCGGGCTCGGCCTGCCTCCGAGTAAGCCCCGTTTATCTGTCATTCCTGTACCGGACCGACTCGCTGCCGTCCTGTCCGGGTATCAGGCTTGTGGTATGGTTTCCGGCAGCGCGGTGTCTGTACGGGTAGACGGTGTCGTCCGTCGGCGCCCGTGACGACTCTCGGCGCCGAGCGCGTTCTGCGTCGTGCGCGTTTCGTATCTGTTCAGATCCAGATGTGGCGCTGAAGAACAGTTTTTCTCTTCCGTTAACTCAGGATGTTCTTTGAATTTGGTGATGACGCGGCGACCTCCGCGAGCTGTGATTGGACGAGTGCTGGCCAGCTGAGTGTACAGGCGCAGTACAAAGGTTGCATGGTGTGGCCGACGGTGGCAGGGCGGTGACCCGGCACTGGCTGTGTGCGGGCCGACGGACAGATGCCGCGCTGGTCGCCATGTGCTAACTGTGAGACAATCACCAGTCCCCGAAACGCGTGCAACTGAAGGCGTGAAAGGCGTGTGGGTACGATTCAGACGACCGAGTTTAATACATGCAGACGGGTTTCGTATGGATTGGTATGAGTAGTGTTGGATTGGTGGTGATTACTGAAAAAGCAGACTTGATGCCGCGACAAGACTCGTTCCTCGGCAGCAATGATGAGGGGTTTCCCACGTTGAACATGTAGTACTGACCACCCGGCCAGATTGTTGCCAGTTCTTGCCCCTTCTCCGATTCGTTGCAGAGTGCGGCAGGCTTCTCCCCCTGCCTGTCCCGTGATGTTCGTAGACCAGTCGGGGCTGGCTAGGCTGCAAACTACAGAAAACGTTCAACTTCGGCAACACTCAAACGGCTGCAATGCGCCCACAGGATTTTTGCTCTGGGGTGGCAACGGAATGTGCTCTTGTAAATAGATCGTGCATCGCCCAGAACAAAGGTTGGGTACAGTCAGTTACTGATTTGAAAGTCTGGTTTTGGATGGGTTTGGAGCCAGTAAAAAGTTGGAGTTTGAAAAGCTTTAACCAGGTAACGTAGTCCGGTCCGCTTAAGACAATATTTATGACGCAAAATGTTTTATGTTCATGAACATGCCATTTTAGTGAGAAAAAAAATTCGGTGAAAATCGGCCCTTTGTGGAAGAATGGTTTCCGTGCTCCCGCCTACCAGTGAGTGCAATGTGTCTGTGATATGAAAACGGCAATCATTGGTTGATTGTTGCAATGCAAAATGTTCGAGATAATACGTCAGTTTGCCCACATTTCCGAAATAGTGGTAACACGCTCTCCAGGTTGTCAATGTCGCTGGTGAATCGAGCTCCGTGTTGGTAACGGGCGCCACTGGTCGATAACATGTAAACGGGGTGCACTTGCATTTCCCGAGGAGCGACGTTTCCACTAAGAGGGCTGCATTCGCCTGGGTGGGCCGAAGAGGGTGCAGTGGAATCTTTCTGGGGCGGTGCCGCCTTCCGGTCAGGTGTGGGACGGGTAGAGGAACACCTGATCAGCCAAGAAGCCCCCACCCTGGAGGGTCTGGATCCAGACTGAATCGAAGAAAAGGGTCCCGATGAAGTCGACGGAGAGTGCCCTTCGACGGTGAGCTTCCGTCCGGATATTGTTTCCAATCGTTGTTTCAGCTGGTGTGGTGTGTTGGTGTCACGAATGTCAACCAAAAATGTCGACGTATCTTCAGCAGGTGAATGGCCTGACCCGATCTTCGGCCAGCACTTCATTTTCCACTGAAGACATGAAGGCTTCAGCAAGGAGCGACGTTTCCACTAAGAGGGCTGCTTTCGCCTGGGTGGGCCGAAGAGGGTGCAGTGGAATCTAGTGGTGAGCCAATTGCAACAACGTCTATTCGATACTATTGTTCTCCTTGTAGGCATACGAAGGACGCTTCTGTAGTGCGCACCCGTAGGATGGCGCACATGATGTGCTCTGGTATGCCTAGCGGAGTCGGGCCTTGATGATAGGCATATTCGGTGATGATTTTGATCGTTCTCTCGGTGGGAGCATTCGGCGTCGGTAGCTCAGTGGTTAAGCTGAGCGTCTGGCAAGTCAGAGGTGCGGGGTTCGATTCCCCGCAATGCCGCCCTTCCTGCCAGGGTGACAGGTGAGCGACACCATATGGCCTTAGCTGCCGAGTGCGTCGTAAAGCTACAATCTAATCCGATCGATGGGAACATTGGTGAGTAAGTTGTTTACATCGAGTTGGGCCAATTGTCCCTGGCGTGTCATGGTTTTCAGGTCAATGAATTCTGTTGAAGATTTCAGTGAGTATGGAGATTGTATGTAGGGTTTGAAAATTGTGTTTAGGGATTCGGCAAGACTGTACGCTGGTATTTCAATCTGTGAGATGATGTGCCTCAGTAGATTACCGGGTCTATGTGTTTTAACTTTTCCATAGAAGTATCCTGGTTTGTGTTCTCCGGTTATTTTCTCCAGCTTGCTGTTCCTAGTATGTTTGTTTGCGGAGCGTGTCATATGATTTGCTTGTTACTTTAGTTGATGCACTTGGTTTCTTGATATTTCTTGAACTTTGCCTGGTCGTCGAGAATTGCTTGAGCTTTGTATTGGTAATCGTTCCTGTTCTGTATGACAAACACTTGTGTCTTGTCTCCTTTTCTGATAACGATGTTTGGATTGTTTCGTAACTTTTGTGCTGCTAGTCGCAGACGGGGGTGTAGAGTTGCTTGTTGCCGCTGGCTTTGGTTTTTGGTCCTTTCAGATTTAAGTTGATCTTGTAAATTTGGACTTGCATCTATTTTGCCTTCGTGTTGAAGTCGAAATACATCTTGATAAAGGAGTTCGAGTTATGCTTGTTTGCGTTGTAGGGAAAGTGATGGTGATATTGTGAAGTTGATGCCCAAGTGGAGTAGTTCTTGCTGGTTCTCGGAGGACACTATGTCAGATAGTTGTATATAGCCTTCCTGGGGTCTTAGGTTAAGACGAAGCGTCGATAAAATACAGAGATGACCTAGGTGTTAATTGTAACTTTGACCATCATCCATTACGGCGAAATACTACACAAATACAACGAAGAGACAAGGAAGATAATACGATCAATTTAATCCACAAGCAAGATCGCCAACGCTGAACTCGCGGTCATATTCAACGAAACCTGCATATCAAACAATATGCTTTCAAACTACTCACATGTACATCTTAATAATGAGCCAGTGCGATACCAGCAATTCATACTAGAGTTTCGGAAAACCTGGTGCTGAACGAAATACAAGAGAAGAAGACAAAGGTGAATAGACAAACAACAGCTGAGAAAGAATACCGCAAAATGTAATACTAGCATACCGAACCAACTATTGCATGAAACCGATGAAGCCCTACAACAGCAACTACAACTGCACGCAAACATCACCGAAACGAGAACACAACGGAAACTATGCAAACTGTACGGTGGTTGGATACCCACGCTCAGACCCCAGGAAAGCACCGAAACATGCCCAAATCTGGTATGAAGCAATAGCCTGTGGTGAACTATCATGCAACATTTCAAATCGGTACATGTCAAGGTCAAACTTCTAGGTCAAAGGTTAGCTTGAGTTATTAGATGGTAATATTAAAGCGATATCGACCCAACGCGACGTTCGGTTGCTCTCGCTTCAATTTCCATGAAATTGGCGTCAGTCGACGTGGCTTGCTATGCTGTGTTAGAGAGGTAAGCAGCAATCGAATTAATATTTTTCAAGAACGAAGGCCGAGTTGATCCTTTAGTTACCTACTTTTTTCGTTTTCTCTCAAACCTATCCAAATCTGGTAGCAGACAATAACCAGTGGTGAACACTTGAGCAACACTTCAAACCGGGACATGTCAAGGTTAGAGAGATTGAGTTCTGCGATGTCCTCGCGATTCGTCGCTATGGGTTTAATTTGCACCAAGTGAGTGTCATTCGACCTGGCTTGTGCCCTATTATAATGTTTCAAATATAAATAATTTCTAAGGTCAATGGTGAAACCGATGTCTTTGATCGACTCGCACTTTTTCGTCCTAACTTATGAACATCTGGTACCAAGCAATTGCCGTTGTGCACCTCAAGTAACATTTCAAACCGGGACACGTCGATGTCAAGCCGCAAGACTGGTTAGCTTAGGTTTTTATTTTTAATAAATTTGATCCGAGTTGTTGCTGGGGTGGCTTCAGGAACCAGGATTATATTGCTATGCAGAGCTTGTTGCGTGAATCTTGGCCCCACCACCCGATCCATGAATTCCAGTTCAACGGCAGAATTTGTATCGAATGTTTAACGTGCCGTCAATGCACCGATACGGCCTTCCGGTAGCTCGTCTCCGGCCTTATCGGGCGAGCTGCCAACTAACACCTCCGGCTGGAGGCTGAATGCGAGCGTGCGAAGCGACTCGAACCCTGTATTGCCAGGACAGGGGAGACCAGAGCAGGCCAGCGCTCTAACCAACTGAGCTACCGGGGCGGTCGTTTGAAGCCTTCGCGTAAGCCGTCAGACGCAATATTAACGTGGACATCAGGGGGATCTCCATTGAAGAAGGAAAACAGGTAGATTCCTGGTGCCATTCAAGAACTCCGAAGCATGCGCCCGCGACAAGCGTTCCCGAATGCTCGTTAGTGCGCGCGCGAAGAATAGTCACACTCTATGAAACTCTGTCTCCATAAAATATGATGCGAAGTGCATTTTTGAAAGGTAGCTTGCCTTCAGACGTGATTGCATTGCCACTTACAGTGATATATTGCGCATATTGTTACTTTTTTCCTTTTTTTTAAATTAAATTCCCCTACCCATTAATAGGTATGCAGGAGTGCCCTTCCATACCCGTGCGACCTAATTACGTTAAATTCCAAGGGTAAGAGGTAGGTCATGGTAAGCAAATCAAGGCAGGTCACACCACTCCCGGCTCCTGTTTCTTGCTGGACAGATCCCGCCACCAGATATTAGTAAAAGATGTTCCTGAAGCCCTCTCAGACAATTAGCAATGCTAGTAACGTCTCCGAGGGTTCCACGAAAATAACTGCTATAGGCGTTAATGGGGAGATAATACAAAATCATAACCTTGCACATGCATTTCCTAAACAACTACTACACTAAGGAGAAAGGACGACCAAGTATGAAGAAGAAGAAAGAAAAGAAAACATGATTCTTAAACGAAAATGTCCGAATGATACCAGATCACCATGCATAGCACATTACCATTACCAACATATTGAACAAGTTCATATTTCATAATAATGTATTGTCTGATGTGTTTCTTCAAGATCATTTTACTCCTAGGTACATCATCAATCCTGTGGAAGTGAGAGCAGATTATTTTATTCCAGGCTTTTGGTGCAATAAAGGGTAATGAAAACATTCTATAATTGATATCAGAAAAGGGTATTTGAAAATGTTGTCTAACTCTGAGGCCACCATGTTCATAAAGTTGAAACATATTAGAAAGAGGTGCTGGTAATGATTGATTTAGAAAACCTAGCATGATGTAAATACATTGCTCATCAACTATGTCCAGAAACTTTAGAACTCTATGTTTAATAAACAATTCATTTGTATGGTATAAGTACGGTTTCTTATCAACAATCCTAATGACACGCTTCTGCAACTTAATAATTTTATCAAGCTTAGAGTGATACGTACTTCCCCAGACAACAGCACAGTAATTTAAATATGGCAATATTAGAGAATTATACAGATGAAGCAATTCACAAGTTGATAAAAAGTACCTAGATTTGCCTATAATTCCAATATTCCTGCTAAGTTTTGAAGAGATGGCATTTATATGGCTTTTCCATGTCATGTCTTCATCAATAAATACACCTAAATATTTTATACAGCTATGCCTTCTAATATTGGTAGTATTTATTTTGACATGAAGGTCATCACATGGTTTCCTGGAAAAAAATTGATATCCAGTCTTCTCAGCATTAATAGATAATCTGTTGGTATGAAACCATGCAATTATTTTGGGTATTACCTCATTTGCTTTACTTTGTAATTTCGAATGATCATTAGCTGTAATAGTTACGGCAGTGTCGTCTGCAAATAGGTAAAAGCTAGCCAAATTAGAAACATTGCAGAGATCGTTAATGTATAGAGTAAATAGCAGAGGTCCAAGAATCGAACCTTGAGGAACACCTTTTGTGATATGTAATGGTTGAGAGAAGATGTCATGTATCTTGGTTCTTTGAGATCTATTTGATAGGTATGAGGCTAACAGTTTATATATATATTTCCTCTAAAGCCAATAAAGTTCAATTTTTGTAACAAAATGCTGATGATGACGGTGTCAAAAGCTTTTTTAAATCAAGATACAGAGTACAAACTAATTTATTATTTACAAGGGGTTTAGTTACTTCGTCATGCATTAGAGCAATTGGCATGTATGCGTTGTGTTTTTTTTTCTGAAGCCGAATTGCAATGCGTGCATGATATTATTTTCATTTAGAAATGATGATACCCAAAAGTGTATTAATCTTTCCAGTACTTTCGAAAATATTGGTAGCAAAGAGATTGGCCTATAATTAGTAAATTTATTATTTTCCCCTGCTTTATATACAGGAATTATAACTGCAGATTTTAATCTATCAGGGAATACTGCAGTGTTGAGACAAAGATTAAAGAAATATGTTAGATGTTGCAAAATACTTCTATATGTTCCAATCAAAATGTTTGTACTAATTTTATCCATACCTCCACCAACAAGGTTTAAAGTCTTAATAATGTCTTCAATTTGAGCATCATTAACAGAAGGAATATTGTTAATGTTTGCATAATTAGGCTGTGTAAGATAATTTAATGGACTGTGTGTCGTAGGTATTTTTGTTTCCAACTCACTACCTATCGTTGAAAAAAAATGTATTAAATTTATCAGGTATTTATTCATTTACACAGGTAGCCCCAGAGTTATCAGCAAAACACATTGGAGGAACTGTTTGCAATTCATTTTTGTTGATAATTTCATTCAAATACTTCCATGTTTTTTTGCCATCACCTTTGCTATCCTGAAATGCCCTCTTGTAATATTAATCGTTTCGCATCCCTAAGCACATTACAAAGCATGTTCCTATGCATTTCGTATTTATTTTCATTCAATAAAATTATATTCCTAATATATTTTGCATATAGTTTATTTTTTGTATTTATTGACCACAGAAGTGCAGGGGTTTACACAAAACACAGAAGTGCCCATGGTTTAATTGGATTCTTTCTTCTACTGGGTGTAAAAGTTTTAGATAATTTTTTTTAAATACCTGTTTCATAAGCCTTAATAAGTTTGTTGCATGCTTGATTAGCCACATCTTGAAAGGAGGAGGCTCAACAGGAAAAAGGAAAAAAAAGGGAAAAGGGGGGGGGGAATTAAAAAAAAAAAAAAAAAAAAAAGAAATAAAAAAAAAAATTTATCATTTTTTTAATTACAAAACCAAAAGTGTAAAAAAAAAAAAAGGAAAAAAAAAAAAAAATTTTTTAAAAAAAAAAATATTTTTTAAAAAAAAAAAAAAAAAAAAAAAAAAAAAAAATATAAAAAAAAAAAAAAAAAAAAAATTAAAAATAAAAAAAAAAAAAAACAAAAAAAAAAAAAAAAAAAAAAAAAAAGGGTTTAAAATAAAAAAAAAAAAAAAAAAAAAAAAAAAAAAAAAAAAAAAAAAAAAAAAAAAAAAAAAAAAAAAAAAAAAAAAAAAAAAAAAAAAAAAAAAAAAAAAAAAAAAAAAAAAAAAAAAAAAAAAAAAAAAAAAAAAAAAAAAAAAAAAAAAAAAAAAAAAAAAAAAAAAAAAAAAAAAGAAAAAAAACTATTTTGTTGGGGGATTTCAACATAGCAGGATTGGGAAACAAAACAATAGGTGTAAGCAAATCAGAAAGATGTTTCATGGCTTGTTTTGAGGACAATTTCTTCTTTCAAATGATACACGAGCCTACAAGGGAAAATAAAATATTAGATCTAGTGCTTACTAATGAGGAAAATTTGTGCAAAATGTTAACGTAGGAGAGACCTTGGTAATAGTGATCACAACATTATACGCTTCTCATTATATGTTGGAAGGGTAGCAACCAACAGAACATTGATTCCGAATTTTACAAAAGGGAATTACAGTGAGTTCAGGAGCTTCCTAAGTGAAATTAATTGGGAAGTCATATTGAATGGCTTAGATGCTTATGAAATGCGGACAATGATAAAAGATAAGCTATTTCAGGGTCAGGATAGGTTCATTCCCAGTAGGCAAATTAGATCAAACAGGGTTAAGCACCCTTCGTGGCTGACTAGGGAAGTTAAGCAATTACTGGACTCAAAGAAACAAGCATTCAAGAAACTAAAAGATACTAACTTGGGTTAAACCTAGAATCATATAGAATAGCTAGAAATAAAGTTAGAGGTGTGTTAGAGCATCTAAAAGACTTGCTGAAATCAACTTTGCTCGAGAATGTTCAGCAGCTAATGCTAAGAGATTCTTTAGCTTCTATAAATTTAAGGCTAAAAAGTGTAGTGTAGGACCACTGGAGGTAGATGGGGAAATAGTGGTTGATGATTGCGACATTGTGGAATCCCTAAGCAAGCAATTCTCATCAGTCTTCACTAAAGATAATTCTGGTACAATAGGAACATCTGTAGGCCATGCCATGGCAGGTGATATGCTGGAGGATCTTACAATAACTACAGAAGCCATAGAGAAACAGTTGCAGAATATAAAACCTAATAAAGCTTCCGGACCAGATGAAATATATGCTAGGATCTTAGTAGAGGTGCTAAAGCTTTAGCAACTCCCTAGGTATCATTTTCAGGCGATCTATGGAGTATTCAGAAGTACCTGAAGATTGAGAAATGCAAGGTAGTACCAATTTTCAAAAAGGGAAATAGGAAGAGTGTAGGAAACTACAGGCCAGTCAGTTTGACCTCATTAGTTTGCAAAGTACTAGAAAAGCTGGTTAAACAGATGAGTAAAAGAACAGTTAAACAGAATGTTCAGATTCATCTTGATAGGCACAACCTTTAAGGGATACTCAACATGGATTTCGATCTCAAAGGTCTTGTTTAACTATACCTGGGTATATACCTGGGAATAACCCTGGGTCTTTTACGACACATTCAGCTGGTAGGTCATATAGCACCACCGACTTGTCACTGTGCATTACAAGATCCCATCTAAATGCTTTACAACCGACCTTCGTAGTATGGGCTAGGTCTGACATTGTCTGGTGATCAATCTTCATTTTTCCTGCATGTGATGTCGTTTTATCTTAATATATTTTTTTATTTCATTTCTCAAATTGCCCACATTCATCCCATTGGCATTTTGTATGTGTTGGATGTGGTCATTATGCGTGACCACCAGGTACGTAGTGTTATATGTTGTTGGGGGAAAGAGTTATATAATGACTTACAATTGCCAATGTTGGCTTTGTTCCCATAAATAAAACTATCAAAATTGGCCATATGGAGGGCCCCAAACCACTTGGACCAGATCATTTCTTCATGTATTCTGACCTCCCTCACCCCAATAGTACTCCCGATGTGAAATAGTTGGAAGAATTGGGTTTTATGATATGAGCACGACTTTTTATGCCTGAGCACTAAAGTACATATCACAAACGTACTCATGGTAAATATACGTGAGAGGAAATGTACGTAATATCAAATATACATACAGTATATGCACATAGAATGTGTTTAAACGCAGACACGTATGCTCAAATGTACGTACATTTGTGTTGCATATTTTACGTTTACGTACTGATGCATGTGCACGTTTATCCATGCATACATTTGCGCTTATATACTTTGGCGCCTACGTACGTTTGTGCTTAGGTAAAATTACGCTTACGCGCATTTGCACATACGTACATTTTCACTTACATACATTGTACACATGCAATTTGTACTTTCGCACTTTTGCGCTCATATACATTTGCGCAAATCAGACTTTGCGCTTACGTACATTTGGCATACGTACCTTTGTGAATACGTAATTTGCGCTCGTACATTTCCACATACATACATTTTCATGAGAGCATTTACGCTCACGTACATTTGTATGCGTACATTTGTGCTACGTACAATTGCCATACATACATCTGCGCTATGCACATTTGTATACGCGTATTTGTGTATTCATACCGCCATGCGTACCTAGGTACGTGTAGGTACTAAACCTATATTAATCACGACCTAGACGACCATAATTTTTGTCTGAGGTAAAGAATTATTGATGCAATTATAACATATGGACACAACTATACATACATGGACCTGAAGCACTCATGTCCCAAAATGTAGTTACCATTTGAAAATAAAAACATCAAATTAATTCAAACCACATTAGAAAACAACAAAATATATCTCACAATATCAGTATTGCACTATGTATCAAAACATATTTAGATAAGTCCGATAACATTTTATAATACTGTACTTGAGCCTAAATAGCAACCTCGGTACCACATTCATAAACATTGCATCATAAAAATAAAAAGAAATCAGAAGTTACAGCAAATTACAGATGTACCATTTTTAAGGTATCATTAAACATAATAATTTAGTTAAAAAAACAGGTGAGGCTAGGTATGTTGGTGTTTTTAATTTACAATTGTTTGGTGGTGGTGGTGGATTGAGTTTAGGGCGCGTCGACATCTAGGTCATTTTGGCCCATAACTGAATGCAATCAATCTGGTGATGCTATCATAGCTCACTATCCATCTTCACGGATGGGGTATATACGTCAAGGCGAGTTGTCGAATGAACATAAAAATATTCCCAGACGCAACGGCCTCAGAGTCGTTCCAATAGATACGTAAAGAAGAGTCGGGTTAACCGCCAAAATCTAGCGTCGTAGAGGTCTAGCAGTGTACACAACTAAAACATGGTACACGGTAAGTGGGTTAGAACAGCGGACATACGGGACGGTCATTACCGGTCAACATATAACTGTGTTGCAAAGTATGGCCTAAATGACAGAGAAGACAGGGGTGAGAGAGCATGGGGTAAAACTTGAGAGAACAGGAGGATGAATGTAATTGAAATATGGTAGATAATTTGGAGGGAGGTAGAGGAAAGGCAGAAGGGGGGGGAGGAGGGGGAGAAAGGGAGGGATTGAGAAATGAGGAAGGCAAAGGGAGGAAGAGGGGGAAAAAAGAGGGGAGGGGAAAGGCAGAGGAGGAAGAGAAGGGAAAAAGGGAGTGGAGTTGATTAGCATCAGTCATCTTGAAAGGCTTCCAAGGTACTAATGAGGTAATCGTTTAATTCACTGATTGTATTCTTATCAAAGACTGTCACTGAATGTCTTTTTATAGTTGTGCTTTGAATTAATGACAGATTAAGAAAAACTGGAAAATGATCCGATAAATCATGAAGTAGAATTCCTGAATTGTTCAAGACATTAACATCATTTATAAATATATTTTCCAAAAGGGCATCAGAATTATTAGAAATCCGGGTCGCTTTCGAGATGGTTGGGGAAAATCCATAGGAATTTAACATATTCATAAAACTAAGTGTGGGTTCATCAGAGTGATATTTCAAAAGTTTGTAATCGAAGTCCCCTGCTATGACACATGTACACTTAGTGTTTTCCAATGAATCAAGTATTTTTTCCAAGTAGTCCATAAATAAAGTATGGTTCAGGTTTGGAGGTCTATATATTTCCCCCTTAGGAATCTCTTTGCTGGTACACCCGACTCCATTTTGATTTCCAGAAAACTTGTCCCAAAATGATCACTCTCCAGGTCTTTTCTTTCCCTAGCCTCATATCTATTACTTACATATATTGCTGTACCTCCACCTTCACCTTCTTTTCTACTAGATGCAAAAAGATTATAATTTTTTAGACTAAAGTATTGCTCTAAATCTTTCTTCAACCATGTCTCTGACACACAAATAACTGACCAATCAACTTCAAAATTTGCTAGAAGATTAATAACATCATCAAATTTATTCTTGAGGGACCTTGCATTGATATGAAGTACTGAGAACCCAACATTCAAGTTAAGTGGTTGAGGTAATGAATAATATTTACACTGTGACAGTATATGTTCATGAGGAGGGTATTTATCACTCAAATCATTCCCTAGCAACTCCAATGTAGCTCCTTCAAGTTTAAGCCCACTCATTAATCAGGGAATGAGCCAACTGGAAATGGTGATTAGTTCTGGAAATGGAAAACTTGGAATAATAATTGCGCATGAACAATGAACTGGAACACAAAATGGACAATGAATGATTGGAAAGTAAAATGGAAAAAGGAAATTAGAGGTAAAGCTAACACCATTAAGAAGCATAGTTAGACAAACAAATCTAGATAGTTTTATGCTTCGATAAGATGATAGAGGAGCAAGGATTATATTGCAAGTGAAAGGAACACTTGCCAGGACCATGTGTGGGAAGTTGTCAACTATTCCTGCAGCAGTAAACTTCAGGAACACCAGTTGTCCACGACACCCCTCCCTCCCTAGGCAGCAATTTACAATTTAAGGACAATAACATCACCAGGCAGCATGCTCTCTCATATGTCAACATGATGGTAGATTAATACATGTTCAATGTTCAAAATAAAACAAAAAATATCAGATTGAAATGATTATAAGCAATTCAGCAAACTAGCTGCCTTCTGTTGTATTAACTTGCCAAGAACATCAACTGATGATGATCACATATTCAGAAAGAATAATCATTAGCTAATTGCATTGCATGTTAGTCAAAGGTCATTGCAATATTGTTCATTCAAGCTGTGATTTTACAATAAACATTTACCTTGAGTTAGTTTTATATGAAACTTGTATCATGTTAAGGTTCCCATTATTAGTCTTCGTGTTGATCAAGGGACCAGGGAGCAGCATTGCCAAGCTGGTTTTTTATGGTCAATCACCTTTCATAACATATGGTACAGATGGATAGTTGTAATATATGCATGCTATTGCAGTCTCATACAATCCCAGCTTCAAGTTATTGCAAGCTTGACATGATATGATCAAATTCATCAAGTTGATGATTGCTTTGAAATTAAAAAGTGCACAAGTGTGTAAGCCCCCAGTGTCCAGGTTAAAATATTAAAACTGGTGCTTTTCAGCAACCCACATACATGCATACACACATTCACTCGACTTGTACCGAAGTTGGTCCAATAGCACAATGGCAGACCAATCCGGTACCAGCCTGGGGGCTTGATGCAAGTGAAATGTCACATTGATCACCCAAAAGTATCAAGTCAAGCAAGCATTAAAAGCTTGTACCAGTGAGGAAGTAAAACATCACTGTTGGCATTTGGGTAGCAGTGTATGCCTGCATTCACACCAATTGAAGGTGCAGCAGGTATTCTTTTAAAGAATACCGGTGCAGCATTCACAGCATGCTCCTCTGCCTCTCCAAAATGTCACGAAAGCATACTGACCAACACTCCAACCCTGAACAACCCATTCTACGTGACCCTGACACAGGGAAGCTTAGTATCGGTGCATTACATCTGATTAAAATTAGCTTAATACGTAATATGTGAGCAGAAACTGTATCATCCTTGAACGGATATTTTTAAGCAAGAGATAATATTCATTTCTTGAATATTAATTTTGATTTATGGTTAGTTTCATCTTGGATGAATAATTAGTATTGATTTTGTGCAAAAGAACATTAAGGCATGTAGTCTTATATTGCGCAAGTTCCTGGCATTCTATTTATTGTAGATTTACTACCTTCCTGAATTTAAAAGCTGATGCATAGCTGCCCCAGGGAGGGAGGGGAAGCTGCTGATAAAAGATGCCAATTGGTACTAGTCAGCTGTGTTATTGTATTGCTATAAGGGATAATTAGAAGCAACAGTTGATTGTACTAATGTAAATGTTATTTTTCAGTGTAACTGCTGCTTAGTTATCTGTTCAAATAATGTAGTGGATACTCTGATATAATTATTTTTGTTTCTGCAGCTGTTCACCTAGGAAGGCCTGCAATGAGCAGTGAGGTTGGTATCTGGGTAGTTAGGTAACCTGCACTACTCAGGAGGCAGGACTTGGGTCTGATGCTTGGTAAGTTGGTATTGAGCCAGGTATGGGTATTGGCTTTTGGTACTATTTTCCACCACAGACGGCCGGCAGCTGGCGGTCCCGGCCCGTCCCCGGCAGCTCGCCGCCGTTCATAATATGGTGGGGCTCGGACCTGAATTCACCAACATTCCCGGAATGTTAATGGACCCCAATGCCAAAGTTGCAGACATATTTTCACATTTGAAACGATAGGCGATGTGCCTGGCATGACTTCCGCCACCATTGCAGTTGAGGACAACAGGTTTTCCCGATATTGTTTAAGAACATTACGCTCATTGGCATTGAAGGAAAATAATGCATCTACAACTGTAAATTTCTCCTACACCATTTCGGCTTGGTAGAGCCGATATTGCTTAGTTTTGTTGAAGGTGGCATTACTTTTTGTCATGCCACCGCTCGGCGGCCCTTCGGATCCGCTGGGTAGCAACTGTCGGCGCTTGACGTGCATTGAGCCATGACAGAACCTCAATTATGCAGGAAAGCTTCATAAAAACATAAAGACATAAAGACATAAAAGATTAGTGCAACTACGAGCCACAAGGGCCCTTCTTGGTTGCACTCTGTACACTGAACCAGTTGCCCACCAAATCTGTCAATCAGCCCTCCCTGTAATACTGAAAAGCAAGCCCTCTATTCTTATAATGATTGTCCATGCTGTTTTTAAAGATGTTCAATGTGCTGCTACTGACGATGTTTTCTGGCAGCTGGTTCCAGTGTTCTAGTACCCTGTTGGTGAAGAAAGTTTGCCTTAACCTTGTTCTGCTGTGGTTAACTTTAATTTTGAATTTATGACCCCTAATTGCATCATTTCTGTTAAATTCAAACATTTCCCCAAGGTATCCCCTCTCCAGACCACGGACAAATTTAAAGACCTCGATGAGATCTCCTCTCAGCCTTCTATATCTAAGTGAAAACATATTCAGTTTCTTCAATCTTTCCTCATATGCCAGGTTGCTTATGCCATTAACCATTTTTGTAGCCCTCTTTTGTACTCTCTCTAAAAGCCAACAATCTTTTTCATAGCTAGGAGACCAAGCTTGGATGCAGTATTCCAAATGTGGCCTGACGTATGCACAGTAAAGCTTCCTGATCACTTCCCCACTTCTGTATGATACATTCCTATTTATTGCCCCGAGCATTCTCAGTGCCTTCTTCCTGGCTTCCTTGGTCTGTTCTGATGCCCCCAGTTTTGTGTTTAGAATAACACCTAAATCCTTCTCCTGTTGAGTCACTGATAGCACTTGGCCACCCATCAAGTATGGAGCCTTCATATGCTGCTTACCTACATGCATGATTTTGCACTTATCAGAATTAAATTTCATTTGCATTCTTCGGACCACTTCACAAGTTCGTCTAAGTCTTTTTGCAGCGAGATATGCTCATCCTGACCTGTTATTGCCCTAAAGACCTTCAAATCATCCGCAAATTTCAAAACTTTACTGCTTAGGCCACTTTCAATGTTATTTACAAATATAATGAACAGTAATGGCCCTAGTACTGACCCCTGAGGGACTCCACTAAGAACATTTTGCCATGATGACTTTGTACCATTTAGCATCACTCTTTGCTGTCTATCTGAAAGCCACAACTCTATCCATTTTAAGATGCTACCTGCAATACCATGGGACTGAAGCTATATCATTAACCGTTTATGGGGTACCTTGTCAAAGGCCTTACTAAAGTCAAGATATGCTACATCAACCTGATTTCCCTGATCAAATTGTTCTGTGGCGAAGTTCAAAAAGTCCAAGAGGTTTGTGAGACACGATCGTCCTTTTCTAAACACATGTTGAGTATCTTGAATCAATCTGCTACCTTCCAGATAACTAACTATTCTATCCTTGATAATTGATTCGAGTACCTTGCAGACTAGGGATGTGAGACTTATTGGCCTATAGTTTTCAACTTTCCCTCTTTCTCCTTTATAGAAAATAGGAACTACATTTGCCCTTTTCCAATCGGTTGGAATTTCATTATGTGAAACTGATCTACAAAATATTATACTAAGTGGAAATGCCAGTTCCTTTTCAGTTTCCCGCAACACCCTAGCATAAATTTCACCAGGTCCTGCTGCCTTGTTTGGCTTTATTTTCCTGATATGATTGTAAACAACATCACTATCAATGAAATCAACATCATTTGTCAGATCCCATGTCACTGAACTATGGTGTACGGTCGGCAGATTGGTCATATCTTCCAATGTAAACACTGATTTGAACTGCTTGCTCAGCTCCTCAACCATCTCACTATCCTCACCCAATGTAGTCCCGTTTACTTCCAGTGGACCAATTGTGCTAGAAACTTTACGCAGCTTGTAGAAACTAAAGAACTTTTTACTGTCCCCTTTACAGTTTCTAGCTAAATCCAGTTCTTTTACTCGCTTTGCTGCTCTAGTTTTTTGCTTCACAGTGTCTCTAGCTTTTCGATACGCCTTTAGATTAACGACATTTGAGGCTTCTTTAAATACTCTAAATGCAGTTTTCTTAGCCTTAATTGCTTTTATCAAGTCTGGTGTAAGCCATGCTGGCTTTCCTACCCTTCTTTTGCGTCTTTGCTTTTGGGGGACATGTCTAATCTGAGTTTCCTTCAAGTAAGATTTGAACTTTTCCCACATTTCACAGGCATTTAAGTTGGAGAATTCTTCTTCCCATCTGATGGCACTTAAAGCCGCTCTCATGCCGTCAAAGTCTGCTCTGTTGAAATTTGGAACCTTTACCAAATTATCCTTGATAATTTCCCGTACATGTGCCTTGAATCTAACTATGTTATGGTCACTTTTTCCCAGCGTTTCGCCTACAGTCAAGTCTTGAACCAAGTCACTTAAATCCGAGAATACAAGGTCCAAGAATGAACCATGCCTGGTAGGTTCCGATACAAACTGGTGTACGAACAGGTCCTCTTCAAGGCATTTCCTAAACATTTTGCATGATGGGGAGCCAACACCAGCATTTTCATAACCCTTTAGATTAAAGTCACCAAGAATAAGGCACTTCCTCTCAAAGTTTCTACTGATTTCCTCACAAATCACCTTGTCAAGCTCCAGTTGCTGAGAATGTGGCAGGGTTCCTGATCGGTAGAAAGCTCCTATCCTAAGAGTATTGCTGTTGCCTTTTCCCACAGTGACATCAAGCCAAATGGACTCCACAGACACATTTTTATCCCCGCCTGCTACTTTTTTAGAACTGAATAGCCTATTCAAATAGAGCATTACACCACCCCCTTTCATTGCTGGACCCCTATTGCACGAAAACATATTGTATCCCTGGATCTCATTGTCCTGTAAGTTATCTCCAAAATACCCTTCACTGACCCATGCCTCCGTAATGCAAACAAAATCTGGTTCCTCCTCAGCAACATAACACTTGAACTCATCAAATTTGGAACGGATACTCTGAGCATTAAACATCATACACTTAACAAATGCTCCATAACCACCTTTGGCTTTTTCATATCGAGGAGTTCTTTTATCACTAGATGAACTATCACTCTGTCCCCTTGAGTTGCTGCTGTCCCTATTTGCAGACTTTGAGGTTCTATTGCCTTGGCTGACACTATTGGAATATTCCTGAGTTGGCAATGCAATTTCATCCCTCCCCACCCCATTTCCTAGTTTCCCTGAAGGACATGCTCGTATACTTTGCCTAACACATGGACCCCCTTCTCAGAAAAGTACAGGCCATCCTTCTGATAGAGGTCCCACGATGCATAAAACCTGCTCCACTCGTCTACAAATGTAAGACCTAGCTCATGGCAGAGCTTTCCTACCCTGGCGTTAGCTGCCATTGCCCTAGAGCTCCACTCAGGGGAGGTTCTAGCCCTAGGCAAAATTGTTGTTACAATGACTCTTTTGGTACCCTTCAGGGTGGCCTGAAGGGCCCTGTACTCCCGCAGAAGCTCCTCACTCCTAGTATGACCCATGTTATTTACCCCTACATGCACTATGACTGTATTAAACTGGTGATCACTGGTGACCTGTGCCACCGCAGGTACCAGGTCCTTCACCTTGGCACCAGGCCTGGTGATGCACCTCCTGTCCCTCCTACCTTTACCAAATACCCGCTCTAAATGTCGCACACGAGAGTCTCCTATGACCAGCACTGACTCCTTACTGCTACTATCCTGGGGGCAGTCATCCAATGCCTGGAACATATTTGTTGTTAATATGCCTGCCCGCTGGGCCGGTCGGCTAGACTTCCTCCCGCTCCTATCACCTGTCACCTGCCACTCACTGACCCTTTCCTTAGGTTCGCGTCTCCAAATTCTCCACCCCCTGACCTCATGCCACTTCCCCTCCTGTGACCTACCAGAACTACCCCTCCTCTGTTCACTATTAACACTCCCCTCTCGAGAGATCCCAGCCACCTCCACAGTAGGGGAAGCCTCAGCTACCTGGTGGCCTGCGACCACCTGGGCATATGATGTCCCTGCTCCGGAGTGACCCCTTGTTGCTTTATCTTGCCTACCCTGTGCAACAAGGGCAGCATTGAGGTTGGATACCTCTGCCTTAAGCGTCCTAATTTCTTCCTCTAGTGCCTGCATCTTGGTCGAAATCATCCTAAACGCTGCAGCTTATGCCTAGATTTAGATTCAAATTAACTCGCTAAACAACCGACAAAAAAGCTAACTATCATTCACTATAAATCGCTACCTCCTATACTGTCAGTTAATTATCTGAGTACCTCAAGAAAAGCAGAAACTATTAAACAATTGTTTGTTTTTTTATTGTTTTTTTTTAATTAAATAAATAAACAAGATGTCTAATCTAATTGTCTTCCACACAAGTAGACAACTATATGAATATCCCTTTTGATATCACTTATGGCTAGACAGAAAAATGAACAGTCACAAAGCACTTATGAATACCCCCAACTTACTACTAATTAAACTATCTTAAACTTCAACACCAAACACACTATGCACACCAAAAAATAAATAAAGTATGTTAGGATAGTATGAATATTGTCTAAGTATGAATATTGTCTAATGTCTAAATAAAGTATGTTAGGATAGTATGAATATTGTCTAATCTACTTATGAAATCTACACACTTGTAATATCTCCTACTACAGAAATCGAAGCGTCGAGAACACGCCGAAAGCCACGAGGCCTCGCCTTGGCGCACACAAAGATGGCGCACGGCGGCGTCGCTAGGTTAATATAGTATAGTTTGCGTGCTACGAAAATGCTGATAAGATAAAAACTAATGAAATATAATCACAGAAGTAATTGCTAAACACCTATCCACAGCTTAGACTAGTGTACTGCCCTGTTCTGCAACGACTTATCTGGAAACCTGGAGCTCCGGCGGACGTCCTCCCACCTTGACACCTGGCGGCAAACTGAAAAGGTAAAATATGGTAAAATATGATAAAATATATCATGCGAAAAGGTAAGATATGACAAGGCTAGATATATATAAAAGTAGTCGAGTGTGGCATCAGAAGGCAGCTGATTTCATGCCGGTTGATTTCAGACCATTTTAAATTCATTCGCTAATGTAGAGCATCTTATATACAAATAAAAGGATTACAATGTGATAATTCGAGACATACATCCTGGAGTTGTGTGCACAAATTACAGGGTTAGATGTATATAAAAGTAGGCAAGTATGGTATCAAAAGGCAGCTGATTTTATGTCGGCTTAATTGAGACCATTACAAATTAGTTCGCTCATGTAGAACATCTGATATTTAGCTTGAAGGAATACAATGTGATATTTCGAGACACAAGTCCTGGAATTTAGCGCAAAAATGACAGGGTTAGGTTTTTTTTTAATGGAGTCCTGTATGGCATCAGAATGCAGCTCATTCTATGCCTTTTTATTTTAAACCATTGGAAATTAATTCGGTTATGTAGAACATCTAATATAGAATTTAAAGGAATACAGCGGGATAGTTTAGGACACAAATTCTGGAATTAGGTGCAACAGTGACAGGGTTAAACCTTCATGGAAGTTATTCAAGATGATATAAAGATGTAGCACGTTCGATTTTCGTTTAGTTAAGAACATTGGAAGTTGTCACCACATCACACAGAATATGTATGACGCGTTTTTATCACAAGACGTTGAGTGACCAATTGCTTCCATTTCACTTCAAGGGCAAAGTGACACGGTGAAATGAATTGATAATACAACGTACTACACATTATAAGAGAGCTTGTTTCAATGTTGTTCAAATTTTGCCATTGGAAACTACTTGCACCTTCTATAGAAACCATAATATAGCATTAATCGGAGCAAGCCCACCGGTGGCGTTCCTTCACAAATTTACCACCAGAGCGGCGCCACCGGTATTATGTCCGCTCATGGCGCTTAATGGCGCCCAACCACATAGCGACACCCGATTGACGCGCTGTAAGAGTTACCCACAATCTGCGGGACTGTCATCGTAATTAGTTGAATGGAGCATGTATCTGGTGTATCGCAACAGAGTAAATATTTACCCTTCCGTGGATAACCCTTGATTTGGTAGTTACTCTCTCACCACGACCCTGAATATGTATATCTTGACCTCAGATGAGATAATAAATTTTAAAATTACTCGCCATCATTGGGTGCCGTGAAAGACTTACCCGTGAGCCTTGGGTAGTTTTCTTTTCAGCGGGGTAATTTTGTTTTCAGTGTACGGTATCAGAATGTTGAGATATAGAAATAACTTAAAAGGTGTCGAAGGTCCGGTGTATGTACAATGATTGAGTAATAGGAATAGGAGGAATAAATGTATTTTTGTTTGCAGCCGTTGTGATAGCAAGCACTCGTATCCTATATGACTAGAGGCTCCCCAAGAAATCCGTCATAACCTGCTCGAACGGTGCTCTCATCGCTGGTTTTAATTGACACTGCCACATTGTTGTTCCGGAATATAAAATACATCATTTTTCAACTTGTCCGCTTCCCTCTTGCTGGTTCAACGGAAATTGTCAAATTTGCAAGAGAAGCCAGATGTTAATGCGCGCCATTTTATAACTAGCCAGAGTTCATAACCGCGAGAGAGCAATGCTTTAATCAGGGGTAGATACAGGAATTGTCATGGGGGCACTTGTCTGAAGTGGCGCCACTGCGAAAGCACCTGGCTGCAAAGTTGGAGGGGGCGCCTCTGGGTGCAAAATTCGAAGTAGCGGGTTGCACTCGGCCCTTCCAGAGGGTTGCCTTTCCTTCTAAGGGGTGCCTTTTTACTTCATAGGGGGCGCCTCCAGCTGAAAAAAGGTCGAGCGGGTACACTGGAACCTTTTCAGAGGTACGCCTTTTCCCGGCCTGAGGGACGCCACCTTCCACGTGGGAGGGGGTACGTATCCTCGGTACTAGACATACCCTTTATCCGCTCTGGTTGTCGTTGGAACGAAATGTGTCCCCGTAAAACAGGAAAGCATTGGAAAGGTAATTGCATGCCCCTGTTTGCTACCACAAAACCATCGTTCAATATTTTATGTCTTTCCTGCTACAAGAGGGAAACGTTTAACATATTTACAGCATTGCCCTATGGCGATCGTGAAATCCAGTCACATGCGACATAAAGCTGGATGTGCCTAGATAGTGATAAGTAGTAAAACTTGCTAATTTTGGTGGAACTTTTTGTCCAAAAAATATATCATTTTTTATGATAAATCGGAAAAACTGAAACACATTGAGCTTTGAATTGAAGTGTCTGAAAATGACATTGAAAAAGAAGTGGTTGAAATCAAAGGATTTTTGTTCCGTGGGAAAGGGTAGGTGGGGCTAGGCCCCTCTATCCTGTTTAAACTTACCGCGTCCCAGGTTTGTCCCCCCAATTCCGAACCCGTGGTTACACCCATGCCGCTAGACATACCAGAGAACATCGTGTGCGCCCTTCTACAGTTGTGCACCACA